>CM017197.1:33432192-33732192 GCA_004837865.1 Musa balbisiana | reverse complement strand
ATCTAATTTATATGTTGAGAAAAGTGTGCAGGATTAACTATGATGATAGTAAGACATAAAGCTGTTGAATCTCGGATTTTGATTATGAAGTCAATTGTCATTTGTTATCTAATCCATATGTTAAGATAAGTGTGCAGGATTAACTACGATGAAAGTAAGACATCCAGCAGGAGTTGCGCCGAAGTCAAGACTATGATCACGTTGGGGGTTCGAGAGTTCGACGGAAGTCCGGACGGTCATCGGAGGTTCTGCGGGAACAAATCTGAGAAGTCCAGGAGCTTGCCAAAGAAGCTCATCGGAACTCGCCAAGTGGATCATCGCACGTACAGGAGTTTGCCGGAAGTCCGCCGGAACATCGCCGAGGGTTCGTCAGATGATCGCCGGAAGTTCGTCGGAAGCTCGACGGAAGAAGCGATTGACGCACCGGAGCAAGTTGCAGAAAATGTCTTGAAAAATATTATAGTTAGCAAGATGATTAAGTTAGAAATGGGAGGTGATCTCATTAACTTAATCTTGGGGCAATTGGGCCCTTAACAGACCCAAATTGGGCCGAATGGATCAGCCCATTCGGACCCAAATTCCTTGGCCGACGGTGGCACCGCCTAGCAGCCGAGTCTCGAAGTGAGGCTGGGCGGTGGCACCGCCCCTGTCAGGCGGTGGCACCACCTAGGCTCAGTCTCCAAGTGAGACTGGGCGGTAGCACTGCCCTTGTCAGGCGGTGGCACCGCCCGTGTTAGGCGGTGGCACCGCCTGGGCTTAGTCTCCGAGTGAGACTGGGTGGGCGGTAGCACCGCCCCTATCAGGCGGTGGCACCGCCTGGGCTCAGTCTCCGAGTGAGACTGGGCGGTAGCACCGCCCCTGTCAGGCGGTGGTACCGCCCGAGCTCGGTCTCCGAGCTCTGTCAGGCGGTAGTACCGCCAGGACCCCGAAAACATGGGAATTGACATTTTTGAGCTCCAAATTCAAATCAGTTTGGGGCCTATATAAACCCCACCCTTTCATGCATGAAAGGGCACCGAAACTTAGCATTTATTCTGAGATTTTGAGAGCTTAAAAGTGTTGTAAAAGGCTAGAGGTTCTTCTCCCTCTTTTCTTCGAAGTTTTGATCATTCAAGAGAGGAGTGAAAAATTTGTAAGGGTTGTCTCCTAAGCCCGTCAAAAGGAGTGAAACTGTAAAAGGGTGGTTGGCCTTCGCCTATTGAAGGAAGGCCTCTAGTGGACGTCGGTGACCTCATCGGACGAGGAAGCCAAAAGTGGATGTAGGTCAAGATTGACCGAACTACTCTAAATCTCGGTTTGCATTTACATTCTGTTCTCTATCTTAACTGCAACTACTTCCATAGCTTTACTTTAACTGCACTTTACTTGATCTTAAGTTAAAGCAATTTCTGATTCAACTTTCATACTAAAATCGTTCTTATCATACGAATGTCGTTTTAAATCGTCGAAAGTTTTTCCGCTGCACTAATTCACCCCCCCCCTCTTAGTGCTCTTGATCCTAACAATTGGTATCATAGCGGGGTTAACTCTCAATCGGATTAAAACCCAAGAGAGATGGCATACGTTAGAAATCAAGAGGGCCACTCTATTACACGTCCACCCATGTTCAATGGGACGGACTACACCTATTGGAAGACCCAAATGAGGATCTTTCTTATTTTAATGGATTTTGAACATTGGAATCTTGTCGAAAATGGATTTTCAAAATCTTCTCTTCCAATGATCGATTGGAATGAATTGGAGAATAAGACTTTCGCTCTTAATGCAAAGGCTATGAATGCCTTATTTTGTGCGCTTGATAAAAATGAGTTCAATCGTGTTTCGGTTTGTGAAACCGTATTTGATATTTGGCAAACACTCGAAGTGACTCATGAAGGCACAAGTAGAGTAAAAGAGTCAAAAATCAATCTTTTGATACATTCTTTTGAACTTTTCCGAATGAAACCGAGCGAGACTATTGGCGATATGTACACCCATTTCACGGATGTCGTTAATGATCTAAAAGGACTCGGCAAAAGTTTTTCAGATTTTGAGCTCGTAAATAAGATTCTAAGATCCCTTCCTAAGAGTTGGGACCCTAAAGTCACTGCTATTTAAGAGGCTAAAGATCTAAACAACTCCCCTCTTGAAGAATTAATCGGGTCATTAATGACCTACGAAATGACTTGCAAAGCTCATGAAGAGCAAGAAGAGATCCTTCCAAAGAACAGGAAGGATATGACACTTAGAACTTTCAAAGACCACTTGAGGGAAAACTCAAGTGATGAAGACTGTGACGATGACTTGGCACTTCTAACAAGAAAATTTAAAAAATTTATTAAAAGAAACAAGTTTAAAAATGACTCAAAAAATAAATTTGAACCCAAAAAGGACCAAGTTATTTGCTACGAATGCAAGAAGCCGGGACACTACAAAAGTGATTGTCCCCAAGCCAAGAAGAGAACACCAAAGAAGAAGGCACTCAAAGCAACGTGGAATGACTCAAGCGCATCCGAAGAAGAGGAGTCCAACACCGAGCAAGTTGAACATTACACCCTAATGGCCAATGGAGATGAGGTAACAAATTTAATTGATGCAGATTTATCATTTAATGAATTACTAAATGCCTTCCATGACTTATTTGATGAATGCAAAACTATTAGTAGAAAATATAAATTGCTAAAAAAGGAGCATGATAGTCTTACTTGTAATTTCGACAAATTAGAAATTGAATATCATGATAGTTTAGCTCCATGTAAAAATTGTCATGATCTACAAACTCTCCAAAAGGAGAACTTGCTACTTAAGGACTCCTTGAAGAAATTCGAGGTTGGTAGCAAGTCTTTGAATATGATCCTTACAAATAAGGGTCATGTTCCTAAAAGAAGTGGAATCGGATTTGTGAGAAGTTCTCACCAAAATCCAACCACCTTCATTAAAGGCCCTATCTTATATGTTCGGCACCAAAGCAAATGCAACTTTTGTTGCAAACATGGACATAGAACTTATCATTGTCCATTCAAGAAAGTTAGTCCAAACAAATTGATTTGGGTTCCTAAAGGAACTACGATAAACTCTATGCAACATGATAAACAATTTAGATCAGTGGTTGAGGCACCCAAAAGTAAATGGGTACCTAAAAATCATCCTTTCTTGTAGAAATATACATCATCACAAGCTAGGAGCAAGAGATGGTACCTTGATAGTGGATGCTCAAGGCATATGACCGGAGATCCATCTCAATTCTCTAAACTCACTAGCATAGACGAAGGCTATGTCACCTTCGGAGACAACAACAAGGGTAAAATCATTGGCAAAGGAACCATAGGTAACAAATCCAACTTCTTTATTGAAGATGTTTTGTTAGTTGATGGTTTAAAACATAACCTCTTGAGCATTAGTCAATTGTGTGATAAAGGATATATTGTCAAATTTGAATCTAATGCTTGCATCGTTGAAAAACCACACAAAAACACATCTATGATTGCATTAAAACAAAATAACGTATACACCATTGACATCAATGATCTTTGCAATGAAAAGTGTTTCTCGGTTTTGAATGAGGATGCTTAGCTTTGGCATAGGAGATTAGGTCATGCTAGCATGAAACTAATCACTCAAATATCATCCAAAGAACTTGTAAGAGGAATTCCTCATATCAAGTTCATCAAAGATAATGTGTGTGATGCTTGTCAATTAGGAAAATAAATTAAGGGTAGTCTCAAATCTAAGAATCAAATAAGCACCTCTAGGCCCTTACAATTGATCCATATGGACTTGTTTGGACCTGTCTCTACATCAAGTCTAGGAGGTAGCAAATACGCCTTCGTCATTGTAGATGACTATAGTAGATACACATGGACTTATTTCTTAAAACACAAAAATAAATGCTTTAGATATTTTACCAAGTTTTGCAAACTTGTCCAAAATGAAAAGGGTTCTATGATTGCGTCAATTAGAAGTGATCATGGTGGTGAATTTCAAAACCGTGATTTTCAAGAATTTTGTGAATTTAATGGATACAATCATAACTTCTCTACTCCATGAAATCCTCAACAAAATGGAGTGGTAGAAAGAAAAAATAGAAATTTACAAGAAATGGCAAGAACCATGTTGAATGAACATAGCCTACCCAAATATTTTTGGGCCGAAGCCGTAAATACTGCATGCTACATGTTGAATAGAGTTCTAGTAAGACCCTTACTCACCAAAACTCCCTATGAGTTGTGGAACAACAAAAAACCCAATGTTTCATATTTTAAAGTTTTTGGGTGCAAGTGTTTTATCTTGAATGAAAAAGATGCCTTAGGAAAATTTGATGCTAAATCCGATGAAGGAATTTTTCTTGGTTATTCTTCGGTTTCTAAAGCTTTTCGTATATTCAATAAAATAACTTTAATTATAGAAGAATCCATTCATGTTGTTTTCAATGAGATTTTCGAAATCAAGAAAAATGATTTTGATGATGATGTTAATTTTGATTCTTTGAATTTAAATGAAACCCCTTCTCCAACTAGCAACTTGGATGCATCCACTTCCGAAACATCCTTACCCAAGGATTGGAAATATGTAGATGCTCATCCTAAGGAGCTAATTCTAGGAGACACATCTAAGGGGGTTCAAACACGTTCTTCTCTTAAAGAATTTTGTGCCAATGCTGCTTTTCTCTCCCAAATTGAACCTAAATGTATTGACGAAGCCATGAAAGATGATTCATGGATTATCACAATGCAAGATGAGTTAAATCAATTTGAGAGAAATGAGGTGTGAAAGCTTGTTCCTAGGCCAAATGACCATTTAGTTATTGGTACTAAATGGGTCTTTAGAAACAAGCAAGATGAATATGGTATCGTGGTTAGAAACAAGGCTAGATTAGTAGCCAAATGTTTCAACCAAGAAGAAGGTATCGATTACGAAGAAACCTTCGCTCCTGTGGCTAGATTAGAAGCCACAAGGATGCTCCTTGCCTATGCTAGTAATAATAATTTTAAGTTATTTCAAATGGATGTTAAAAGCGCTTTTCTTAATGGCTTTCTTTCCGATGAAGTATATGTTGAACAACCTCCCGGATTTGAAAATAATAACCTCACTAATCATGTGTGTAAATTAACTAAAGCTCTCTATGGTTTAAAACAAGCCCCAAGGGCTTGGTATGAGAGACTTAGTTCTTTTCTTATTAAAAATAATTTTACAAAAGGCAAGGTTGATACTACATTGTTTATCAAGAATTTTGAAAATAATTTTCTCATTGTTCATATTTATGTTGATGATATTATCTTTGGTTCTATAAACGAATCTCTTTGTGAATCATTTGCTAAAACCATGAGTCTAGAATTTGAAATGAGTTTGATGAGAGAATTAACCTTTTTCTTAGGCTTACAAATTAAGCAACTAAGAAATGACATCTTTATTAGTCAAACTAAATATGCTTTAGACTTGCTAAAGAGATTTAATATGGAAAGCTCAAAAGCTATTAACACTCCTATGAGCACATCCACTAAATTAGAAGTTGATGAAAGTGGAGAAAGCTTCGATCAAAAAACTTATAGGGGTATGATAGGAAGTTTACTTTACCTCACTGCAACTAGACCAGATATCATGTTCAGTGTAGGACTTTGTGCTAGGTTTCAATCGAACCCTAAGATATCTCATCTCAAAGCGGTTAAAAGAATATTTAGATATCTTAAAGGTACCACAAATATAGGATTATGGTATCCAAAAACCGAGAAGTTTGAGTTAATTGCTTATGCTGATGCAGATTTTGCTGGATGTAGATTAGATAGAAAAAGTACATCAGGAACATGTCAATTTTTGGGACATGCTCTTGTTTCCTGGTCATTTAAGAAAGAAAACTCGGTTGCACTATCAACAACCGAAATTGAGTATATAACAGCTAGTGCATGCTGTGCACAAGTTGTGTGGATGAAAAACACCTTAGAAGATTATAAATTCATCTTAAAAATATTCCCATTAAATGTGATAACACAAGTGCTATATGTTTAACAAAGAATCTCATTCAACACTCAAGAAAAAAACATATTGATATTAGACATCACTTTATACGAGATCATGTCACTAATCATGATATAGTTAAAGAGTTCATTGATACTAAACATCAACTAGCTGATATTTTTACAAAGCCTTTAAGTGAAGAACAATTTAATTTCATTAGAAGAGAATTAGGAATGTTAACGTGTCCGAATGCTTGAACTCATTAAATCTATTTTTCGGACTTTCTTGATTCAATAATCAAATCACTCAATTGCTATGATGATTTTACATGATTACATGCCTTAGTAATATGTTGGAAATTATGTATTTTGGATATAAAAATTTCCATGATTATGAGCATGTTTTATCTTCATGATTGTATTGGAAAATCTATAGCAAAACCTTGTCCGAATGCATGAAAGTGTTAAATTTTATTTTCAGATTTTCTTGATACCTTATTCTCTTTCGAACTTAATGTAGCTCTCATAAGCATATGTTATATCGAGTTTGATTCATTGATTTTTGATATGTGGAATCAATTAGCAAATGCATCTTTCATAGGCTTATAATGTGAAAAAATATTTTCACATACATATCTTAAAAAAAAAAAAGGGAAGATTTTTTACTTGCAAGGATATTGATTCACATACATATCTTGATCCTTGTAAAAATGAAGCGTGATTTAATCTTTCCTTGAGATGTTTGTATAATTGGTATCCTATCACTCATTGTTGAAAAATTACCTATCACTCACTTGTGTTTAAAATTTGCTTATATCGTTCTCCTTTTTGTTGATGACAAAGGGGGAGAAATATATGAATTGATGCTATGAGTGCCATATTTGAATTTGAATTATGTTAAAAAAGCTTACATCAAAATATATGGTAAATTGATGATAGAAATGCTATGATTGCTAAACACTTGAAATATTTGCATTATGTTAAGATATCAAGAACTTGCATCGTAATTTCACATGTTGATATCTTACCATATGATGAATTGCTACCATTACTATCATTCACATTTGAAATGTAAAACTTGAAAAAGGATGTCAAGCCTTGACATCATTTTCAGAGAGATACATCATGATAGGAATCATGATGAAAGTATTGATAAGGTTAAACAATCTTAACTTATCAATATGTCTCTTGAATTCAAAGGCTTTGAATTCAAGAATGACTTATCTTGAGTATGACATATAGATAGGGGGAGTTAAAGTTAACTCCGTTATCAATTGATTATCATCATCAAAAAGGGGGAGATTGTTGAATCTCGGATTTTGATGATGAAGTCAATTGTCATTTGTTATCTAATCCATATGTTAAGATAAGTGTGCAGGATTAACTACGATAAAAGTAAGACATGCAGTAGGAGTTGCGCTAAAGTCCAGACTATGATCACGTTGGGGGTTCGAGATTTCAACGGAAGTCCGGACGGTCATCGGAGGTTCTGCGGGAACAAATCTGAGAAGTCCAGGAGCTTGCCAAAGAAGCTCATCAGAACTCGCCAAGTGGATCATCGCAATTCCAGGAGTTGCCGGAAGTCCGTCGGAGCATCGCCGAGGGTTCGTCGGATGATCGCCGGAAGTTCGCCGGAAGCTCGACGGAAGAAGCGATTGACGCACCGGAGCAAGTTGCAGTAATGTCTTGAAAAATATTGCAGTTAGCATGATGATTAAGTTAGAAATGGGAGGTGATCCCATTAACTAATCTTGGGGCGATTGGGCCCTTAACAGACCTAAATTGGGCCGAATGGATCAGCCCATTCGGACCCAAATTCCCTGGCCGGCGGTGGCACCGGTTGGGTCGGCGGTGGCACCGCCCAGCAGCCGAGTCTTGGAGTGAGGCTGGGCGGTGGCACCACCCCTGTCAGGCGGTGGCACCGCCTAGGCTCAGTCTCCGAGTGAGACTGGGCGGTAGCACCGCCCCTATCAGGCAGTGGCATCGCCTGGGCTCAGTCTCCGAGTGAGACTGGGTGGGCGGTAGCACCGCCCCTATCAGGCGGTGGCACCGCCTGGGCTCAGTCTCCGAGTGAGACTGGGCGGTAGCACCGCCCTTGTCAAGCGGTGGTACCGCCCGAGCTCGGTCTCCGAGCTCTGTCAAGCGGTAGTACCGCCCATTTATGGCGGTAGTACCGCTAGGACCCCGAAAACATGGGAATTGACATTTTTGAGCTCCAAATTTAAATCAGTTTGGGGCCTATATAAACCCCACCCTTTCATGCATGAAAGGGCACCGAAACTTAGCATTTATTCTGAGATTTTGAGAGCTTAAAAGTGTTGTAAAAGGCTAGAAGTTCTTCTCCCTCTTTTCTTCGAAGTTTTGATCATTCAAGAGAGGAGTGAAAAATTTGTAAGGGTTGTCTCCTAAGCCCGTCAAAAGGAGTGAAACTGTAAAAGGGTGGTTGGCCTTCGCCTATTGAAGGAAGGCCTCTAGTGGACGTCGGTGACCTCATCGGACGAGGAAGCTAAAAGTGGATGTAGGTCAAGATTGACCGAACCACTCTAAATCTCGGTTTGCATTTACATTCTGTTCTCTATCTTAACTGCAACTACTTCCATAGTTTTACTTTAACCGCACTTTACTTGATCTTAAGTTAAAGCAATTTTCGATTCGACTTTCATACTGAAATCGTTCTTATCATACGAATGTCGTTTTAAATCGTCGAAAGTTTTTCCGCTGCACTAATTCACCCCCCCCCTCTTAGTGCTCTTGATCCTAACAAAAGTAGGTGTTGTGCCGGAGTTAAGATTGAGATCACGCTGGGAGTTCGAGAGTTCGACGGAAGTCCAGACGTTCGTCGGTAGTTCTATAGAAACCAACCGAGAAGTCCAGAAGCTTACCATAGAAGCTCATCGGAACTCGTCAAAAAGATCGTCGCAACGTCCAGGAGCTTGCCGGGAGTCCGCCAGGGCATTGCCGAGTGTTTGTTGGATGTTTGCCGGAAGTACGCCAGAAGCTCGCTGGAAGAGCAATTGATGCACCGGAACAAGAAGTGCAGTAATCATGTCTTAAATATCATAGTTAGAGTGTAAATTAAGTTAGGATTGGGAGGTAATCCAACTAACTTAATTAGGGGCCAACTGGGCCCTAAGTTGGGCCGGTTTGGGCTGGATTCAAGGTCCAATCAAGACCATGAAAAGTGCCAGGTGGTGGCACTATTAGGGCTGGCGGTGGCAATGCCTAGAAAGCAGTGCCCTCCCAGGAATTCTGGGCAGTGGTACCACCAGAGCTTAGTCTCCGAGCTTTGTCAAGCGGTGGTACCGTCCAGTGTCAAGTGCCAAGCGGTGGTACCACCCAATAATGGCAGTGGTACCGCCAGGACCCCGGAAATCTGGGATTAAACACTTTTTGGCTCCATTTTTGAAGCTATTGGGGCCTATAAAAACTCCATCCTTTTCTTCATGAAAGGGCACGAAACCTATTGGCATAATCTTGAGTTCTTAAGCATTAAAGTATTGTAAAAGTTAGAGTTCTCCTTCTTCATCTCTTAGCCTTGTAACCATCCAAGAAAGGGAGGACTCTTTGCACCTTTACAACACTTTTAACACCTCAAGAACTCAAGATTATATCAACACTTTCATGCCTTTTCATGCAAAAAAGGGTGGGGTATTTATAGGCCCCAATGGTTTCGGAATTGGATCCAAAAAGTGTCACATCCCTGAATTTTGGGATATTGGTGGTACCACTACCTAACACCTAACATTGGGCGGTACGACCACCTGACAGAGCTTGGAGACTGAGCTTTGGCTATACCACCGCCTGACAAGGGCGGTACCACCACTGATAGCATTAACGCCGTGGTACCACTACCTAACACCTAACATTGGCGGTACGACCACCTGACAGAGCTGGAGACTGAGCTTTGGCTTATACCACCGCCTGACAAGGGCGGTACCACCACTGATAGCATTAACTGCCGGTGGTACCACCGTTGGTAGCATTAACTGCAGATGATACCATCGTTGGTAGTATAACTATCGATGGTACCACCGCCCAGAACTCCAGGGAGATTGAGTCTCAAGCAGTGGCACTGCTGTTGAATCTCGGATTTTGATGATGAAGTCAATTGTCATTTGTTATCTAATCCATATGTTGAGATAAGTGTGCAGGATTAACTACGATGAAAGTAAGACATGCAGCAGGAGTTACGCCGAAGTCAAGACTATGATCACGTTGGGGGTTCGAGAGTTCGACGGAAGTCCGGACAGTCATCGGAGGTTCTGCGGGAACAAATCCGAGAAGTCCAGGAGCTTGCCAAAGAAGCTCATCGGAACTCGCCAAGTGGATCGTCGCAAGTCCAGGAGTTTGCCGGAAGTCCGTCGGAGCATCGCCGAGAGTTCGTCGGATGATCGCCGGAAGTTCGCCGGAAGCTCGACGGAAGAAGCGATTGACGCACCGGAGCAAGTTGTAGTAAATGTCTTGAAAAATATCGTAGTTAGCATGATGATTAAGTTAGAAATGGGAGGTGATCCCATTAACTTAATCTTGGGGCAATTGGGCCCTTGACAGACCCAAATTGGGCCGAATGGATCAGCCCATTCGGACCCAAATTCCCTGGCCGGCGGTGGCACCGCCTGGGTCGGCGGTGGCACCGCCCAACTGCCGAGCCTCGGAGTGAGGCTGGGCGGTGGCACCGCCTAGGCTCAGTCTCGGAGTGAGACTGGGCGGTAGCACCGCCCCTGTCAGGCGGTGGCACCGCCTGGGCTCAGTCTCCGAGTGAGACTGGGTGGGCGGTAGCACCGCCCCTGTCAGGCGGTGGCACCGCCTGGGCTCAGTCTCCGAGTGAGACTGGGCGGTAGCACCGCCCCTGACAAGCGGTGGTACCGCCCGAGCTCGGTCTCTGAGCTCTGTCAGGCAGTAGTACCGCCCATTTATGGCGGTAGTACCGCTAGGACCCTAAAAACATGGGATATGACATTTTTGAGCTCCAAATTCAAATCAGTTTGGGGCCTATATAAACCCCACCCTTTCATGCATGAAAGGGCACCGAAACTTAGCATTTATTCTGAGATTTTGAGAGCTTAAAAGTGTTGTAAAAGGCTAGAAGTTCTTCTCCCTCTTTTCTTCAAAGGTTTGATCATTCAAGAGAGGAGTGAAAAATCTGTAAGGGTTGTCTCCTAAGCCCGTCAAAAGGTGTGAAACTGTAAAAGGGTGGTTGGCCTTCGCCTATTGAAGGAAGGCCTCTAGTGGACGTCGGTGACCTCATCGGAGGAGGAAGCCAAAAGTGGATGTAGGTCAAGATTGACCGAACCACTCTAAATCTCGGTTTGCATTTACATTATGTTCTCTATCTTAACAGCAATTACTTCCATAGCTTTACTTTAACTGCACTTTGCTTGATCTTAAGTTAAAGCAATTTTCGAATCGACTTTCATACCGAAATCGTTCTTATCATATGAACATCGTTTTAATCGTCAAAAGTTTTCCGCTGCACTAATTCACCCCCCCCCCTCTTAGTGCTCTTGATCCTAACAATTGGTATCAGAGCGGGGTTAACTCTCAAACGGATTAAAACCCAAGAGAGATGGCATACGTTGGAAACCAAGAGGGTCACTCTATCACACATCCACCCATGTTCAATGGGACGGACTACACCTATTGGAAGACCCGAATGAGGATCTTCCTTATTTCAATGGATTTTGAACTTTGGAATCTTGTCGAAAATGGATTTTCGAAGTCTTCTCTTCCAATGATCGATTGGAATGAATTGGAGAAGAAGACTTTTGCTCTTAATGCAAAGGCTATGAATGCCTTATTTTGTGCGCTTGATAAAAACGAGTTCAACCATGTTTCGGTTTGTGAAACCACGTTTGATATTTGGCATACACTCGAAGTGACTCACGAAGGCACAAGTAGAGTGAAAGAGTCAAAAATCAACCTTTTGATACATTCATTTGAACTTTTCCGGATGAAACCGAGCGAGACTATTGGCGACATGTACACCCGTTTCACGGATGTCATCAATGGTCTAAAAGGACTCGGTAAAAGTTTTTCAGATTTTGAGCTCGTAAATAAGATTCTAAGATCCCTTCCTAAGAGTTGGGACCCTAAAGTCACTGCTATTCAAGAGGCTAAAGATCTAAACAATTTCCCTCTTGAAGAATTAATCGGGTCATTAATGACCTACGAAATGACTTGCAAAGCTCATGAAGAGCAAGAAGACATCCTTCCAAAGAACAGGAAGGATATGACACTTAGAACTCAAGAAGACCACTTGAGAGTGAACTCAAGTGATGAGGACTTTGACGATGACTTGGCACTTCTAACAAGAAGATTCAAAAAATTCATTAAAAGAAACAAGTTTAAAAATGACACAAAAAATAAATTTGAACTCAAGAAGGACCAAGTTATTTGCTACGAATGCAAGAAACCGGGACACTACAAAAGTGAATGTCGCCAAGTCAAGAAAAGAACACCAAAGAAGAAGGCGCTCAAAGTAACGTGGGATGACTCAAGCGCGTCCGAAGAAGAGGAGTCCAACACCGAGCAAGTTGCTCACTATGCCCTAATGGCCATCGGAGAGGAGGTAACCAATTTAATTGATGCAAATTTATCATTTGATGAATTATTAAATGCCTTCCATGACTTATTTGATGAATGCAAAACTATTAGTAGAAAATACAAATTGCTAAAAAAGGAGCATAATAGTCTTACTTGTAATTTCGATAAATTAAAATCTGAATATCATGATAGTTTAGCTCCATGTATAAAATGCCATGATCTAGAAACTCTCCAAAAGGAGAACTTGCTACTTAAGGACACCTTGAAGAAATTTGAGGTTGGCAGCAAGTCTTTGAACATGATCCTTACAAATAAGGGTCACGTTACTAAAAGAAGTGGAATCGGATTTGTGAGAAGTCCTCAACAAAATCCAACCACCTTCATAAAAGGCCCTATCTTACATGTTCGGCATCAAAGCAAATGCAACTTTTGTTGCAAATATGGACATAAAACTTATCAATGTCCATTCAAGAAAACTAGTCCGAACAAACTGATTTGGGTTCCTAAAGGAACCATAATCAATTCTATGCAACATGATAAACAAGTTACATCAGTTTTTGAGGCACCCAAAAGTAAATGGGTTCCTAAAAATAATCCTTTCTTGTAGAAACATACACCATCACAAGCTAGGAGCAAGAGATGGTACCTTGATAGTGGATGCTCAAGGCATATGACCGGAGATCCATCTCAATTCTCTAAGCTCTCTAGCATAGACGAAGGCTATGTCACCTTCGGAGACAACAACAAGGGTAAAATCATTGGCAAAGGAACCATAGGTAACAAATCCAACTTCTTTATTGAAGATGTTTTGTTAGTTGATGGTTTAAAACATAACCTCTTGAGCATTAGTCAATTATGTGATAAAGGATATATTGTCAAATTTGAATCTAATGCTTGCATCATTGAAAAACCATACAAAAACATATCTATGATTGCATTAAAACAAAATAACGTATACACTATTGACATCAATGATCTTTGTAATGAAATGTGTTTCACGATTTTGAATAAGGATGCTTGGCTTTGGCATAGGAGATTAGGTCATGCTAGCATGAAACTAATCACTCAAATATCATCCAAAGAACATGTAAGAGGAATTCCTCATATCAAGTTCATCAAAGATAATGTGTGTGATGCTTGTCAATTAGGAAAACAAATTAAGGGTAGTTTCAAATCTAAGAATCAAATAAGTACCTCTAGGCCCTTACAATTGATCCATATGGACTTGTTTGGACCTATCTCTACATCAAGTCTAGGTGGTAGCAAATACGCTTTCATCATTGTAGATGACTATAGTAGATACACATGGACTTATTTCTTAAAACATAAAAATGAATGCTTTAGATATTTTACCAAGTTTTACAAACTTGTCCAAAATGAAAAGGGTTCTATGATTTCGTCAATTAGAAGTGATCATGGTGGTGAATTTCAAAACCATGATTTTCAAGAATTTGGTGAATTTAATGGATACAATCATAACTTCTCTACTCCAAGAAATCCTCAACAAAATGGAGTAATAGAAAGAAGAAATAGAAATTTACAAGAAATGGCAAGAACCATGTTGAATGAACATAGCCTACCCAAATATTTTTGGGCCGAAGCCGTAAACACTGCATGCTATATTTTGAATAGAGTTCTAGTAAGACCCTTACTCACCAAAACTCCCTATGAGTTGTGGAACAACAAAAAACCTAATGTTTCATATTTTAAAGTTTTTGGGTGTAAGTGTTTTATCTTGAATGAAAAGGATGCCTTAGGAAAATTTGATGCTAAATCCGATGAAGGAATTTTCCTTGGTTATTCTTCGGTTTCTAAAGCTTTTCGTATCTTCAATAAAAGAACTTTAATTATAGAAGAATCCATTCATGTTGTTTTCAATGAGATTTTCGAAATCAAGAAAAATGATTTTGATGATGATGTTAATTTTGATTATTTGAATTTAAATGAAACCCCTTCTCCAACTAGCAGCTTGGATGCATCCACTTCCGAAACATCCTTACCCAAGGATTGGAAATATGTAGATGCTCATCCTAAGGAGCTAATTCTAGGAGACACATCTAAGGGGGTTCAAACACGTTCTTCTCTTAAAGAATTTTGTGCCAACGCCGCTTTTCTCTCCCAAATTGAACCTAAATGTATTGACGAAGCCATGAAAGATGATTCATGGATTATCGTAATGCAAGATGAGTTAAATCAATTTGAGAGAAATGAGGTGTGGAAGCTTGTTCCTAGGCCAAATGACCATTTAGTTATTGGTACTAAATAGGTCTTTAGATACAAGCAAGATGAATATGGTATCGTGGTTAGAAACAAGGCTAGATTAGTGGCCAAAGGTTTCAACCAAGAAGAAGGTATCGATTATGAAGAAACCTTCGCTCCCGTGGCTCGATTAGAAGCCATAAGGATGCTCCTTGCCTATGCTAGTAATAATAATTTTAAGTTGTTTCAAATGGATGTTAAAAGTGCTTTTCTAAATGGCTTAATTTCCGAAGAAGTTTATGTTGAACAACCTCCCGGATTTGAAAATAATAGCCTCCCTAATCATGTGTTTAAATTAACTAAAGCTCTCAATGGTTTAAAACAAGCCCCTAGGGCTTGGTATGAGAGACTTAGTTCTTTTCTTATTGAAAATAATTTCACAAAAGGCAAGGTTGATACTACATTGTTTATCAAGAATTCTGAAAATAATTTTCTCATTGTTCAGATTTATGTTGATGATATTATCTTTGGCTCTACAAATGAATCTCTTTGTGAATCTTTTGCTAAAACCATGAGTCTTGAATTTGAAATGAGTTTGATGGGAGAATTAACCTTTTTCTTAGGCTTACAAATTAAGCAACTAAGAAATGGCATCTTTATTAGTCAAACTAAATATGCTTTAGATTTGCTAAAAAGATTTAATATGGAAAGCTCAAAAGCTATTAACACTCCTATGAGCACCTCCACTAAATTAGAAGTTGATGAAAGTGGAGAAAGTTTCGATCAAAAAACTTATAGGGGTATGATAGGAAGTTTACTTTACCTCATTGCAACTAGACCAGATATCATGTTCAGTGTAGGACTTTGTGCTAGGTTTCAATCGAACCCTAAGATATCACATCTCAAAGCGGTTAAAAGAATACTTAGATATCTTAAAGGTACCACAAATCTAGGATTATGGTATCCAAAAACCGAGAAGTTTGAGTTAATTGCTTATGCTGATGCAGATTTTGGTGGGTGTAGATTAGATAGAAAAAGCACATCAGGAACATGTCAATTTTTGGGACATTCTCTTGTTTCCTGGTCATCCAAGAAACAAAACTCAGTTGCACTATCAACAACCGAAGCTGAGTATATTGCAGCTAGTGCATGCTGTGCACAAGTTGTGTGGATGAAAAATACCTTAGAAGATTATAAAATTCATCTTAAAAATATTCCCATTAAATGTGATAACACAAGTGCTATATGTTTAACAAAGAATCTCATTCAACACTCAAGAAAAAAACATATTGATATTAGACATCACTTTATACGAGATCATGTCACTAATCATGATATAGTTATAGAGTTCATTGATACTAAACATCAACTAGCTGATATTTTTACAAAGCCTTTGAGTGAAGAACAATTTAATTTCATTAGAAGAGAATTAGGAATGTTAATGTGTCCGAATGCTTGAACTCATTAAATCTATTTTTTGGATTCAATAATCAAATCACTTAATTGCTATGATGATTTTACATGATTACATGCCTTAATAATATGTTGGAAATTATGTGTTTTGGATATAAAAATTTCCATGATAATGAGCATGTTTTATCTTCATAATTATATTGGAAAATCTATAGCAAAATCTTGTCCGAATGCATGAAAGTGTTAAATTTTAGTTTTGGATTTTCTTGATACCTTATTCTCTTCCGAACTTAATAAGCATATGTCATATCGAGTTTGATTCATATCATTGATTTTTGACATATGGAATCAATTAGCAAATACATCTTTCATAGGCTTATAATGTGAAAAATATTTTCGAGAAATGGATTTGATAAAATGATTCCTTCTTATAATTCCCTTTTTGAAAAAGGAAGATTTTTTACTTGCAAGGATATTGATTCACATACATATCTTGATCCTTGTGAAAATAAAGCATGATTTAATCTTTCCTTGAGATGTTTGTATAATTGGTATCCTAACACTCATTGTTGAAAAATTACCTATCACTTGTGTTTAAAATTTGCTTATAATCGTTCTCCTTTTTGTTGATGACAAAGGGGGAGAAATATATGAATTGATGCTATGAGTGCCATATTTGAATTTGAATTATGTTAAAAAAGGCTTGCATCGAAATATATGGTAAATTGATAATAGAAATGCTATGATTGCTAAACACTTTGAAATATTTGCATTATGTTAAGATATCAAGAACTTGCATCGTAATTTTACATGTTGATATCTTACCATATGATGAATTGCTACCATTACTATCATTCACATTTGAAATGTAAAACTTGAAAATGGATGTCAAGCCTTGACATCATTTTCAGAGAGATACATCATGATAGGAATCATGATGGAAGTATTGATAATGTTAAACAATCTTAACTTATCAATATGTCTCTTGAATTCAAAAGCTTTGAATTCAAAAATGACTTATCTTGAGTATGGCATATAGATAGGGGGAGTTAAAGTTAACTCCGTTATCAATTGATTGTCATCATCAAAAAGGGGGAGATTGTTGAATCTCGAATTTTGATGATGAAGTCAATTGTCATTTGTTATCTAATCCATATGTTGAGATAAGTGTGCAGGATTAACTACGATGAAAGTAAGACATGCAGCAGGAGTTGCGCCGAAGTCAAGACTATGATCACGTTGGGGGTTCGAGAGTTCGACGGAAGTCCGGACAGTCATCGGAGGTTCTGCGGGAACAAATCCGAGAAGTCCAGGAGCTTGCCAAAGAAGCTCATCGGAACTCGCCAAGTGGATCGTTGCAAGTCCAGGAGTTTGCCGGAAGTCCGCCGGAGCATCGCCGAGAGTTCGTCGGATGATCGCCGGAAGTTCGCCGGAAGTTCGCCGGAAGCTCGACGGAAGAAGCGATTGATGCACCGGAGCAAGTTGTAGTAAATGTCTTGAAAAATATCGTAGTTAGCATGATGATTAAGTTAGAAATGGGAGGTGATCCCATTAACTTAATCTTGGGGCAATTGGGCCCTTGATAGACCCAAATTGGGCTGAATGGATCAGCCCATTCGGACCCAAATTCCCTGGCCGGCGGTGGCACCGCCTGGGTCGGCGGTGGCACCGCCCAGTTGCTGAGCCTCGGAGTGAGGCTGGGCGGTGGCACCGCCTAGGCTCAGTCTCAGAGTGAGACTGGGCGGTAGCACCGCTCCTGTCAGGCGGTGGCACCGCCTGGGCTCAGTCTCCGAGTGAGACTGGGTTGGCGGTAGCACCGCCCCTGTCAGGCGGTGGCACCGCCTGGGCTCAGTCTCCGAGTGAGACTGGGCGGTAGCACCGCCCCTGACTGGCGGTGGTACCACCCGAGCTCGGTCTCCGAGCTCTGTCAGGCGGTAGTACCGCCCATTTATGGCGGTAGTACCGCCAGGACCCCGAAAACATGGGATATGATATTTTTGAGCTCCAAATTCAAATCAGTTTGGGGCCTATATAAACCCCACCCGTTCATGCATGAAAGGGCACCGAAACTTAGCATTTATTCTGAGATTTTAAGAGCTTAAAAGTGTTGTAAAAGGCTAGAAGTTCTTCTCCCTCTTTTCTTCAAAGGTTTGATCATTCAAGAGAGGAGTGAAAAATCTGTAAGGGTTGTCTCCTAAGCCTGTCAAAAGGAGTGAAACTGTAAAAGGGTGGTTGGCCTTCGCCTATTGAAGGAAGGCCTCTAGTGGACGTCGGTGACCTCATCGGAGGAGGAAGCCAAAAGTGGATGTAGGTCAAGATTGACCGAACCACTCTAAATCTCGGTTTGCATTTACATTCTGTTCTCTATCTTAACTGCAATTGCTTCCATAGCTTTACTTTAACTGCACTTTGCTTGATCTTAAGTTAAAGCAATTTCCGAATCGACTTTTATACCGAAATCGTTCTTATCATACGAACATCGTTTTAATCGTCAAAAGTTTTCCGCTGCACTAATTCACCCCCCCCCCTCTTAGTGCTCTTGATCCTAACAACTGCATGGTGGTGCCACCACTGGCCATGAATTTAGATGCTGAGTGGCTGTCCAATCCGGCCCAATTTAGCCCTGTGAAGGGTCCAATTGGCCCCTAACTGAGTTAGTGGGATCACCTCCCAATCCTAACTCAATTTACGGTTCTAACTACGATTAAGGCAAGCAATTAGTCCGGTATGTCGGTTTTTCTCTCGGTGATCCTCTAGCGAACTTCTTAGCGAGTCTTCTAGCGTGCTTCCGGTGAACTCCCGACGAACTCTCGGTGATCTTCTGATAAGCTTTCGGTAACGAACTCTCGGCGATCTTTCGACGAACTCTCAGCGATCTTCAAACGAGCTCTCAGTGAGCTCCCGGTATATCATCCAAATCTTTGACTCCGGCCCATCATCTACTTTACGCCTTATTGCTATCGTAGCTAATCCTACACACTTATCTCAATACATAGATTAGGTCATATAATTTACCAATTGATTTCATCATCAAATTCTGAGATTCAACATGGACATCCTTGATGTCTCAAGTCTAAGGACTAAATATATCACTAGGACAACGAAATCGCTATCTAACAATAAGGCATCATCAACCATCCAGCATTCTATAAGTGGATCAATTAGGGAACTCATTCTCCAATAAGCACCTAAATTGTATCCCTCGTGTCCCCACACGAGCAGCTATGAGACCAATTGCCTCTATCATATGGATGAGTATATAGTATACTAGTCTGTCCGGTTATCTCGATGTCCCTCTCGAGTAACCTATGACCGGGATTATTTAGGGTTTGCGTTTAAAAGTGAATCGATCTCATTATCGTGATCTCATAACGATCCAATTCCCATTACATAGATCAATGGACATCACAATATATATATATATATATATATATGTATATATACATATATATATACATATATACATACATACGTATATATGTATATATATATATATGTATATGTATATAAGTATACATATATATATATATATACATGTATATATATATATGTATATGTATGTACATTTATATGTATGTATATGTATATGTATATGTATACATATACATATACATATACATACATATACATGTACATACATATACATATACATATATACAATATATACATACATACATATACATATATATATACATACATATACATATATATATACATACATACATACATATACATACATATACATACATACATATACATATGTATATATACATACATATACATATGTATATATACATACATATATATATATACATACATATGTATGTATATATATACATATATATATATACATACATATGTATGTATATATATATATATATATATATATATTCATGTAGCAAGCAATATAAAATAAAAAAATAAATAATATATTAATTAAAAAGAATGTGTGTCATATCACACGTTCCATCACTCACGTGATTGGCTTGCAGGACACAAATATAGAAAAATCTAAGGGCGATACCACATGCTTAGTGGAAAAATAGAAAATGAAAATCATAAATTTCCCAAAAAGATGTTTGTTGTCGTGCAAAGATAGGTGTGAAAAACCCACAAAACTTAAATCCACATATGAGATAATGTTTTTACCTAGTGAGTTCGTATATCCCTGAATTCTTGTTGATCTATGAGATTGGATGAAGGAGTTCAAGAGCTTTGCTCTCTAGCGGTGATCCACACAGCAAGGTTGTGACGACGCTCGTCCAATCGTTGCCCAAATTTCTACATCTACTATTTGAGGAGGAGAAGGAGAGAGAAGAATAGGATGTGGCAACCAGGAAGCCTTAGCTTATGTGCATTTGGATCCCTCCTATTTATAGATGTCCTTAATTAACTTAACCATAATCGATCCTACCTTATTGGGTATTAAATCTCTATCCAATTACCCAAGACTTTTAGATTAGTGGGTCTCTATCCAATAATCTCTGATTAGCTCTTATTGGATCTCATCCGTGGGATCTAATAATTCAGGGGCTTATTGGATATCAATAAGATAAGGGCTCCAACATTTCCGAACCACTACTCGTCGCAATGCCTAATATATGTGTGTGACCCTCTTGGCATAATATCGAGTTAGCCGTAATGTATTCTTATCCGAACTACTTTTGGCTCAGTGAATTATTATCTCCATAATAATTCACTCAACTCGTCGACTGCGGACGTACTAAGCCACTACGCCATAGTCCTCAGACAATACAATGGAATCCAATCCATTAGATCTATCTGTCCTCAATTACAATTGTTGAATCTAGGATTTTGATGATGAAGTCAATTGTAATTTGTTTGATCTAATCTATATGTTGAGAAAAGTGTGCAGGATTAACTACGATGATAGTAAGACATAAAGCAGGTGTTGTGTCGGAGTCAAGATCGAGATCATGTTGGGAGTTCGAGAGTTCGACGGAAGTTCGAATGTTTGTCGGAAGTTCTACGGGAACCAATCGAGAAGCCCAGAAGCTTGCCATAGAAGCTCGTCATAATTTGCCAAGAAGATCGTCGTAAAATCCAGGAGCTTGCTGGGTGTCCACCGGAGCCTTGCCGAGTGTTCGTCGGATGTTTGTTGGATGTACACCGGAAGCTCGCCGGAAGAGCAATTGACGCACCAGAACAAGAAGTGTAGTAATCATATCTTAAATATCGTAGTTAGAGCATAAATTAAGCTAGGATTGGGAGGTAATCCCACTAGCTTAATTAGGGGCTAATTGAGCTTAAGTTGGGCTGGATTCAAGGCCCAACCAGGACCCTGAAAAGTTGGCTAGTGGTGGCACCGCTAGGGCCGGCGGTGGCATCGCTTGGAAAGCAATGCCCTCCTAGGAATTCTAGGCAGTGGTACCGCTAGAGCTCGGTCTCCGAGCTCTGCCAAGCAGTGGTACCGCCTAATGTCAGGTGCCAAGCGGTGGTACCACCCAATAATGGCGGTGGTACCGCCAGGATCCCGGAAATCCGAGATTAGACACTTTTTGGCTCCATTTTTGAAGCCATTGGGGCCTATAAAAATCCCACCCTTTTCTGCTTGAAAGGGCACGAAACCTATTGGCATAATCTTGAGTTCTTGAGCCTTAAAGTATTGGAAAAGTTAGAGTTCTCCTCCATCTCTTAGCCTTATAACCATCCAAGAAAGAGGAGTGGGGCTTGTAAGGGTTGTCTCCTAAACTCAGCAAAAGGAGAAAAACTATAAAAGGTGGTTGGCCTTCGCTTATTGAAGGAAGGCCTCTAGTGGACACCGGTGACCTTGTCGGAGGAGGAATCCGAAAATGGATGTAAGTCACATTGGCCGAACCACTCTAAAACTCGATTTGCATTTACTTTGAGCAACTTTCTTTTATAACAAATTGCCTCTCCTCCTTACTGTGCTTTAACTACGTCTACATACGCTTTCACATAAACATCTTCCGAGATCGGCTTTAATCGTACAAAGACTTACGAAACCAACACTTTTCATTTGTGTAATTTACATTGCTGTAAATCACCTTAGTCTTCTCTTGCACTTTGATGAAATGTTTCAAGTTCAAATTCCTTCCGGAACGGATTGAATCGAAACCATTCTCATTGGAATTGGTTTTAATCAAAACAAGTTTTCTGAAATAGCAAAACTTTTTTGCTACACGAATGCACCCCCCCTCTTAGTGCCGCTCTTAATCCTAACAACTATGTATCTATAGTCGCTCATGTTATGATCAAAATTGACATTAAGAGGGGGGGTGAATTAGTACTTACGATAAAATCGATGTTGATTTGGAAAACTTCGTTTCGATAAAGCTCGTATTAGAAAGTTAAGTTTGACTTGAAAGTATGTTCGTAAGTATAGTAAAAGTAGTAATAAGTAAATCAGTTTGCAACATGAGAATGAAAAGTTGAATAAAAATGCAAACCAAGTACACCAAATTTATAGTGGTTCGGTCGTCATGACCTACGTCAACTCCCGATTCCTCTTCACTCGAAGCCACCAGCTTTTACTGCTAATCTTCTTTCCAATAGGCGAAGATCAACTACCCTTACACTTTTTCTCCTTTTTACAAATTTAGGAGAGAACCTTTACACTCCTCTTTTACAAGTGTTCCCTCACACACATCCCTTAGGACTATCACTTAGCTCTAGGAGGAGGGACTCTACACTTTAAGAGATTACAACACTTTTTTAACTTAGAATTCTTGCCCCTTTTTACTTAGTTTTTGCTACTCCAAGCAAGAATATCTATGATATTTATATACCCCAAATGGTTTTAAAATTAGAGCCAAAAAAGGTCTCATCCCGGTTTTCCTCGATCCTAACGGTATCACTGCTTGTGCTAGGAGGTACCACTACCAACAACACTAACACTGGGTGGTACCACTGCCTAACACAGTCTGGGAGACTATGTCTGGGCGGTACCACCACCCAGTCTGGTGGTACCACCGCTTGACAACTTGGAAACGTGTGCTCTTGACTTTTCCAACTCATAAGTGGTTCCACATAATCTTGGGTGATCGAATATGCCTTTCACTTGGCCTAAAACTATCCCAACTCAGGCTCAGTGGGCCTCTAATTTAGATGACATGATTACACCCCAAAATTGACTCAATTAGACTCTAAACTAACTCAATCTAGATATAATTGATTATAAGTATGAATCCTATGTTGTTCGGTATATCATTAGTTCATTCGATGCTTCATCTAATCCTTCAATGCATAGTCCTCTCCTTCGATGTATTGCCTAATCGGCATGTTGACTCTCGTAACTTTCGATCTCCTTGGCGCAATGTGTGATCCTTCAGCTTGATGCCTAAACTCATGATACGAAGTCCTTCTACCGACACGTCGACCGATCCTCCGACCGACGTCCAATCTTCTGACATGTTCACTCTAGCATAACGTCCGATTCCTCTTGCGTTAATCGAATTGTCTTTGTTGAATATCGGATTTTGATGATGAAACTAATTGATTATGTTTAGATGTTTAATTGCATTTTGAGTGATGCATGTCTACTCGATCAGGATTAGACAGTTGACGCAGGAGGAATTGACGTTGCGCCGGAGGAGATCACGTCAGGATATTGGACGACAGAACGCTTCGGACATTAGGCATCGGGCCAAGGAGAGTGGAATTGCACCAAGGATATCGAGGTTGCGGAGGTCAACCATCGATTGGGCAACAAGCCACAAGAGAGGACGATGCGTTGAAGAATCGGACGAAGCGCCAACCATTAACGTGCCGGGCAACAGAATGTCAATTCACGTTGTAATAATTGTCTAGATCGGAGTAGTGTTTTGGCTTGTGTGTGCAGGATTAACTACGATAACGATGAAGACATAAAGCGAAACAAAGTGCCGGAGTCAAGCGCGAAGGATTCGTTAGGAGTTTGAGAGCCTGACAGAAGTCTGAAGGTTCATCAGGAATGCTGCCGGAACTAGCCGAGAATGAGTAGGGAGCTTGCCGAAGGGTTTTTGGAAGCTCACCGGAAGGTACGTCGGAAGTTCGCGGAGCTCATCGAAAAAGATCGTAGCTTGCCGAAGAAGCTCATTGGAACTCGCTAAGATCAAATGATGAAGTCTAGGAGCTTGCCGGGAGTCCGCAGAATGGTTTCCGAGAGTTTATCGGAAGACCGCCGGAAGTTCGCTGGAAGAAGTCTTGACTTGCGGACTTTGTAATAGCCTAGGAAATATCTTTAAAATTCATAGTTAGCATGTTAATTAGGGTTAGGATTAGGTGTTAATCTTATAACCCAAGTAGGGGCCAATTAGACCCAAGTTTGGACTGGTTTGGGCCAAGTTTGGAGCCCAACCAGTGAGCTGAAATAGTGTAGGCGGTGGCACCGCCCAGAACCCGAAAGGTTAGGTGGTGGAATCGCCGGACTGGCACCCGAGCCAGGCGGTGGCACCGTCGGTCTGGGCGGTGGCACCACCCAGCACTCGAAGAGCTAGGCGATGGCATCGCCCAGTACACTATCAGTGTCAGAACTGACAGGCGGTGGCACCGCTAGCTTCGGGAATCGAAGAGAATTCAAATTTTGGAGCCCAAATTTGAATCCTCTTGAGGCCTATAAATATCCCTCAATTCTCAGCAGAGATTACAACTTTTGAGATGCAATAGATTGAGATAAAATCCTTAGCAAAGTCTTGTTTTCAATTGCTTGAGTGTTCACTTCCTTCTTTCTCATTGAAACTTTGTAAGAGTGTGAACCACTTGTAAAAAGTTGTAAGAGGGGTATTTGTCCTTCCCCTTCAAAGTGATTTGCTAGTGGAAGTTGGGAGCGTTATCGAAGAAGGCTTCGCAAGTGGATGTAGGTCATTTTGACTGAACCACTTTAAAATTGGTGTGTTCACTGGTTTGCATTTATTTATTGCGCTTTACCTTACTACAAATCTTTATAAGTGCTTTACTTCCTCATTACTTTTTCTACACATTTACGAACACGCTTTCAAGTTAAGCACTTCTGAGTTCGGTTTTCATCGTATGAAAAAGTTTCCAAAACCGACGTTTTAATCCGCTGCACTAATTCACCCCCCACTCTTAGTGCCGCTCCGATCCTAACAATTGGTATAAGAGCCTGGTATTTCTCATTTCGGATTTACACCCGAGAGAAATGGCTCTTCATGGCTTTCAAGAGGGCTTTTCGGTTGTTCGTCCACCGTTGTTTAACGGATTGGACTACACTTATTGGAAAACTCGAATGAGAGTTTTCTTGATTTCTATGAATTTGGATTTATGGAATATTGTTAAAAATGGTTTTCAACTTCCCTCTAAACTGATGAACGAATGGTCGGATTTGGAGAATAAGTATTTTTCTTTAAACGCAAAGGCTATGAATGCCTTATTTTGCGCTTTGGACAAAAATGAGTTCAATCGGATTTCTATGTGAGAAATGGCTTTTGATATTTGGCAAACACTTGAAATCACACACGAGGGAACTAGTAGAGTCAAAGACTCGAAAGTTAACATTTTATTGCATGATTTTGAACTTTTTCGAATGCAACCAAGCGAGACTATAGGCGACATGTACATCCGTTTCACGGATGTCGTCAATAATCTAAGAGTTCTTGGTAAATCTTTTTCGAATTTTGATCTCATAACTAAGATCTTAAGATCCCTTCCAAAAAAGTGGGATCCTAAAATATCTGCAATACAAGAGAAAAAAAATTTAAATGATTTTCCATTAGAAGAATTAATCGGGTCATTAATGACCTATGAAATGACACTTTTAGAACATTTTAAACCCGATGAGCACTTGAACCACCTTCCAAAGAATAGGAAGGATTTGGAACTCCGGACAAATGAATACCACTTGAGCGATGACTCAAGTGATATGGACAATGATAAACTTGAACTTCGAACACTAAATCTTAATAAGTTCATTAAACAAAAATCTAAAATAAACAATGAACTTGAATGGAGGAAGAGGCCAAAGAAGAGGAAGGCAACCAAGGATGAATCAAGAACTTCCAAAGGTGAAACGGCGAATTGGGCTTTGACGGGCTTCGACTACAAGGTAAGTAACTCAACTCTCTTGAATTATTTTGAAATTACTTAAAGTTTTTCATGAGTGCTTAATTTAGATAGTAGGAATAGGAAATAAAAAAATTGTTTTTCAAAAATTATATCATGTTTTTCTTTTTAGCATTTTTGAAAAATTAAAAAATTTGATCATGAAAAGTATATTGCTAAGGTTTCATGGATGTTATGTTTTGAAATGTTGAATGATGTATGCAACATTAGGGATGATAATTATATGATATGTGATAATGCTTAGGATTAATCCATGCATGATGATTTTATGTCATGCATGAGTTTTTGAAGTAAATGTTGATTTGAAACTCTCATTTTAGATAAACATGTTTTTAGTCTAATCGTTTTTATGACAAATTAAGATGACATTCTCATGACATATTAAGATGACATAGTGCATGTACATCTATGTATGAATTTCTTAATAGTCTTTTGATGATAGATGTGATATCATGATGTGTTTGGTCTTGACGGCTTCATGACGAAACTTATGTTTCAATTTTAAATGATGATACATGTTTTCACAAAAAGACTTGAATACTCTTACATGAAATCAATTGTATGAAATGGAAATGAATTTTCTATCCTATTGAGATTAATGAATTTATTTTACCAATCTTGTGAATCTCATGAAAATAAACATGATGAATATTTTGAAAATAAATGAGTGTATCATGCATTTGGTCTTAATGATTTCTCTTGAACATACTTTTTGAAATCATACTTGATGATGAATATCAAGATATTAAAAGGATGTTATCATGGAATCATGCTTGATGATTTGTTTTACAAAATTTACCTTTCCATCTTAAATGTTGACACTTGTTTTATTAAAGGTAAAGGCATGCTTATAAGAAGCAAATCACATGAATAGAAATTTATAAAAATGAAATGCGATCCTCTATCTTATCGACTTTTCAATAAATCTATGCTTGTCATGTATGAATTTATTGAATGTGACTTTGAGGATGATTTCGGATTTCATAAATACTTGATTCATACTTATGACATGAGACACATTTTAAATATGAATCATGTTCAATGCTTCAATCATGTTATATCTCCCTTAATTTATTTTGTTCTCCTAGATTTATTTACCAAAGAGGAGAATCTTCCGAATGAATGAAATGAAACAAATGAATCATTTATCGATATATCTTTTTTAAAATATCTTTTCAATGTGATGTTGATAATTTGAGATGCCTGTTAAAATTCATGACATGAGATAATTGAATCCTTGACTTACTCTTTATATGGCTTGAGAATAGATGTTTAAAATCTTGCTTGATGAGTTATTTTATAAGATTTTGCCTTTACGTCTTGAAGTTTCATGCTTATCTTGATTTGGCATATAATGACTAAGGCATGCTTAGATGAAAATAATCACTTAAAAAATACTTTACCGATCTGATCGAGATTAATGATTTCATGATATTTTGTGAATGTCGAAATTGATTTTGATGACTTGATTATGAGTTTCAAGTTAACGATTTGATTTGAATGAGTTTTATCTAAATCATAATCTTGATCTTGCAAAATTGGAATCACAAATAATATCTTTTGGTATTCATGAATTGATACTCACAATATGAAAGTATTGGTATTCATGACTTGAATTTGATTGAAATATTGCATGCTTAAATTAATCATTCTCCTATGTTTCAAAAATTCTTTAAATGCCTTATGTGATGATGGAAAATTAATTTGTTTTATGATAAATCTATGTATACTATTTTGAATCTCTTGAAAGTAATGTTGAGATTTTGATGAATTTGACGATTTGAATTTGAATGAGTTTGTATTCGAATTATGATCTTGACTTCTTGGATTTACTACTTGAGATTTTTTTTAATCACAATCTCTTCTTTGTATACCTACAATTTTTGTTATTTATAAAAAGAAGAGATTTGATAAAATGAATCATTGTTGACTTAATGTTCGGTATCATGAATACTTTATTATCATACATGAAAATAGTGATAAATATTTTGAAAATAAATGTTTGTATCATGTTAGATGATTTTATATTTTGTGCATGATGAGTTATAGTGATGATTGAAATGATATGAATGATGATTTGGAATCATTCATATAATGATGAGTTTATATGTTTTGAAAATATATATGATGATTTGGTATTATGCATGCAATAATGATGCATGCAATGATGAAATATTCATGATAAAATTATTATTTTGATATTCATGACTTGAATCTTCCTTTCTTTTTGCCAATGACAAAGGGAGAGAAAGAGTTGCTAATGTGCTATCTTGAATTGATGTAAAGGCTCATCTCAAAAAGAAATTAGCTAGCTTACACAAGTCAAGAAAATACAAAAACTTGCTTACTTTCTTGCACATTTAAAGAAAAGATACAAATGTAACACTTGCCAAATTGTTTGCTTGCCTCATGTAAAACATGGTCCCTTGCTAGTTTGACATTTTGCTAAGGAAGCAAAAATGACACTTCTCAAAAGAGAAGAAAGACCTTGCTTTCTTGAACATCTTTAATTTGCTAGCTAGAATGATGTACAATTTGCTATCTTGAACATGACAAAGAAATGCTATCATGCACATCGCAAAGAAAAGCAAATATGCCAACTTGCACATCTTTAAATTTGCTAGCTTGTATGTAGTAAAACTTGCATATCGTAAAAGTTGCTAGCTTATAGAGAAGCAAAGAATTGCTATCTCAAAAGAAGCAAAAATTATAAAACTTAGAAAACTTGCAATATAATTGCTCTTGCCATGCTTTGTATCAAAAATAGGTTGATATCCTTAAAAGCATCGCATTAAATTTTTTAGTATCGCAATGTATCACCTGTATCACAAATTGAAAATTTTGAGACTATTATCATATCATGTTTAACAAATGATGTCTTTCATGACATGATTTCTTTGCATTTTTATCTTGTATATATCATGTGATGATTGAAATATTGATTGATGCAAATTCATAATTTATGTAAAAGTCTAAATCATTGGTTCCTCTCATTCTTTTCGGCAATGACATAGGGGGAGAAAGATTGCTAGCTCAAGGCAAATGCTGGCTAGCTTGTACTCTTCCCTTCTTTTCGACAAAAACAAAAGGGAGAAAGCTTTTGCTAGTGAGAACATGCAAAGAAAAGCAAAGTGCAATCTTGCATAAGAAGCAAGTGTTGAATTGCCATGATTGAACTTAAGAATCTTACTATGCTTTTGTGCTTATATGTTGTGATGAAAATCTAGCTTCATGTTACAAAAACTTGAATATCTTTTAAAATAGATAGAGCTACTTCTCCTTTTTGTTGATGACATAGGGGGAGAAGTATATTGATGACTTCATACATTGAATTGAATATTTTATATATATTTGCATGAGGGTTTAAATGTTTTTCATAACATGTGATGAATGTTGCTTGGATTTGGGATAATCCAAGTATTCTATCAATGGCATATTGATAGGGGGAGTTTGGTTAAACTCTAGGGAGTTAAGGTTAACTCTGGTAGTCATCAATTAGTTGTCATCATCAAAAAGGGGGAGATTGTCGAATCTCGGATTTTGATGATGAAACTAATTGATTGGGTTTAAATGTTTAACTGCATTTTGAATGATGCAGGTCTACTCGATCAGGATTAGACAGTTGACGCAGGAGGAATTGACGTTGCATTGGAGGAGATCACGTCAGGATATTGGACGGCAGAACGCTTCGGATGTCAGGCATCGGGCCAAGGAGAGCGGAATTGCACCAAGGATATCGGGGTTGCGGAGGTCAACCGTCGATTGGGCAACAAGCCGCAAGAGAGGACGATGCACTGAAGAATCAGACGAAGCGCTAACCAATGATGTGCCGGGCAATAGAATGTCAATTCACATTGTAATAATGGTCTAAATCGGAGTAGAGTTTTGGCTTGTGTGTGCAGGATTAACTATGATAACGATGAAGACATAAAGCGAAACAAAGTGCCGGAGTCAAGCGCAAAGGATTCGTTGGGAGTTCGAGAGTCCGACAGAAGTCCGAAGGTTTGTCGGGAATGTTGCCAGAACTAGCCGAGAATGAGTAGGGAGCTTGTCGAAGGGTTTTCGGAAGCTCACTGGAAGGTATGTCGGAAGTTCACGGAGCTCAACGAGAAAGATCGTAACTTGCCGAAGAAGCTCGTCGGAACTCACCAAGATCAAATCGTGAAGTCTAGGAGCTTACTGGGAGTCCGTAGAATGGTTTCCGAGAGTTTATCGGAAGACCGCCGGAAGTTCGCCGGAAGTAGTCTTGACTTACGGACTTTGTAATAGCTTAGGAAATGTCTTTAAAATTCATAGTTAGCATGTTAATTAGGGTTAGGATTAGGTGTTAATCTTATAACCCAAGTAGGGGCTAATTAGGCCCGAGTTCGGACTGGTTTGGGCCAAGTTTGGAGCCCAACCAGTGAGCTGAAATAGTGTAGGCGGTGGCACTGCCAGACTAGGCAGTGGCACCACTAGACTAGGCGGTGGCACCGCCCAGAACCCGAAAGGTTGGGCGATGGAATCGCCGGACTAGGAAGTGGCACCGCCCCGCACCCGAGCCAGGCGGTGGCACCGCCCAGCACCCGAAGAGTTAGGCGGTGGCACCGCCCAGTACACTATCAGTGTCAGAACTGACAGGCGGTGGCATCGCCACTGACAGGCGGTGGCACCGCTAGCTTCGGAAACCGAAGAGAATTCAAATTTTGGAGCCCAAATTTGAATCCTCTTGAGGCCTATAAATACCCTGTTGAATCTCGGATTTTGATGATGAAGTCAATTGTCATTTGTTATCTAATCCATATGTTAAGATAAGTGTGCAGGATTAACTACGATGAAAGTAAGACATGCAGCAGGAGTTGCATTGAAGTCAAGACTATGATTACGTTGGGGGTTCGAGAGTTCGACGAAAGTCCGGACGGTCATCGGAGGTTCTGTGGGAACAAATTCGAGAAGTCCAGGAGCTTGCCAAAGAAGCTCATCGGAACTCGCCAAGTGGATCATCGCAAGTCTAGGAGTTTGTCGGAAGTCCGCCGGAGCATCGCCGAGGGTTCGTCGGATGATCGCCGGAAGCTCGACGGAAGAAGCGATTGACGCACCGGAGCAAGTTGCAGTAAATGTCTTGAAAAATATTGTAGTTAGCATGATGATTAAGTTAGAAATGGGAGGTGATCTCATTAACTTAATCTTGGGGCAATTGGGCCCTTAACAGACCCAAATTGGGCCGAATGGATCAGCCCATTCGGACCCAAATTCCCTGGCCGGCGGTGGCACCGCTTGAGTCGGCGGTGGCACCGCCCAGCAGCCGAATCTCGGAGTGAGGCTGGGCGGTGGCACCGCCCCTGTCAGGCGGTGGCACCGCCTAGGCTCAGTCTCCGAGTGAGACTGGGTGGTAGCACCGCCCCTGTCAGGCGGTGGCATCGCCTAGGCTCAATCTCCGAGTGAGACTGGGTGGGCGGTAGCACCGCCCCTGTCAGGTGGTGGCACCGCCTGGGCTTAGTCTCCGAGTGAGACTGGGCGGTAGCACCGCCCCTGTCAGGCGGTGGTACCGCTCGAGCTCGGTCTCCGAGCTCTGTCAGGCGATAGTACCGCCAGGACCTCGAAAACATGGGAATTGACATTTTTGAGCTCCATATTCAAATCAGTTTGGGGCCTATATAAACCCCACCCTTTCATGCTTGAAAGGGCACCGAAACTTAGCATTTATTCTGAGATTTTGAGAGCTTAAAAGTGTTGTAAAAGGCTAGAAGTTCTTCTCCCTCTTTTCTTCGAAGTTTTGATCATTCAAGAGAGGAGTGAAAAATTTGTAAGGGTTGTCTCCTAAGCCCGTCAAAAGGAGTGAAACTGTAAAAGGGTGATTGGCCTTCGCCTATTGAAGGAAGGCCTCTAGTTGACGTCGGTGACCTCATCGGACGAGGAAGCCAAAAGTGGATGTAGGTCAAGATTGACCGAACCACTCTAAATCTCGGTTTGCATTTACATTCTATTCTCTATCTTAACTGCAACTACTTCCATAGCTTTACTTAACTGCACTTTACTTGATCTTAAGTTAAAGCAATTTCTGATTCGACTTTCATATTGAAATCGTTCTTATCATACGAACGTCATTTTAAATCGTCAAAAGTTTTTTGCTGCACTAATTCACCCCCCCCTCTTAGTGCTCTTGATCCTAACAATTGGTATCAGAGCGGGGTTAACTCTCAATCGGATTAAAACCCAAGAGAGATGGCTTACGTCGGAAATCAAGAGGGCCACTTATTACACGTCCACCCATGTTCAATGGGACGGACTACACCTATTGGAAGACCTGAATGAGGATCTTTCTTTTTTCAATGGATTTTGAACTTTGGAATCTTGTCGAAAATGGATTTTCGAAATCTTCTCTTCCAATAATCAATTGGAATGAATTGGAGAAGAAGACTTTCGCTCTTAATGCAAAGGCTATGAATGCCTTATTTTGTGCGCTTGATAAAAATGAGTTCAATCGTGTTTCGGTTTGTGAAACCGCATTTGATATTTGGCATACACTCGAAGTGACTCATGAAGGCACAAGTAGAGTGAAAGAGTGAAAAATCAATCTTTTGATACATTCTTTTGAACTTTTCCGAATGAAACCGAGCGAGACTATTGGCGATATGTACACCCGTTTCACGGATGTCGTCAATGGTCTAAAAGGACTCGACAAAAGTTTTTCAGATTTTGAGCTCGTAAATAAGATTCTAAGATCCCTTCCTAAGAGTTGGGACCCTAAAGTCACTGCTATTCAAGAGGCTAAAGATCTAAACAACTTCCCTCTTGAAGAATTAATCAGGTCATTAATGACCTACGAAATGACTTGCAAAGCTCATGAAGAGCAAGAAGAGATCCTTCCAAAGAACAGGAAGGATATGGCACTTAGAACTTTCGAAGACCACTTGAGAGAAAACTCAAGTGATAAAGACTGTGACGATGACTTGGCACTTCTAACAAGAAAATTCAAAAAATTCATTAAAAGAAACAAGTTTAAAAATGACTCAAAAAATAAATTTGAACCCAAAAAGGACCAAGTTATTTGCTACGAATGCAAGAAGCCGGGACACTACAAAAGTGATTGTCCCCAAGCCAAGAAGAGAACACCAAAGAAGAAGGCGCTCAAAGCAACGTGGGATGACTCAAGCGCGTTCGAAGAAGAGGAGTCCAACACTGAGCAAGTTGCTCATTACGCCCTAATGGCCATCGGAGATGAGGTAACAAATTTAATTGATGCAGATTTATCATTTGATGAATTAGTAAATGCCTTCCATGACTTATTTGATGAATGCAAAACTATTAGTAGAAAATATAAATTGCTAAAAAAGGAGCATGATAGTCTTACTTGTAATTTCGACAAATTATAAATTGAATATCATGATAGTTTAGCTCCATGTAAAAATTGTCATGATCTAGAAACTCTCCAAAAAGGAGAACTTGATACTTAAGGACACCTTGAAGAAATTCGAGATTGGTAGCAAGTCTTTGAATATGATCCTTACAAATAAGAGTCATGTTCCTAAAAGAAGTGAAATCGGATTTGTGAGAAGTCCTCACCAAAATCCAACCACCTTCATTAAAGGCCCTATCTTATATGTTCGGTACCAAAGCAAATGCAACTTTTGTTGCAAACATGGACATAGAACTTATCATTGTCCATTCAAGAAAGTTAGTCCAAACAAATTGATTTGGATTCCTAAAGGAACCACGATAAACTCTATGCAACATGATAAACAATTTAGATCAGTGTTTGAGGCACCCAAAAGTAAATGGGTACCTAAAAATCATCCTTTCTTGTAGAAACATATATCATCACAAGCTAGGAGCAAGAGATGGTACCTTGATAGTAGATGCTCAAGGCATATGATCGGAGATCCATCTCAATTCTCTAAACTCACTAGCATAGACGAAGGCTATGTCACCTTCGGAGACAACAACAAGGGTAAAATCATTGGCAAAGGAACCATAGGTAACAAATCCAACTTCTTTATTGAAGATGTTTTGTTAGTTGATGGTTTAAAACATAACCTCTTGAGCATTAGTCAATTGTGTGATAAAGGATATATTGTCAAATTCGAATCTAATGCTTGCATCATTGAAAAACCACACAAAAACACATCTATGATTGCATTAAAACAAAATAACGTATACACCATTGACATCAATGATCTTTGCAATAAAAAGTGTTTCTCGGTTTTGAATGAGGATGCTTGGCTTTGGCATAGGAGATTAGGTCATGCTAGCATGAAACTAATCACTCAAATATCATCCAAAGAACTTGTAAGAGGAATTCCTCATATCAAGTTCATCAAAGATAATGTGTGTGATACTTGTCAATTAGGAAAACAAATTAAGGGTAGTTTCAAATCTAAGAATCAAATAAGCACCTCTAGGCCCTTACAATTGATCCATATGGACTTATTTGGATCTATCTCTACATCAAGTCTAGAAGGTAGCAAATACGCCTTCGTCATTGTAGATGACTATAGTAGATACACATGGACTTATTTCTTAAAACACAAAAATGAATGCTTTAGATATTTTACCAAGTTTTGCAAACTTGTCCAAAATGAAAAGGGTTCTATGATTGCGTCAATTAGAAGTGATCATGGTGGTGAATTTCAAAACCGTGATTTTCAAGAATTTTGTGAATTTAATGGATACAATCATAACTTCTCTACTCCAAGAAATCCTCAACAAAATGGAGTAGTAGAAAGAAAAAATAGAAATTTACAAGAAATGGCAAGAACCATATTGAATGAACATAGCCTACCCAAATATTTTTGGGTCGAAGCTGTAAACACTACATGCTATATTTTGAATAGAGTTCTAGTAAGACCCTTACTCACCAAAACTCCCTATGAGTTGTGGAACAACAAAAAACCCAATGTTTCATATTTTAAAGTTTTTGGGTGCAAGTGTTTTATCTTGAATGAAAAAGATGCCTTAGGAAAATTTAATGCTAAATCCGATGAAGGAATTTTCCTTGGTTATTCTTTGGTTTCTAAAGCTTTTCGTATATTCAATAAAAGAATTTTAATTATAGAAGAATCCATTCATGTTGTTTTTAATGAGATTTCCGAAATCAAGAAAAATGATTTTGATGATGATGTTAATTTTGATTCTTTGAATTTAAATGAAACCCCTTCTCCAACTAGCAACTTGGATGCATCCACTTCCGAAACATCCTTACCCAAGGATTGGAAATATGTAGATGCTCATCCTAAGGAGCTAATTCTAGGAGACACATCTAAGGGGGTTCAAACACGTTCTTCTTTTAAAGAATTTTGTGCCAACGCTGCTTTTCTATCCCAAATTGAACCTAAATGTATTAACGAAGCCATGAAAGATGATTCATGGATTATCGCAATGCAAGATGAGTTAAATCAATTTGAGAGAAATGAGGTGTGGAAGCTTGTTCCTAGGCCAAATGACCATTTAGTTATTGGTACTAAATGGGTCTTTAGAAACAAGCAAGATGAATATGGTATCGTGGTTAGAAACAAGGCTAGATTAGTAGCCAAAGGTTTCAACCAAGAAGAAGGTATCGATTACGAAGAAACCTTCGCTCCTGTGGATAGATTAGAAGCCATAAGGATGCTCCTTGCCTATGCTAGTAATAATAATTTTAAGTTATTTCAAATGGATGTTAAAAGTGCTTTTCTTAATGGCTTTATTTCCGAAGAAGTTTATGTTGAACAACCTCCTAGATTTGAAAATAATAGCCTCACTAATCATGTGTTTAAATTAACTAAAGCTCTCTATGGTTTAAAACAAGCCCCAAGGGCTTGGTATGAGAGACTTAGTTCTTTTCTTATTAAAAATAATTTTACAAAAGGCAAGGTTGATATTACATTGTTTATCAAGAATTTTGAAAATAATTTTCTCATTGTTCAGATTTATGTTGACGATATTATCTTTGGTTCTACAAACGAATCTCTTTGTGAATCATTTGCTAAAACCATGAGTCTAGAATTTGAAATGAGTTTGATGGGAGAATTAACCTTTTTCTTAGGCTTACAAATTAAGCAACTAAGAAATGACATCTTTATTAGTCAAACTAAATATGCTTTAGACTTGCTAAAGAGATTTAATATGGAAAGCTCAAAAGCTATTAACACTCCTATGAGCACATCCACTAAGTAAGAAGTTGATGAAAGTGGAGAAAGCTTCGATCAAAAAACTTATAGGGGTATGATAGGAAGTTTACTTTACCTCACTGCAACTAAACCAGATATTATGTTCAGTGTAGGAATTTGTGCTAGGTTTCAATCGAACCCTAAGATATCTCATTTCAAAGTAGTTAAAAGAATATTTAGATATCTTAAAGGTACCACAAATCTAGGATTATGGTATCCGAAAATCGAGAAGTTTGAGTTAATTGCTTATGCTGATGCAGATTTTGCTGGATGTAGATTAGATAGAAAAAGCACATCAGGAACATGTTAATTTTTGGGACATGCTCTTGTTTCCTGGTCATCTAAGAAATAAAACTCGGTTGCACTATCAACAATCAAAACTGAGTATATAGCAACTAGTGCATGCTGTGCACAAGTTGTGTGGATGAAAAATATCTTAGAAAATTATAAAGTTCATCTTAAAAATATTCCCATTAAATGTGATAACACAAGTGCTATATGTTTAACAAAGAATCCCATTCAACACTCAAGAACAAAACATATTAATATTAGACATCACTTTATACGAGATCATGTCACTAATCATGATATAGTTATAGAGTTCATTGATACTAAACATCAACTAGCTGATATTTTTACAAAGCCTTTAAATGAAGAACAATTTAATTTCATTAGAAGAGAATTAGGAATGTTAATGTGTCCGAATGCTTGAACTCATTAAATCTATTTTTCGGACTTTCTTGATTCAATAATCAAATCACTCAATTGCTATGATGATTTTACATGATTACATGCCTTAGTAATATGTTGGAAATTTTGTATTTTGGATATAAAAATTTCCATGATAATGAGCATGTTTTATCTTCATGATTGCATTGGAAAATCTATAGCAAAACCTTGTCCGAATGCATGAAAGTGTTAAATTTTATTTTTGGATTTTCTTGATACCTTATTCTCTTTCGAACTTAATGTAGCTCATAAGCATATGTTATATCGAGTTTGATTCATTGATTTTTGACATGTGGAATCAATTAGCAAATGCATCTTTCATAGGCTTATAATGTGAAAAAATATTTTCACATACATATCTTAAAAAAAAAAAGGGGGAAGATTTTTTACTTGCAAGGATATTGATTCACATACATATCTTGATCCTTGTAAAAATGAAGCGTGATTTAATCTTTCCTTGAGATGTTTGTATAATTGGTATCCTATCACTCATTGTTGAAAAATTACCTATCACTCACTTGTGTTTAAAATTTGCTTATATCGTTCTCCGTTTTGTTGATGACAAAGGGGGAGAAATATATGAATTGATGCTATGAGTGCCATATTTGAATTTGAATTATGTTAAAATAGCTTACATCGAAATATATGGTAAATTGATGATAGAAATGCTATGATTGCTAAACACTTGAAATATTTGCATTATGTTAAGATATCAAGAACTTGCATCGTAATTTCACATGTTGATATCTTACCATATGATGAATTGCTACCATTACTATCATTCACATTTGAAATGTAAAACTTGAAAAAGGATGTCAAGCCTTGACATCATTTTCAGAGAGATACATCATGATAGGAATCATGATGAAAGTATTGATAAGGTTAAACAATCTTAACTTATCAATATGTCTCTTCAATTCAAAGGCTTTGAATTCAAGAATGACTTATCTTGAGTATGGCATATAGATAGGGGGAGTTAAAGTTAACTCCGTTATCAATTGATTGTCATCATCAAAAAGGGGGAGATTGTTGAATCTCAGATTTTGATGATGAAGTCAATTGTCATTTGTTATCTAATCCATATGTTAAGATAAGTATGCAGGATTAACTACGATGAAAGTAAGACATGCAGCAGGAGTTGTGCCGAAGTCAAGACTATGATCACGTTGGGGGTTCGAGAGTTCGACGGAAGTCTGGACGGTCATCGGAGGTTATGCGGGAACAAATCCGAGAAGTCCAGGAGCTTGCCAAAGAAGCTCATCGAAACTCGCCAAGTGGATCATCGCAAGTCCAGGAGTTTGCCGGAAGTCCGCCGAAGCATCGCCGAGGGTTCGTCGGATGATCGCCGGAAGCTCGACGGAAGAAGCGATTGACGCACCGGAGCAAGTTGCAGTAAATGTCTTGAAAAATATTGTAGTTAGCATGATGATTAAGTTAGAAATGGGAGCTGATCCCATTAACTTAATCTTAGGGTAATTGGGCCTTAACAGACCCAAATTGGGCCGAATGGATCAGCCCATTAGGACCCAAATTCCCTGGCCGGCGGTGGCACCGCTTGGGTCGGCGGTGGCACTGCCCAGTAGCCGAGTCTCGGAGTGAGGCTGGGCGGTGGCACCGCCTAGGCTCAGTCTCCGAGTGAGACTGGGCGGTAGCACCGCCCCTGTCAGGCGGTGGCACCGCCTGGGCTCAATCTCCGAGTGAGACTGGGTGGTAGCACCGCCCTTATCAGGTAGTGGTACCGCCCGAGCTCGGTCTCCGAGCTCTGTCAGGCGGTAGTACCGCCAGGACCCCGAAAACATGGGAATTGACATTTTTGAGCTCCAAATTCAAATCAGTTTGGGGCCTATATAAACCCCACCCTTTTATGCATGAAAGGGCACCGAAACTTAGCATTTATTCTGAGATTTTGAGAGCTTAAAAGTGTTGTAAAAGTCTAGAAGTTCTTCTCCCTCTTTTCTTCGAAGTTTTGATCATTCAAGAGAGGAGTGAAAAATTTGTAAGGGTTGTCTCCTAAGCTCGTCAAAAGGAGTGAAACTGTAAAAGGGTGGTTGGCCTTCGCCTATTGAAGGAAGGCCTCTAGTGGATGTCGGTGACCTCATCGGACGAGGAAGCCAAAAGTGGATGTAGGTCAAGATTGACCGAACCACTCTAAATCTCGGTTTGCATTTACATTCTATTCTCTATCTTAACTGCAACTACTTCCATAGCTTTACTTAACTGCACTTTACTTGATCTTAAGTTAAAGCAATTTCCGATTCGACTTTCATATTGAAATCGTTCTTATCATACAAACGTCATTTTAAATCGTCGAAAGTTTTCCATTGCACTAATTCACCCCCCTCTCTTAGTGCTCTTGATCCTAACATACCCCTCAATTCTCAACAGAGATTATAACTTTTGAGAAGCAATAGATTGAGATAAAAGCCTTAGCAAAGTCTTTAGCAAGTCTTGTTTTCAATTGCTTGAGTGTTCACTTCCTTCTTTCTCGTTGAAACTTTGTAAGAGTGTGAACCACTTGTAAAAAGTTATAAGAGGGGTATTTGTCCTTCCCCTTCAAAGTGATTTGCTAGTGGAAGTTGGGAGCCTCATTGAAGAAGGCTTCGCAAGTGTATGTAGGTCATTTTGACCGAACCACTTTAAAATTAGCGTGTTCATTGGTTTGCATTTATTTATTGCGCTTTACCTTACTGCAAATCTTTATAAGTGCTTTACTTCCTCATTACTTTTTCTGCACATATTTACGAACACGCTTTCAAGTTAAGCACGTTCGAGTTTGGTTTTTATCATACGAAAAAGTTTCTAAAACCGACGTTTTAATCCGCTGCACTAATTCACCCCCTCCTCTTAGTGCTCCTCCGATCCTAACAGTCTTTTCTAATCGAAGTTAGTCCTGCGTCACTCGAAACATATATTAGATCATAAACTCATCAATCAATTTCATCATCAAAATTCTAGATTCAACAATCTCCCCCTTTCTGATAATGACAACCAATTGATGATGGAGATTAAACTAAACTCCCCCTATCAATATGCCATATTGATAGAAACTTTGAATTTAGAAAATTATGACTATTTGATCATTGCATGCATTATGAATATTGAAAGAACCATTTAATCACATCATTACATGAATTTTAAAATCATGAGTATTGCATGCATAATACCAATTCATCATATATATTTTCAAAATTACCATTATATGCATGATTCCAAATCATTATACATAAGTTCAAATCATTATTTTAGGCATAATATGCATGATTATCATCATACCTTATCCCCTTTGTCATCAACAAAATGAAGTGCAACTAGTAAGTTTTTAGATATGCAAGCTTATAAGATAGCATGTTTTGAACATGTAAGCTGGTAAGTTTTTCACATATGAAAGTTAGCTACATTTTTGTATCTTTTGAGATGTGCAAGATAGCTTGTTTTGCATCTTCTTGAAATGTGTAAGCTAGCAAACTTTGCTTCTCTTTTGAGATGAGCAAGCTAGCAATTTTAGCAAGTTTTACATCATGCAAGCTAGCAAATTTTATATCATTTTACAACATACAAGCAAGCAAATTTTCTTCTCTTTGAAATGTGTAAGCTAGCAATACTTTCTCCCCCTTTGTTATTGTCAAAAAGAAGGGAAGAATACAATATTATAGTTCATTTCCCTTTACATCAATTATTAAATCATTACATGAAGAATATCAAGAAAAAATAATTTGATGAGATATACACTTCATGAATACAAGAGAGTACTAAAATAACTTTCAAGTTATGAATCAAATATCAAAAAAATCAAAAGAAAAATTATGATTCATTTGGATAGATCAAATACTGAAAAGAAGAATCATAGTAAACAATCTGGATTCATATAAAGAAAATCTCAAGTTATAATTATGAGAAATCAAGATCATGATTTGGATTAATTATGATCCTCCAGGCCCAATATCGAGCTGGCCGTGAGTTATACCTATCAGAACACCTTGTGGCTTAGTGAATTATTATCTCCATAATAATTCACTCGACTCATCGACTACGAACGTACTAGGCCACTACGTCGTAGTCCCCAAACGATACAAGGGAATCCAATCCATTGAACTTGTCTGTCCTTAGTTACCATGTACCTATAGTCCCTCATCCATCTATGTTAGGATCAAGAGTGGCACTAAGAGGGGGGGTTGAATTAGTGCAGCGAAAAACTTTCACTATTTCAAAAAACTTGTTTAGATTAAAACCGATTCCAACAAGAATGATTTCGATTCAATCCATTCTAGAAGGAATTTGAATATGAAACCTTTCGTGAAAGTGTAAGAGAAGACTAAGGTGATTTGCAACAATGTAAATTGCACAAATGAAAACGTTAGTTTCGTTAGTCTTCGTACAATTAAAGCCGATCTCGGAAGATATTTACGTAAAAGCATATGTAGACATAGTTAAAGCACAATAAGGAGGAGAAGCAGTTTGCTATAAAAGAAAGTTGAGAAGCAGTTTGCTATAAAAGAATAAAAGAAAGTTGAGAAGCAGTTTGCTATAAAAGAAAGTTGAGAAGCAGTTTGCTATAAAAGAAAGTTGAGAAGCAGTTTGCTATAAAAGAAAGTTGAGAAGCAGTTTGCTATAAAAGAAAGTTGAGAAGCAGTTTGCTATAAAAGAAAGTTGAGAAGCAGTTTGCTATAAAAGAAAGTTGAGAAGCAGTTTGCTATAAAAGAAAGTTGAGAAGCAGTTTGCTATAAAAGAAAGTTGAGAAGCAGTTTGCTATAAAAGAAAGTTGAGAAGCAGTTTGCTATAAAAGAAAGTTGAGAAGCAGTTTGCTATAAAAGAAAGTTGAGAAGCAGTTTGCTATAAAAGAAAGTTGAGAAGCAGTTTGCTATAAAAGAAAGTTGAGAAGCAGTTTGCTATAAAAGAAAGTTGAGAAGCAGTTTGCTATAAAAGAAAGTTGAGAAGCAGTTTGCTATAAAAGAAAGTTGAGAAGCAGTTTGCTATAAAAGAAAGTTGAGAAGCAGTTTGCTATAAAAGAAAGTTGAGAAGCAGTTTGCTATAAAAGAAAGTTGAGAAGCAGTTTGCTATAAAAGAAAGTTGAGAAGCAGTTTGCTATAAAAGAAAGTTGAGAAGCAGTTTGCTATAAAAGAAAGTTGAGAAGCAGTTTGCTATAAAAGAAAGTTGAGAAGCAGTTTGCTATAAAAGAAAGTTGAGAAGCAGTTTGCTATAAAAGAAAGTTGAGAAGCAGTTTGCTATAAAAGAAAGTTGAGAAGCAGTTTGCTATAAAAGAAAGTTGAGAAGCAGTTTGCTATAAAAGAAAGTTGAGAAGCAGTTTGCTATAAAAGAAAGTTGAGAAGCAGTTTGCTATAAAAGAAAGTTGAGAAGCAGTTTGCTATAAAAGAAAGTTGAGAAGCAGTTTGCTATAAAAGAAAGTTGAGAAGCAGTTTGCTATAAAAGAAAGTTGAGAAGCAGTTTGCTATAAAAGAAAGTTGAGAAGCAGTTTGCTATAAAAGAAAGTTGAGAAGCAGTTTGCTATAAAAGAAAGTTGAGAAGCAGTTTGCTATAAAAGAAAGTTGAGAAGCAGTTTGCTATAAAAGAAAGTTGAGAAGCAGTTTGCTATAAAAGAAAGTTGAGAAGCAGTTTGCTATAAAAGAAAGTTGAGAAGCAGTTTGCTATAAAAGAAAGTTGAGAAGCAGTTTGCTATAAAAGAAAGTTGAGAAGCAGTTTGCTATAAAAGAAAGTTGAGAAGCAGTTTGCTATAAAAGAAAGTTGAGAAGCAGTTTGCTATAAAAGAAAGTTGAGAAGCAGTTTGCTATAAAAGAAAGTTGAGAAGCAGTTTGCTATAAAAGAAAGTTGAGAAGCAGTTTGCTATAAAAGAAAGTTGAGAAGCAGTTTGCTATAAAAGAAAGTTGAGAAGCAGTTTGCTATAAAAGAAAGTTGAGAAGCAGTTTGCTATAAAAGAAAGTTGAGAAGCAGTTTGCTATAAAAGAAAGTTGAGAAGCAGTTTGCTATAAAAGAAAGTTGAGAAGCAGTTTGCTATAAAAGAAAGTTGAGAAGCAGTTTGCTATAAAAGAAAGTTGAGAAGCAGTTTGCTATAAAAGAAAGTTGAGAAGCAGTTTGCTATAAAAGAAAGTTGAGAAGCAGTTTGCTATAAAAGAAAGTTGAGAAGCAGTTTGCTATAAAAGAAAGTTGAGAAGCAGTTTGCTATAAAAGAAAGTTGAGAAGCAGTTTGCTATAAAAGAAAGTTGAGAAGCAGTTTGCTATAAAAGAAAGTTGAGAAGCAGTTTGCTATAAAAGAAAGTTGAGAAGCAGTTTGCTATAAAAGAAAGTTGAGAAGCAGTTTGCTATAAAAGAAAGTTGAGAAGCAGTTTGCTATAAAAGAAAGTTGAGAAGCAGTTTGCTATAAAAGAAAGTTGAGAAGCAGTTTGCTATAAAAGAAAGTTGAGAAGCAGTTTGCTATAAAAGAAAGTTGAGAAGCAGTTTGCTATAAAAGAAAGTTGAGAAGCAGTTTGCTATAAAAGAAAGTTTCAGAGTGGTTGGTCAATATGAACTATATCCACATTTGGATTCCTCTTCCGACGAGGTCACCGGCGTCCACTAGAGGCCTTCCTTCAATAGGTGAAGGTCCACCACCTTTTACAGCTTTTTCTCTTTTTGCCAGGTTTAGGAGACAACCCTTATAAGTCTCACTCCTCTTCTTTGAATGGTTACAAGGCTAAGATATGGAGGAGAACTCTAACTTTTACAACACTTTAGGCTCAAGAAATCAAGATTATGCCAAAATGTTTCATACCCTTTCATGTAGGAAAGGATAGGATTTTTATAGGCCCCAATGGCCTTCGAAAATGGAGCTTAAAAGTGTCTAATCCATGATTTCCGAGGTCTGACAGTACCACGCCCAGTCTAGGTGGTACATCACTTGACAGAGCTCGGAGACGAGCTCTAGTGGTACCAAGTTGAGAAGCAGTTTGCTATAAAAGAAAGTTGAGAAGCAGTTTGCTATAAAAGAAAGTTGAGAAGCAGTTTGCTATAAAAGAAAGTTGAGAAGCAGTTTGCTATAAAAGAAAGTTGAGAAGCAGTTTGCTATAAAAGAAAGTTGAGAAGCAGTTTGCTATAAAAGAAAGTTGAGAAGCAGTTTGCTATAAAAGAAAGTTGAGAAGCAGTTTGCTATAAAAGAAAGTTGAGAAGCAGTTTGCTATAAAAGAAAGTTGAGAAGCAGTTTGCTATAAAAGAAAGTTGAGAAGCAGTTTGCTATAAAAGAAAGTTGAGAAGCAGTTTGCTATAAAAGAAAGTTGAGAAGCAGTTTGCTATAAAAGAAAGTTGAGAAGCAGTTTGCTATAAAAGAAAGTTGAGAAGCAGTTTGCTATAAAAGAAAGTTGAGAAGCAGTTTGCTATAAAAGAAAGTTGAGAAGCAGTTTGCTATAAAAGAAAGTTGAGAAGCAGTTTGCTATAAAGGTGGTTCCCGTAGAACTTCCGATGAATGTTTAGGCTTCCGTCGAACTCTCGAAACTCCCAACGTGATCTCGATCTTGACTCTGGCACAACACCTGCTTTATGTCTTACTGCATCATAGTTAATCCTGCACACTTTTCTCAACATATAGATTAGATTACATAAATTATAATTGACTTCATCATCAAAATCCAAGATTCAACAATCTCCCCGTTTTTGATGATGACAATCAATTGATGACGGAGTTAACCTTAATTCCCCCTATCTATATGCCATACTTGAGAAAAGATATTCTTGAATTCAAGGCCTTTGAATTTAAGAGACATATTGATAATTAAGTTCATTTAAACTTATCAATACACACATTATGATTCCTATCATGATCTAACCTTCTCAAAATGATGTCTGTTAGGATCAAGAGCACTAAGAGGGGGGGGGTATTAGTGCAGCGGATTAAACGTCGGTTTTGATCAATCTTTCGTATGGTAAAAATTGAACTTGAAAGCGTATTCGTATAGTAGAGCAGCTATGGTAATGAGTAAATAAAGCAAGTAAGAAAGTTTGCAGTAATGTGAATAGCAACAATGAAATGCAAACCAGAGATTACGCCGTTTTTAAAGTGGTTCGGTCAAATGACCTACATCCACTTGCGAGGCCCCTCTTCGACGAGGCTCCCACCTTCCACTAGCAAATCTCTTGAAATGGAAGGGTAAATACCCCTCTTACAACTCTTTACAAGCAGTTCACACTCTTACAGATTTTCAAGAAAGAAGGAGGTGAACACTAGCAAATTGAAAACCAAGGATTGCTAAGACTTTTCTAAGACCTTTCTCTCAATCACTTGCTGCTCAAAAATTTGTTCTCTCTACTGAGAATTGAGGGGTATTTATAGGCCTCAAGAGGATTCAAATTTGGGCTCCAAAAATTTGAATTCTCTTATGTTCCCGAAGCTAGCGGTGCCACCGCCTGTCAGTTTTGACACTGACAGTGTACTGGGCGGTGCCACCGCCCAGACCGGCGGTTCCACCGCCCGACCTTGCTAGTCACTGGTTGGGCTTTAAGTCCGGCCAAACCAGGTTTCATTTTGGGCCCAGTTGGCCCCTAATCAAGATATAGGATTATTTCTTAATCCTAACCTTAATTACATTCAAACTACGTAACTAAAGACATACTCCTAAGCAAGTTTTTAACGGCGAACTTCAAGTCTTGTTCCGGCGAGCTTTCCTGCGATCTTCCGACGGACTTCCGATACGCCCTTGGATTTCTTCCGACGGACTTCCAGCTAGCTCCCGATCTTGTGGCGAAATCAATGAGTAGCCAAGCCTTCTCGGTGATCTCTGCGAACCTCCGATGATCTCTTCGGCGGACTTCCGAAAACTCCGACAAGTCCCCGATTTCTTCTCGATTGGTTCCGGCAGCATCTCCGACGAATCTTCGGACTCCCAACGTGATCTCGATCTTGACTCTGGCACAACACCTGCTTTATGTCTTACTGCCATCATAGTTAATCCTGCACACTTTTCTCAACATATAGATTAGATTACATAAATTATAATTGACTTCATCATCAAAATCCAAGATTCAACAATCTCCCCCTTTTTGATGATGACAATCAATTGATAATGGAGTTAATATTAACTCCCCCTATCTATATGCCATACTTGAGATAAGTCATTCTTGAATTCAAAGCCTTTGAATTCAAGAGACATATTGATAAGTCAAACCTTATCAATACTCCCATCATGATTCCCTATCATGATGTATCTTTCTGAAAATGATGTCAAGACTTGTCAACCATTTTCAAGTTTTATATTTCAAACGTGAATGATAGTGATCATTGCTAGATATCAACATATAATGCAAACATTTCATAGTGAAAATATGGCAATCATAGCATAGCAATTATTAATTTACCATATTTCTCCCCCTTTTTGATGATGACAATCAATTGATAATGGAGTTAATATTAACTCCCCCTATCTATATGCCATACTTGAGATAAGTCATTCTTGAATTCAAAGCCTTTGAATTCAAGAGACATATTGATAAGTCAAACCTTATCAATACTCCCATCATGATTCCCTATCATGATGTATCTTTCTGAAAATGATGTCAAGACTTGTCAACCATTTTCAAGTTTTATATTTCAAACGTGAATAATAGTGATCATTGCTAGATATCAACATATAATGCAAACATTTCATAGTGAAAATATGGCAATCATAGCATAGCAATTATCAATGACTTTGACTTGACAACCATTTTCAAGTTTTATATTTCAAACGTGAATGATAGTGATCATTGCTAGATATCAACATATAATGCAAATATTTCATAGTGAAAATATGGCAATCATAGCATAGCAATTATTAATTTACCATATTTCTCCCCCTTTGTCATCAACAAAAAGGAGAGCGTCTTTAAGCATATAATTTGTGATTGTTAAGGCAAAGGAATTCAACATCATCTTTCATTCAAAATACATTACAAAAGAAGGTTCAACATCATTCAAAATACATTGCAAAAGAAGGTTCAACATGTCATTCAAGGAAAGAAGATGACAAAGATCGCATGTCAATATAAAAGATACATCGATTAATCTTTAGGAGGAAATGTATAGTGCTGATACAGGACATCTATTTTTTGATTCATTTGCCGTAGTTCCTGCAAAATTTCAAATTGCTGAGTTTGAATCTGCTCTTGCTGTGTTTTGAGTTGGTCTTGTTGTGATTTGATCTGATACAATTATGCCAAAATGAGTTCTTCAGAGGAGGAAGCAGGAGCTGAAGGTGCTGCGCCAAAGGGACTAGGAGGAGGAGATTCATTTCCCCTAAGAATTGGTGTTTCAGGGTGTTCTACTGGTGGGGGAATTGGATCAGTCCTTCTAGGTTGCCTCACCCATATACCGTTGCTAAAAGTGCACCTAAGTCTTTTCAACAGATTTATGTTGATGATGTTATATCGATCACTTTGAATTGTCTCTTCATCGGGTGGGATACAAATGTCATGGGCAAGTATAAGTCGTGTGATTAACCCCCCATATGATAACATACCGTCTCTAGCTATAATATCCTTCATGTGTTGCCGGATTGAGTATCCAAAGCAGTTATGTTGACCGGTCATAATCCAATACATTGTGCTCATCTCTATTTGACTTATTTCATCAAGATGAAATTGTTTAGGAAATATGATGCTTGTTATGATGTGATGAAGAATTTTAGAGTTAAAGGGTAGTAAGTGTTCGCAACTCTTGGGTAGTATGCCGAGGTACGGATTTGCAAAAATAGTTTCTACGGCTTCGAAATAAGTTGCTCCGATTACATTTACATCCCATTTACCTCTAAAATAACAGCCCGTATCTTTTTCAGTGAGTCCAATTAATTCACAAGTAGTGCTGTCAAAGATTCTAATCTGTGTTCCTAAAAGGTAAGTACTTAGGCTTTCGTTGTCCACACACAAATTTGCATAAAATAGCCTAACTAACCTAGGATAAATTGGTTCATTGATTTGTAGGAGAGGTAAGGCATCTAAATGTGCAAACCACCTAATGGGTTCAAGGTTTCCTAGTTCATTTAGATCAACGTGTTTACCCTTATGTATAGTTCTTGTTTCGAAATTTGAAAATTTAAGTGCTACTTCTTTAGATTGAAAAAGATTTTGGTCATATGAATCTCCTACAATCCTTTTCCCTTTTGATCTCTTAGGAGCCATTATCTAGACAAGATGATGGATCAAAAATATGAAACTGTAAAGGGTAGGGAAAATAATGAAAAGAGGAAGAAGAAAATTTCAAGTTTTACCTTATGGAAAATTTCTTGAAAGATGGAGAGCTTGGACCAACAAAAATCCCTTTCCAAGGCTTCTAAATGTTGGAATGAGGCTTTAGAGAGGTTGGGGGAGGGTTGAGGCAGATTCCCATGGGTTGGGGGCGGTGTCACCGCCGGCCCTAACCCTTAGGATATAAATAAGGGTTCTCGGGCGGTGCCACCGCCAAACCGAGCGGTGCCACCGCCTAGCGACCGAACGCTCAAGCGATGCCACCGCTGGCTGCCGCGAAAAAATTTTTCATTCCTTTTCCGTTTTTATTTTTATTTTTTAGAGATGTTAGAATAAACATTTCTTTTGGAATTGAAAGAGAATGATCAAATCTACTAAGGAACGGAAAGAGGATGAAATTTTTTTTGGAAAGTACATTCTTAGGGACAATTTAACATGCCTAGTTCCCTTCTAATAAATTCAAATTGGTCTTCATTTAAGACTTTTGTAAATATGTCTGCCAATTGATGCTTTGTGTCAATGAATTCTAGAACAACATTATTGTTAAGGACATGATCGCGTATGAAATGATGCCTAACGTCGATATGCTTAGTTCTAGAGTGCTGAATTGGATTTTTGGTAAGACATATGGCACTTGTATTATCACATTTTATGGGAATGTTTTTCAAGTGAATTCCATAGTCTTCTAATGTATTTTTCATCCAAACAATTTGTGCACAGCATGCACTTGCAGCGATGTATTCGGCTTCCGCCGTAGATAGTGCAACTGAATTTTGTTTCTTGGAAGTCCAAGAAACAAGTGCATGTCCTAAAAATTGGCATGTTCCGGATGTACTTTTCCTATCTATCCTGCATCCGCCAAAATCAGCATCTGCATAAGCTATTAAATCAAATTTTTCTGATTTCGGATACCAAAGTCCTAAATTTGGAGTTCCTTTAAGATATCTAAATATTCTTTTAACACTCTTGAGATGAGATAATTTAGGATTAGATTGAAACCTAGCGCAAAGTCCCACACTAAACATAATATCTGGTCTAGTCGCGGTGAGGTAGAGTAGACTACCTATCATTCCCCTATACGTTTTTTGATCGAAATTTTCATTGTTTTCATCCATATCTAACTTAGTCGAAGTACTCATAGGGGTGTTTATTGCCTTTGAATTATCCATGTTAAATCGTTTTAACAATTCTAATGTATATTTAGATTGGTTAAGAAATATACCGTCATTAAGTTGTTTGATTTGCAATCCTAAAAAGAATGTTAATTCACCCATTAAACTCATTTCAAATTCATGACTCATATTTTTGGCAAATGATTCACATAGTGATTCATCCGAAGAACCAAAAATAATATCATCAACATAAATTTGTACAATAAGAAAATTATTTTCAAAATGTTTGATAAACAATGTAGTATCAACCTTGCCTTTGGTAAAATTATTTAAAATAAGAAAGGAACTAAGCCTTTCGTACCAAGCTCTAGGAGCTTGTTTCAAACCATAAAGAGCCTTAGTCAATTTGAATACATGATTAGGAAGAAGAGAATTTTCAAATCCAAGAGGTTGTTCAACATATACTTCTTCCGAAATAAAACCATTCAAGAAGGCACTTTTGACGTCCATTTGAAATAGTTTAAAATTATTACTACTAGCATAGGCAAGGAGCATCCTAATGGCTTCTAATCTTGCCATAGGAGCGAAGGTTTCTTCGTAGTCGATACCTTCTTCTTGGTTGAAACCTTTGGCCACTAATCTAGCCTTGTTTCTAACCACGATACCACATTCGTCTTGCTTGTTTCTAAAGACCCATTTAGTACCAATGACTAAATGGTTACTAGGTCTAGGAACAAGCTTCCATACCTCATTCCTCTCAAATTGATTCAATTCCTCTTGTATTGCAATGACCCAAGAATCATCTTTCAAGACTTCATCAATGCATTTAGGTTCGATTTGAGAGAGAAAGGCAGCATTAGCATAAAAATTCTTGAAAGAAGAACGAGTTTAAACCCCTTGTGATGTATCTCCTATAATTTACTCTTTTGGATGAGCATCTACATACTTCCATTCCTTGGGTAAGGAGATTTTGGAAGAAGATGCATCCAAGTTGCTATTTTGAGGAGGGAGTTCCTTTAAATCCAAATTTTCAAAACCAATATCATCATCAAAATCATTTTTCTTTAACTCGGAAATTTCATTAAAAATTACATGAATAGACTCTTCTATAACTAAAGTTCTTTTGTTAAAAACATGAAAAGCTTTAGAAACGGAAGAGTAACCAAGAAAGATGCCTTCATCGGATTTAGCATCAAATTTTCCTAAGGCATCCTTTTCATTTAAAATAAAGCATTTACAACCGAAAACTTTAAAATAAGAAACATTTGGTGTTTTGTTATTCCATAATTCATAGGGAGTTTTTGATAGAGATGGTCTTATTAGAACCCTATTCATGATGTAGCAAGCCGTATTCACAGCTTCGGCCCAAAAGTACTTGGGTAGACTATGTTCATTCAACATAGTTCTTGCCATTTCTTGTAGATTTCTATTTTTTCTTTCTACTACTCCATTTTGTTGAGGGTTTCTTGGAGTAGAGAAGTTGTGGTTATATCCATTAACTTCACAAAAATTTTGGAAATCACGGTTTTGAAATTCGCCACCGTGATCATTCCGAATTGATGAAATCATGAAACCTTTTTCGTTTTGAGTGAGTTTACAAAATTTAGAGAAACATTTGAAACAATCACTTTTGTGAGCCAAGAAATAGGTCCAAGTGTATCTAGTATAATCATCTACAATCACAAAAGCGTATTTGCTTCCTCCTAGACTTGTCGTGTCAATTGGTCCAAATAAGTCCAAATGGATCAATTGTAATGGTCTAGTGGTGCTAATTTGATTTTTTGGTTTGAAACTAGTTTTTATTTGTTTACCTAGTTGACACGCATCGCATACTTTGTCCTTAACAAACTTCATATTTGGAATCCCTCGTACTAATTCTCTAGATGAGATCTTAGATATTAGTTTCATGCTTGCATGGCCTAATCTCCTATGCCAAAGCCAAGCATCATCTTTTAAAGCGGAGAGGCACATTTCATTACCTAATTCATCAAGATTGATGGTGTAGACATTATTTTGTTTTAATGCAATCATAGTCATGTTATTGTTTGGTTTTTCAATAATACACACATTTGATTCAAATCTAACGATATAACCTTTATCGCATAATTGACTAATACTCAAGAGATTATGTTTCAATCCATCAACTAGTAATACATTATCAATAGAAAAGTTTAATTTGTTACCTATGGTTCCCTTGCCAATGATTTTGCCTTTGTTGTTGTCTCCGAAGGTGACATAGCCTTCGTCTATGCTAGTGAGCTTGGAGAATTGGGATGGATCTCCGGTCATATGCCTTGAGCATCCACTATCAAGGTACCATCTCTTGCTCCTAGCTTGTGATGGTGTATGTTTCTACAAGAAGGGATTATTTTTAGGTACCCATTTACTTTTGGGTGCCTCAAAAACTAATCTAACTTGTTTATCATGTTGCATAGACTTGATCATGGTTCCTTTAGGAACCCAAATCAATTTGTTCAGACTAATTTTCTTGAATGGACAATGATGAGTTTTATGTCCATATTTGCAACAAAAGTTGCAATTGCTTTGGTGTTGAACATGTAAGATATGACCTTTAATGAAGGTGGTTGGATTTTGGTGAGAACTTCTCACAAATCCGATTCCACTTCTTTTAGGAACGTGACCCTTATTTGTAAGGATCATGTTCAAAGACTTGCTACCGACCTCGAATTTCTTCAAGGTGTCCTTAAGTAGCAAGTTCTCCTTTTGGAGAGTTTCTAGATCATGGCATTTTATGCATGGAGCTAAACTATCATGATATTCAGTTTTTAATTTATCAAAATTACAAGTAAGACTATTATGCTCCTTTTTTAATAATTTATATTTTCTACTAATTGTTTTGCATTCATCAAATAACTCATGGAAGGCATTTAATAATTCATGATAAGATAAATCTGCATCAATTAAATTCGTTACCTCCTCTCCGATGGCCATTAGGGCGTAATGAGCAACTTGCTCGGTGTTGGACTCCTCTTCTTCGGATGTGCTTGAATCATCCCACGTTGCTTTGAGCGCCTTCTTCTTTGATGTTCTCTTTTTGGCTTGGGGACATTCATTTTTGAAATGCCCCGGCTTCTTGCATTCATAGCATATCACTTGGTCCTTTTTATGTTCAAGTTTGTTTTTGGTGTTATTTTTAAATTTGTTCTTTCTTATAAATTTTTTAAATTTTTGTGTCAAAAGTGCAATGTCATTGTCACTGTCCTCATCACTTGATGTTCCTTTCAAGTGGTCTTCTTGTGATTTGAGTGCCATATCCTTCCTGTTCTTTGGAAGGGGGTTCTCAAGCTCGTCATGAGCTTGACATGTCATTTCGTAGGTCATTAGAGACCCAATAAGTTCTTCAAGAGGGAATGTTTTAAGGTCCTTGGCCTCTTGAATGGCAGTAACTTTTGGATCCCAACTTTTAGGAAGGGATCTTAAGATTTTAGTTACTAATTCAAAGTTAGAAAAATCTTTACCAAGAGCTTTGAGTCCATTGATGACATCCGTGAAACGGGTGTACATGTCTCCGATGGACTCACTTGGTTTCATTCGAAAAAGTTCGTAAGAGTGCACAAGAATATTGATTTTGGACTCTTTCACTCGGCTAGTGCCTTCATGAGTGACCTCAAGAGTTCTCCAAATATCAAAAGTAGAATCACAAATTGAAACACGATTAAATTCATTTTTGTCTAGTGCACAAAACAAGGCATTCATAGCCTTTGCGTTTAAAGCAAAAACTTTCTTCTCCGATTCATTCCATTCGCTCATCGGAAGAGAAGATTTTTGAAATCCATTTTCAACAATAGTCCAAAGCTCGAAATCCATGGAAATTAGGAAGATTCTCATACGTGTCTTCCAATACGTGTAATCCGACCCATTAAACATAGGTGGACGTATAATGGAGTGTCCCTCATGCTTGCCGGAGTAAGCCATCTCTCTTGGGTATTAAACCAAATATGAGAGTGAGCCTTGCTCTGATACCAATTGTTAGGATCAAGAGCACTAAGAGGGGGGGGGTGAATTAGTGCAGCGGATTAAAATGTCGGTTTTGATCAATCTTTCGTACGGTAAAAATTGAACTTGAAAGCGTATTCATATAGTAGAGCAGCTAAGGTAATGAGTAAATAAAGCAAGTAAGAAAGTTTACAGTAATGTGAATAGCAATAATGAAATGCAAACCAGAGATTACACCGTTTCTAAAGTGGTTCGGTCAAATGACCTACATCCACTTGCGAGGCCCCTCTTCGACGAGACTCCCACCTTCCACTAGCAAATCTCTTGAAATGGAAGGGTAAATACCCCTCTTACAACTCTTTACAAGCAGTTCACACTCTTACAGATTTTCAAGAAAGGAGGTGAACACTAGCAAATTGAAAACCAAGGATTGCCAAGACTTTTCTAAGACCTTTCTCTCAATCACTTGCTGCTCAAAAAGTTGTTCTCTCTGCTGAGAATTGAGGGGTATTTATAGGCCTCAAGAGGATTCAAATTTGGGCTCCAAAAATTTGAATTCTCTTATGTTCCCGAAGCTAGCGGTGCCACCGCCTGTCAGTTTTGACACTGACAGTGTACTGGGCGGTGCCACCGCCTAGTCCAGCGGTGCCACCGCCTAGCTCTCGGGTGCTGGGCGGTGCCACCGCCCAGACCGGCGGTTCCACCGCCCAACCTTGCTAGTCACTGGTTGGGCTTTAAGTCCGGCCCAAACCAGGTTTCATTTTGGGCCTAGTTGGCCCCTAATCAAGATATATGATTATTTCTTAATCCTAACCTTAATTACATTCAAACTACGTAACTAAAGACATACTCCTAAGCAAGTTTTTAACCGGCGAACTTCAAGTCTTGTTCCGGCGAGCTTTCCGGCGATCTTCCGACGGACTTCCGATACGCCCTTGGATTTCTTCCGATGGACTCCCAGCTAGCTCCCGATCTTGTGGCGAAATCAACGAGTAGCCGAGCCTTCTCGGTGATCTCTGCGAACCTCCGATGATCTCTTCGGCGGACTTCCGAAAACTCCGACAAGTCCCCGATTTCTTCTCGATTGGTTCCGGCAGCATCTCCGACGAATCTTCGGACTCTCAAACACCCATCGAACTTGATTCCGGTAGACTCGCTTTATGTCTTCAAGCTTTCGTAGTTAATCCAGCATACTTATCTCAACATATGGATTAGATAAAACATGACAATTGACTTCATCATCAAAATCCGAGATTCAACAATGTCAAGACATGACATCCATTTTCAAGTCTAATATTTCACATATGAAAGATGACAAAGATAGCAATTCGTCATTATATGGCAAGATATCAATTTGTAAAATTACAAGTTAAGCTCTAGATATCTTATCATAATGAAGAAAATTTATCAAGCAAACATTTCAAGTATATATGATGAAATATATTGCATACATTTATCATCAATTTATCACATTTTGGTATTATTTCTCCCCCTTTGTCATCAACAAAAAAGAAAAAAATTCAACAATGCAAGTGTGGTAAAAATTTATATCACATTTTAAATTGGAAAGAAATTCATACCAATCATATTTCAAGCATTCATGATATGGTATCATTCAAAAGTTCTCAACATTAAAAGTTATAAATATTAAAGAGATGGCTTCCATCAACTTCTCCATTTTATTTTTCATCAAAACTTTGCATGAAGAAGGAGAGTAAGGAGGAAAATCTATTGAGAACCAACTTTGAATGAAGTTAAAAATGATAAAAGAGTTCCATTAAATCATGTTTTAATTTTCACAAGGATTAAGATATTCATGTGAAATCAAATCCTCATTCTTGCAAGTGTTCATCTCATAAAAAAGTTCTTCCTTCATTAAGAAGGAATTCATATGAAAAAATCATCATATGAAGGATAAAAGAAATTTTGAGAATTAATCTTGAGGAGCATCACATCAAAACTATTTCTCAATAAAAATTCACAAGGGATAAATCTGAGAGATGCAATTGTCAATGAAATCTATGAAGTGATTGAGTGTATCAAAAGTGATTGAGAAAGGGTATGAAGTGAACTTGATATTGCATAATCTCCATTCAACAAGATAGTCCGAAAAAGAAATATAACAACTCATGAATTCGGACAAATTAACATTTCTAACTCTCTTCTAATAAAATCAAATTGTTCTTCACTTAAAGGCTTTGTAAAAATATCGGCTAATTGATGTTTCGTATCAATAAACTCTAGGATTACATCATGACTAGTGATATGATCTTGTATAAAGTGATACCTAATATCAATATATTTTATTCTAGAGTGTTGAATGAGATTCTTTGTTAAACATATTGTACTTGTGTTATCACATTTTATGAGGATATTTTTAAGATGAATCTTATAATCCTCTAAAGTATTTTCATCCACACAACTTATGCATAGCATGCACTAGCTACAATATACTCGGCTTCAGTTGTAGATAGTGCAACCGAATTTTGTTTCTTGGAAGTCCAAGAAACAAGTGCGTATCCTAAAAATTGACATGTTCCTAATGTGCTTTTTCTATCTAATCTACATCTAACAAAATTCGCATTAGCACAAGAAATTAGCTCAAAGTTCTCGGATTTGGATACCATAATCCTAGATTTGTAGTTTCTTTAAGATATCTAAGTATTCTCTTAACTGCTTTAAGATGAGATATCTTAGGATTAGATTGAAACCTAGCATAAAGTCCTACACTAAACATGATATCCGGTCTAGTTGCAGTGAGGTAAATTAAACTTCCTATCATACCCCTATAAGCTTTTTGATCAAAGCTTTCTCCACTTTCATCAATTTCTAATTTAGTGGAGGTGCTCATGGGAGTGTTGATAGTCTTCATGGGAGTGTTGATAGTCTTTAGCTATCCATATTAAACCTTTTTAGTAAATTTAAAGCATATTTTGTTTGAATAAGAAATATACCATTACTTAGTTATTTGATTTGTAAGCCCAAAAAGAAAGTTAATTCCCCCATCAAACTCATTTCAAATTCAAGACTCATACTCTTAGCAAATGACTCACATAGAGATTCATTCGTAGAACCGAAAATGACATCATCAACATAAATTTGAATAATAAGAAAATTATTTTCAAAAATTTTGATAAACAATGTAGTATCGACCTTGCTTTTAGAGAAATTATTTAGAATAAAAAAAGAGCTAAGTCTCTCATACTAAGCCCTTGGGGCTTGTTTAGCCCAAAGAGAGCTTTAGTTAATTTAAACACATGATTAGGGAGATTATCATTCTCAAATCCAGGAGGTTTTCAACATAAACTTCTTTGAAAATAAAGCCATTAAGAAAAACACTTTTAACATCCATTTGAAACAACTTAAAATTATTACTACTAGCATAGGCAATGAGCATTCTTATGGCTTCTAATCGAGCCATAGAAGCGAAGGTTTCTTCGTAATCGATACCTTCTTCTTGGTTAAAACCTTTGGCTTTTAATTTAGCCTTGTTTCTATCCATGATACCAAATTCATCTTGCTTATTTCTAAAGACCTATTTAGTACCTATAATTAAATGGTCATTTGGTCTAGGAACAAGCTTCCATATCTCATTTCTCTCAAATTGATTGAACTCATCTTACATTGTGATGATCTATGAATCATCTTTCATGGCCTCGTCAATGCATTTAGGTTTAATTTGGGAGAGAAAAGTGGCATTGGCACAAAAATTTTTAAGAGAAGACCGTGTTTGAACCCCTTTAGATGTGTCTCGTATGATTAGCTCCTTAGGATGAGCATCTACATACTTTCAATCCTTGGGTAATGATGTTTCGGAAGTAGATGCATCCAAGTTGCTAGATGGAGAAAGGGTTTCATTTAAATTCAAAGCATCAAAATTAACATCATCATCAAAATCATTTTTCTTAATTTCGGAAACCTCATTAAAAACAACATGAATAGATTCTTCTATGATCAAGGTTCTTTTGTTAAAGATACGAAATGCTTTAGAAATAAAAGAATAGCCAAGAAAAATTCCTTCATCGGATTTAGCATCAAATTTTCCTAAAACATCTTTTTCATTCAAGATAAACACTTACACCCAAAAACTTTAAAATATGAAACATTAGGTTTTTTGTTGTTCCATAACTCATAAGGAGTTTTGGTGAGTAAGGGTCTTACTAAAACTCTATTCATGACATAGCATGCCGTGTTTACGGCTTCGGCCCAAAAATATTTGGGTAGGCTATGTTCATTTAACATGGTTCTTGCATTTCTTATAAATTTCTATTCTTTCTTTCCACTACTCCATTTTGTTGAGGATTTCTTGGAGTAGAGAAGTTATGGTTGTATCCATTACATTCACAAAATTCTTGGAAATCACGATTTTGAAATTCACCACCATGATCACTTCAAATTGATGAAATCATAAAAGCCTTTTCATTTTGAACAAGTTTACAAAATTCGGAGAAATACCTAAAGCATTCACTTTTGTGTGTCAAAAATAATTCTATGTGTATCTACTATAATCATCCACGATGACAAATGCGTATTTGCTACCTCCTAGGCTTGATGTAGAAATTGGTCTATACAAGTCTATATAGATTAATTGCAAAGGTCTAGAGGTGCTTATTTGGTTCTTAGGTTTAAAGCCACCTTTTATTTGTTTTCCTAATTGACATGCATCATACACATTATCTTTGATGAACTTGATATGAGAAATTCCTCTTACAAGTTCTTTAGATGAAATTTGAGAGATTAGTTTCATGTTAGCATGACCTAATCTCCTATGCCAAAGCCAAGCATCATCATTTAAAACCAAAAAATACATTTCATTACAAAGATCATTAATGTCAATAGTGTATACCTTATTCTATTTTAGAGTAATCATAGATGTATTTTTGTATGGTTTTTCTATAATACAAGCATTAGATTCCAATCTAACAATATATTATACAATTGACTAATGCTCAAAAGGTTATGCTTTAAGCCATCAACTAACAACACATTTTAAATGAAAAAGTTAGATGTGTTACCTATAGTTCCTTTGCCAATGATTTTACCCTTGTTGTTGTCTCCGAAGGTGACATATCCTTCATCTAGGCTAGTGAGATTAGAGAATTAAGATGAATCTTCGGTCATATGCCTTGAGCATCCACTATTGAGGTACCATCTCTTGCTCCTAGCTTGTGATGATATATGTTTCTACAAAAGAGAATGATTTTTGGGCACCCATTTGACCTTGGGTGTATAAAAAACTGATCGGCTTAACTTATCATTTTGCATGGAGTTCTTTACGGTTCCTTTAGGAACCCAAATCAATTTGTGTGGACTACACTTTTTAAATGGACAATGATAAGCTATATGTCTAAGTTTGTAACAAATGTTGTATTTGTTTTGGGGTGAAATATGCAAGATAAGGCCATTAACAAAGGTGGTTGGATTTTGGTGAGAGTTACTCACAAATCCGATTCCACTTCTTTTATGAACATGACCCTTATTTGTAAGGATCATGTTTAAGGACTTGCTACCAACTTCAAATTTTTCTAAGGTATCTTTGAGTAGCAAGTTTTCCTTTCTAAGTGTTTCTGCTTCATGGCATTTCGTACATGGAGCTAAACTATCATTATGCTCAATTTTTAATTTATCGAAATTACTAACAAGAGAATCATGCTTGTTTTTTAATAATTTATATTTTTTACTAATTATTTTACATTCATCAAATAAATCATGAAAAACATTTAATAGTTCATCAAATGATAAATTTGCATCTAATGAACTTGTTACCTCATCTCTAATAGCCATTAGCGCATAGTGAGCAACTTGCTCGGTGTTGGTTGGCTCCTCTTCTTTGGAAGCACTTGAGTCGTCCCATGTAGCTTTGAGCGCCTTCTTTTTTGGTGTCCTCTTCTTGGCTTGGGGACATTCACTCTTGTAGTGTCCCAACTTCTTGCATTCGTAGCATATTACTTGATCTTTCTTGGGTTTAAATTTATTTTTAGTATTATTTTTAAATTTGTTCCTTTTAATGAATTTTTTGAATTTCCTTGTTAGCCAAGTTACTATCAAGGTCCTCGTCACTTAGTTTTCTCTCAAGTGGTCTTCTTGTGTTCTCAGTGCCATATCCTTCCTGTTTTTTAGAAGGGTGTCCTCAAGCTCTTCATGAGCTTTACATGTCATTTAATAAGTCATTAGTGACCCAATTAGTTCTTCAAGAGGAAAATTATTTAGATCTTTGGCATCTTGAATAGCCGTTACTTTAGGGTCCCAACTCTTTGGAATGGATCTTAAAACTTTATTAACGAGTACAAAATCCAAGAAACCTTTGCCAAGTCCTTTTTGACCATTGACGACATCCGTAAATCGGGTGTACATGTCTCCAATGGTCTCACTTAGTTTCATTCGAAATAACTCATAAGAATGAACTAAAAGATTAATTTTTGACTCCTTTACTCTACTAGTGCCTTCATGAGTCACTTCGAGTGTGTGCCAAATATCAAAAGTCGTTTCACAAATCGACACTCAATTAAACTTGTTTTTATCTAATACACAAAACAAGGCATTTAAAGTGAAAGTCTTCCTATCCAACTCATTCCAATTATTCATTGGAAGAGAAGACTTTTGAAAACCATTTTCGACAATGTTCCAAAGCTCAAAATCCATTAAAATTAGGAAGATCCTCATTCTAGTCTTCCAATATGTTAATCTGTCCCATTGAACATGGGCAAACGTGTAATTGAATGACCCTCTGGGTTGTCGGCAAATGCCATCTCTCTTGGGTATTAAACCAAATGAGAGTGAACCTTGCTTTAATACCAATTATTAGGATCAAGAGCGGCAATAAGAGGGGGGGTGAATTAGTGCAGCGGAAAACTTTTGCTATTTAAAAAAACTCGTTTCGATTAAAACTGATTCCAATGAGAATGGTTTCGATTCAATCCATTCTAGAAGGAATTTGAACTTGAAACCTTTCATGAAAGTGCAAGAGAAGACTAAGGTGATTTGTAGCAATTTAAATTGCACAAATGAAAAGCGTCAGTTTCGTAAGTCTTCGTACGATTAAAGCCGATCTCGAAAGATGTTTATGTGAAAGTGTATGTAGACGTAGTTAAAGTACAGTAAGGAGGAGAGGTAGTTTGCTATAAAAGAAAGTTGCTCAAAGTAAATGTAAACCAATTTTTAGAGTGGTTCGATCAATATGACCTACATCTACTTTTGGATTCCTCCTCCTACGAGGTCACCAACGTCTACGAGAGGCCTTCCTTTAATAGGCAAAGGCCAACCACCTTTTACAGCTTTTCTCCTTTTGTCGGGTTTAGGAGACAACCCTTACAAGTCTCACTCCTCTTTCTTGGATGGTTACAAGGCTAAGAGATGAAGGAGGAGAACTCTAACTTTTACAACACTTTAAGGCTCAAGAACTCAAGATTATGCCAAAATGTTTTGTACCCTTTCATGCAGGAAAGGGTGGGGTTTTTATAGGCCCCAATGGCTTCAAAAATGGAGCCTAAAAGTGTCTAATCCCAGATTTCCGAGGTCCTCGTGGTACCACCACCATTATTGGGTGGTACCACTGCTTGGCACCTGACACTAGGCAGTACCACCGCTTGACAAGGGTGGTACCACTAAAGGAAGCAATAACTGCCAGTGGTACCACTTGCCAGAATTCTTGTGAGGGCATTGCTTTCCAAGCGGTGCCACTGTTGGCCAACTTTTCACGGTCTTGGTTGGGCCTTGAATCCGACCCAAATCGGCCTAACTTAGGACCCAGTTGGCCCCTAATTAAGTTAGTGGGATTACCTCACAATCCTAACTTAATTTATATTTTAATTACGATATTTAAGACATAATTACTACACTTCATGTTCTGGTGCGTCAATTACTCTTCCGGCGAGCTTCCGGCGAACATCCGATGAACTCTCAGTAATGCTCCGACGGACTCCCGGTAAGCTCCTAGACTTTACGACAATCTTCTTGGCAAGCTTCTGGACTTCTTGGTTAGTTCCCGCAGAACTTCCGACGAACGTTTGGACTTTCGTCGAGCTCTCGAACTCCCATCATGATCTCGATTTTGACTCTAGCACAACACCTACTTTATGTCTTACTGCCATCGTAGTTAATCCTGCACACTTTTCTCAACATATAGATTAGATCAAATAAATTATAGTTGACTTCATCATCAAAATTCGAGATTCAATAATCTAATATCCTAAAGACCGTATACCGGGTATGGTGCTGTCAGACCCATACGGTTTCTACTCGAGTCTCGCTCTAATCGGAATCTCCCGGAGAACTCTTTCTTTCTCAATCCGAATGACTCTAGTCATGGATTTGTCTGAGCAAGAACACATGGGATATTTCTCTCATGACACAAAGAGTGGATGATCCCCTATCGATACTCAATAGCCCTCGTAATGGAGGCTCGCAGGCCCCAATAATAATAATCACAAGTAAACCCATGATCATCCGTCTACACATCATATATCACATGTATAAATTATCATCATGTAGGACTACTAGATAATAAAAATAATAATAATCAATTAAACTTTTTAATTAATTAATATTTTTTGAAATCAAGGACATGTAGGAAATTTTCTAAATTCTGAGGGGTATTTTCATAATTTGGACAAAGGATAGAACTGAAATTTCTCAAATTCACAGAGGCAAAATAATCCTTTTGCCTAAAACCCTAATGCCCTACTCCCCTTCGCTGCTGCTGCCGCCGCCACCACCCTATCGAAGACGGCCTATGCGGCGGGGGGGCAAGGCGCTGCCCCTACCTGCAGGCGACTCACCCGTGCGACAGCGCCGCCCATGCAGGTGGGCTCCCCCCGTGGGTAGCGCTACCCCTACAGGCGCCGCCGCCTCCGCGGGTGGTTTTGCCCACGGGGCAGCGCTCACAGGTGGAGCTGCCCCACCCAGTGAGTGCCCTTGCGGGCGGTTCTGCCCATAGGCAGCGCCCCCTTTTTGGGTGACCATCGCTGTGGGCGCGCTTGTAGGCATCGCCCGCCCTTGCGGGCTAGTCGCTTGCAGGCGCAACCTGCCCTTGCGAGCAGGTCGCCCGTAGGCCCTTGTGGGCAGGTCGCTTACAGGCACCACTTGCCCTTGTGGGTCCTATAGCCACAGGCAGCACCCGCGGGTGCCCCATCCACGGGCTGCTAGCCCTGCCGACCAGTTGCTGCAAGCATTGTGCTACCTGCCTATGGCTGTCGCTGCACGCATGTAGATTGAGGTAGCAAGGGTAGCAACTTGTCCAAAACACAATACACGTAGTTGTGGCTGTTATTGTCCTTTCTCGCTTTTGCGTTACCGACGTCAAAAACTTCTCCAAAACACAATACACGTAGTTCAAAACTAATCTATCACACGAACAAATTGGCTCTGATACCACTGTTGAAAAATCTTAAGGGCGACATCACAAGCACAGTGGAAGAACAAAAATAAAATCCCTAATTTCCCAAAGATTTGTTCGTCATCGTGCGAAGATTGGTGCACAAAATCCATAAAATAGAAAACTACGTATAGTAAAGATTATTACCTAGGGAGATTATATATCCTTATTTCCCTGCAGATCTCTAGAAGAGGGTGAAGTAGGTTAAGCGCCCTCCTCTGTAGCAGTGATCCACACAACAGGGCTGCCATGATACTCCTCAAAACTCCAGGCCTACTCTATGGTGGAGAGGGGGAGAAGAATAGGAGAGGCAAGCAAAGACTCTAGCCTATGAATCATTGAATCCCTCCTATTTATAGAGGTCCTTTGTCAAACCCTAATGGATCCTCTCCTATTGGGTATTGGATCTGCATCTAATTACCCAAGCATCTTAGATTAGTGGATCTCTATCCAATAATCTATCATAGGCTTTTATTGGATCTCATCCATTGGATCCAATAATTCAAGGGCTTATTAGATATCCAATAAGATATGGGCTCCGGCGGATATCTCATATCCGAACCTTTACTCATCGCAATGCCTACCATATGTGTGTGACCCTTTAGGCCCAATATCGAGCTGGCCATGAGTCATACCTGTCAAAACTCCTTCTAGCTTAGTGAATTATTATCTCCACAATAATTCACTCGACTCATTGACTGCGAACGTACTAAGCCATTACGCCATAGTCCCCAAACGATACAAGGGAATCCAATCTATTGGACCTATCTGTCCTCAGTTACCATGTACCTATAGTCCCTCATCTATTTAATATCCTAGAGATTGTATACCAGGTATGGTGCTGTCAGACCCATACGGTTTCTACTCGAGTCTCGCTCTAATCGGATTCTCCCAGAGAACTCTTTTTTCTCAATCCGAATGACCCTGGCTAGGGATTTATCTGAGCAAAAACACATGGGATATTCCTCTCATGACATCGAGAACGGATGATCCTCTATCGACACTCAATCGCCCTCGTAAGGTTGACTGCCACTTCTGATGACCGTTGTACTAGATCTGGGACATCCAAACCTATAAGTCCGATATCAAAGAGTGGAGCACTCATACAAGACATCCTTGGTGTCTTAAGTCTAAGGACCAGATACACCACTAGGACTACAAAATCATTGTCTAACATAATGTTAAATCTTGAATTTGAAGATGAAATCAATTGATGGGTTAATTGATCTAATCTATATTATTGAGTTAAGTATGCAGGATCAACTATGATAGCCTGAAAACATAAAGCAAGGAAACTGAAGTCAAGTTTGATGGGTGTTTGAGAGTCCGAAGATTTGTTGGAGATGCTGTCAGAGCTAACGAGAAGAAATCGGGGACCTATCGGAGTTTTTCGTAACTCTGCCAAAGAAATCGTCGGAGGTTGACGGAGATCACCGAGAAGGGCTCGGCTACTCGCTGAACTCGTCACAAAATCGAGAGCCTACTGGGAGTCCACCATAGAAATCCAAGGATGTATCGGAAGCCGTCGGAAGATCACCGAAAAGCTCATCGGAAGGAAACTTGACAACTTGCTTAGGACTATGTTTTTAATTGTGTAGTTTACATGTAATTAGGTTAGGATTAAGGGTTAATCCTATAACCCAATTAGGGGCCAATTGGGCCCGAGTTCAGACTGGTTTGGGCCAAGTTTGGAGCCCAACCAGTAAGCTGAAGTAGTGTGACAATGGCACCGCTAGATTGGCACCGCCCAGAACCCGAGAGTTCCGGCGGTGGCACCGCCCAGAACCCGAGAGTTCCGGCGGTGGCACCGCCCAGAACCCGAGAGTTCCGGCGGTGGCACCGCCCAGAACCCGAGAGTTCCGGCGGTGGCACCGCCCAGAACCCGAGAGTTCCGGCGGTGGCACCGCCCAGAACCCGAGAGTTCCGGCGGTGGCACCGCCCAGAACCCGAGAGTTCCGGCGGTGGCACCGCCCAGAACCCGAGAGTTCCGGCGGTGGCACCGCCCAGAACCCGAGAGTTCCGGCGGTGGCACCGCCCAGAACCCGAGAGTTCCGGCGGTGGCACCGCCCAGAACCCGAGAGTTCCGGCGGTGGCACCGCCCAGAACCCGAGAGTTCCGGCGGTGGCACCGCCCAGAACCCGAGAGTTCCGGCGGTGGCACCGCCCAGAACCCGAGAGTTCCGGCGGTGGCACCGCCCAGAACCCGAGAGTTCCGGCGGTGGCACCGCCCAGAACCCGAGAGTTCCGGCGGTGGCACCGCCCAGAACCCGAGAGTTCCGGCGGTGGCACCGCCCAGAACCCGAGAGTTCCGGCGGTGGCACCGCCCAGAACCCGAGAGTTCCGGCGGTGGCACCGCCCAGAACCCGAGAGTTCCGGCGGTGGCACCGCCCAGAACCCGAGAGTTCCGGCGGTGGCACCGCCCAGAACCCGAGAGTTCCGGCGGTGGCACCGCCCAGAACCCGAGAGTTCCGGCGGTGGCACCGCCCAGAACCCGAGAGTTCCGGCGGTGGCACCGCCCAGAACCCGAGAGTTCCGGCGGTGGCACCGCCCAGAACCCGAGAGTTCCGGCGGTGGCACCGCCCAGAACCCGAGAGTTCCGGCGGTGGCACCGCCCAGAACCCGAGAGTTCCGGCGGTGGCACCGCCCAGAACCCGAGAGTTCCGGCGGTGGCACCGCCCAGAACCCGAGAGTTCCGGCGGTGGCACCGCCCAGAACCCGAGAGTTCCGGCGGTGGCACCGCCCGTACTCGATCTGGGACATCCAAACCTATAAGTCCGATATCAAGAGTGGAGCACTCATACAAGACATCCTTGGTGTCTTAAGTCTAAGGACCAGATACACCACTAGGACTACAAAATCATTGTCTAACAATAATGTTAAATCTTGAATTTTGAAGATGAAATCAATTGATGGGTTAATGATCTAATCTATATTATTGAGTTAAGTTTAAGTATGCAGGATCAACTATGATAGCCTGAAAACATAAAGCAAGGAAACTGAAGTCAAGTTTGATGGGTGTTGAGAGTCCGAAGATTGTTGGAGATGCTGTCAGAGCTAACGAGAAGAAATCCGGGGACCTATCGGAGTTTTCGTAACTCTGCCAAAGAAATCGTCGGAGGTTGACGGAGATCACGAGAAGGCTCGGCTACTCGCTGAACTCGTCACAAACTCGAGAGCCTACTGGGAGTCCACCAGAAGAAATCCAAGGCTGTATCGGAAGTCCGTCGGCAGATCACCGAAAAGCTCATCGGAAGGAACTTGACAACTTGCTTAGGACTATGTTTTTAATTGTGTAGTTTACATGTAATTAGGTAGTGAAGTATCAAGCGGTGGTATCGCCGGACTGGGCAGTGGCATCGCCCAGCACCCGAGAGTTCGGGCGGTGGCACCGCCCAGAACCCGAGAGTTCCGGCGGTGGCACCGCCCAGAACCCGAGAGTTCCGGCGGTGGCACCGCCAGAACACTGTCAATGTGGAAATTGACAGGTGGTATTACCGCCACCGAAAGGCAGTGTTATCGCCAGTCACTGGTCAGTATGACATTGATAGGCGGTGGCACCGCCACCGGACAGGCGGTGACACCGCCAGCCTCGGAAACCCAAGAGAATTAAAAATTTGGAGCCCAAATTTGAATCCTCTTAGGGCCTATAAATACCCCTCAATTCTCAGCAGAGAATACAACTTTTTAGAAGCAATAAAATGAGATAAAAGCCTTAGCAAAGTCTTTAGCAAGTCTTGTTTTCAATTGCTTCAGTGTTCACCTCCTTCTTTCTCGTTGAAACTTTGTAAAAGTGTGAACCACTTATAAAAAGTTGTAAGAGGGGTATTTGTCCTTTCCCTTCAAAGTGATTTGCTAGGGAAAATTGGGAGCATCATCGAAGAAGGCTTCGCAAGTGGATGTAGGTCATTTTGACCGAATCACTTTAAAATTGGCATGTTCTCTGGTTTGCATTTACTTATTGCTCATTACCTTACTGCGAACCTTCATATGTGCTTTACTTCCTCATTACTTTTGCTGCACACCTTTACGAACACGCTTTCAAGTTAATCACTTTCGAGTTCAGTTTTTATCGTACGAAAGATTTTTCAAAACCAACGTTTTTAATCTGCTACACTAATTCACCCCCCCCTCTTAGTGCCGCTCCGATCCTAACAATTGGTATCAGAGCAAGGCTCACTCTTATATTTGGTTTAATACCCAAGAGAGATGGCTTACTCCGGCATACATGAGGGTCATTCTATTACACATCCACCTATGTTTAATGGGTCAGATTACATGTATTGGAAGACTTGTATGAGGATCTTCCTCATTTCCATGGATTTCGAGCTGTGGACTATTGTCGAAAATGGATTTCAAAAATCTTCTCTTCCGATGAGTGAATGGAATGAATCGAAGAAGAAGGTTTTTGCTTTAAACGCAAAGGCTATGAATGCCTTGTTTTGTGCACTAGACAAAAATGAATTTAATCGCGTTTCAATTTGTGATTCAGATTTTGATATTTGGAGAACTCTTGAGGTCACTAGCCGAGTGAAAGAGTCCAAAATCAACATTCTTGTGCACTCTTATGAACTTTTCCGAATGAAACCAAGTGAGTCCATCGGAGACATATACACCCGTTTCACGGATATCATCAATGGACTCAAAGCTCTTGGTAAAGATTTTTCTAACTTTGAACTAGTAACTAAAATCTTAAGATCCCTCCCAAAAAGGTGGGATCCAAAAGTTACAGCCATTCAAAAGGCCAAGGACCTTAAAACGTTTCCTCTTGAAGAATTTATTGGGTCTCTAATGACCTATGAAATAACATGCCATGCTCATGAAGAGCTCAAGAACCCCCTTCCAAAGAACAGGAAGGATATGACTCTTACATCACAAGAAGACCACTTGAAAGGAACATCAAGTGATGAGGACAGTGATGATGACATTGCACTTTTAATTCAAAATTTTAAAAAATTTATAAGAAAGAACAAATTTAAAAATAACACTAAAAATAAACTTGAATATAAAAAGGACCAAGTAATATGCTATGAATGCAAGAAGCTGGGGCACTTCAAAAATGAATGCCCCCAAGCTAAGAAGAAGCAATCGAAGAAGAAGAAAGCTTTAAAGGCGACTTGGGACGATTCAAGTAATTCAGAAAGCGAAGAAGCTAGAAACAAAGAGGAGGCAAACTTTGTGCTAATGGCTTTAGGAGAAGAGATATGTGATTTAATTAATGAAGATTTATCTTTTGATGAACTTTCTATCACTTTTTACGAATTATTTGATGAGTGTAGAACTATTAGTAAGAAGTTTAATCTTTTAAAAAAAGAGCATGTTTTACTTCAAAATAAGCTTGATAGTCTTCAAACTCCTCCATGCTCTAAGTGCGAACACTTAGAAACAATAAAAAATAAAAATTTACTGCTTAAAGAGACCTTAAACAAGTTTAAGGTTGGTAGCAAGGGATTGGACATGATCTTTGCAAAAAAGGGTTATGTCGTAAATAGAAGTGGAATTGGTTTTGTGAGAGGATCTCACCAAAATACTACCACTTTCATTAAAGGACCCACATTACACGTTTCACCTTGTTTAAAATGCAACTTTTGTTGTAAATCCGGACATATTACTTACAAATGTCCATTTAGGAAAATTAGTTCACATAAGTTGATATGGGTTCCTAAAGGAACTATTAATACTTCAATGATGAATAACAAAATTGGTAGATCAATTTTTGAGGCACTCAAAATCAAATGGGTACCTAAAAGCCATCCTCTTTTATAGACAAACCTACAAGCTAGGAGCAAGAGATGGTATCTTGATAGTGGATACACAAGACACATGACTAGAGATCCATCTCATTTCTCTATGCTCACTAGCAAAGAAGAAGGGTATGTCACCTTCGGAGACAACAACAAAGGCAAAATCATTGGCAAGGGAACCATAGGTAACAAATCATGTTTTTCAATTAATGATGTATTACTAGTTGATGGATTAAAACATAATCTCTTAAGTATTAGTCAATTATGTGATAAAGGTTATATCATTAGATTTGAATCTAATGCGTGCATTATTGAAAAACCAAACAATAACTTGTCAATAATTGCTATAAAACAAAATAATATCTACACCATCAACCTTAATGAACTAAGTAATGAAATGTGCTTCTCCACTTTAAATGATGATGCTTGGCTTTGGCATAGGAGATTAGGCCATGCAAGTATGAAACTAATATCTAAGATCTCATCTAGAGAATTAGTACGAGGGATTCCCAGTATGAAGTTTGTTAAGGACAAAGTATGTGATGCGTGTTAACTAGGTAAACAAATAAAACTAGTTTCAAACCAAAAAATCAAATTAGCACCACTAGACCATTACAATTGATCCATTTGGACTTATTTGGACCAATTGACACAACAAGTCTAGGCGGAAGCAAATATGCTTTTGTAATTGTTGATGACTATACTAGATACACTTGGATCTATTTCTTGGCTCACAAAAGTGATTGTTTCAAATGTTTCTCTAAAATTTGTAAACTCACTTAAAATGAGAAAAGCTTCATGATTTTATCAATTCAGAGTGATCACAGTAGCGAATTTCAAAACCGTGACTTCCAAAGTTTTTGTCAAGTTAATGGATATAACCACAACTTCTCAACTCCAAGAAATCCTCAAAAAAATGGAGTAGTTGAAAGAAAAAATAGAAACCTACAAGAAATGGCAAGAACTATGTTGAATGAACATAGTCTACCCAAGTATTTTTGGGCCGAAGTCGTAAATACGGCTTGCCACATCATGAATAGGGTTATAATAATACCGTCTCTATCAAAAACTCTCTATGAATTATAGAATAACAAAAAACCAAATGTTTCTTATTTTAAAATTTTTGGTTGTAAATGCTTTATTTTAAATGAAAAGGATGCCTTAGGAAAATTTGATGCTAAATCCGATGAAGGCATCTTTCTTGGTTACTCATTCGTTTCTAAGGCTTTTCATGTTTTTAACAAAAGAAGCTTAGTTATAGAAGAGTCTATTCATGTAGTTTTTAATGAAATTTTTGAGTTAAAGAAAATTAATTTTGATGATAATCTTGGTTTTAAAAATTTGAATTTAAAGGATCCCCCTCCTCAAAATAGCAACTTGGATGCATCTTCTTCCAAAATTTCCTTACCCAAGGAATGGAAGTATATAGATGCTCATCCAAAGGAGCAAATTATAGGAGATACATCAAAAGGGGTTTAAACTCGTTATTCCTTCAAGAATTTTTATGCTAACGCCGCCTTCCTTTCTCAAATCGAACCTAAATGCATTGACGAGGCCTTGAAAGATGATTCTTGGGTCATTGCAATGCAAGAGGAATTAAATCAATTTGAGAGGAATGAGGTATGGAAGCTTGTTGCTAGACCTAGTGACCATTTAGTCATTGGTACTAAATGGGTCTTTAAAAATAAGCAACACAAATGCGGTATCGTGGTTAGAAATAAGGCTAGATTAGTGGCCAAAGGTTTCAACCAAGTAGAAGGTATCGACTCTGAAGAAACCTTTGTTCTTGTGGTAAGATTAGAAGCCATTAGGATGCTCCTTGCCTATGCTAGTAGTAATGATTTTAAACTATTTCAAATAGATGTCAAAAGTGCCTTCTTGAATGGTTTTATTTCTGAAGAAGTATATATCGAACAACCTCCCGGATTTGAAAATTCTCTGCTTCCTAATCATGTATTCAAATTTACTAAGGCTCTCTATGGCTTGAAACAAGCTCCTAGATCTTGGTATAAAAGGCTTAGTTCCTTTCTTATTTTAAATAATTTTACCAAAGGCAAGGTTGATACTACATTGTTTATCAAACACTTTGAAAACAATTTTCTTATTGTGTAAATTTATGTTGATGATATTATTTTTGGTTCTTCGAATGAATCACTATGTGAATCATTTGCCAAGTGTATGAGTCATGAATTTGAAATGAGTTTAATGGGTGAATTAACTTTCTTTTTGGGATTGCAAATCAAACAACTTAGTGATGGTATATTTCTTAACCAATCTAAATATACATTAGAATTGTTAAAACGATTTAACATGGATGATTCAAAAGCAATAAACACTCCAATGAGTATTTCAACTAAGTTAGATATGGATGAAAATAGTGAAAATTTCAATCAAAAAACGTATAGGGGAATGATAGGTACTCTATCTCACCGCGACTAGACTGGATATCATATTTAGTGTAGGACTTTGCGCTAGGTTTCAATCTAATCCTAAATTATCTCATCTTAAGAGTGTTAAAATAATATTTAGATATCTTAAAGGAACTCTAAATTTAGGGTTGTGGTATCCGAAATCCGATAAATTTGAATTAATAGCTTATGCAGATGCCGATTTTGGCGGATGCAGGATAGATCGAAAAAGCACATCCGGAACATATCAATTTTTAGGACATGCACTTATTTCTTGGACTTCCAAGAAACAAAATTCAATTACACTATCTATGGTGGAAGCCGAATACATTGCTGCAAGTGCATGCTGTGCACAAGTTATTTGGATGAAGAATACATTAGAAGACTATGGAATTCACTTGAAAAACATTCCCATAAAATGTGATAATACAAGTGCCATATGTCTTACCAAAAATCCAATTCAGCATTCTAGAACTAAGCATATCAACGTTAGGCATCATTTTATACGCGATCATGTCCTTAACAACAATGTTGTTCTAGAGTTTATTGACACAAAGCATCAACTAGCAGACATTTTTACAAAAGCCTTAAATGAAGACCAATTTGAATTCATTAGAAGGGAACTAGGCATATTAAATTGTCCCTAAGAATAAGCTTGTTTGAATGTATTTTCCGAAAAGTTTTTTCATCCTCTTTCCGTTCTTTCGTGGATTTAATTTCCTCCTTCTCTTTCGATTCCAAATGACATATTAAAGTACAACCCAAGATCCTATCCTATCTTGAGCCAAACACCTCTGAAAAACAAAAAGGGGAAGAAAGAAAATTTTTTTTTCCCTTCCGTGGCATACCAGCGGTGGCACCGCTAGAATCGGCGGTAGCACCGCCTAAGCGCTTGGTCACTAGGCAGTGGCACCGCTCGGATTGGCGATGGCACCACCCGAGATCCCCTTTATAAGAAGGGTTAGGGCCGACGGTGGAACCGCCCCCCAACCCGTGAGAAATTGGTTCAAGCTCTCCCACAATCTCTTTAACCCTCAATTCCAACCTTTAGAAGCCTAGGAGAGGGATTCTTGTTGGTTCATGCTCTCCATCTTTCAAGAAATTCTCCATAAGGTAAAATCTGAAATCTTTTCTTCCTCTTCTCATTATTTTGCTTACTCTTCACAATTTCATATTCTTGATCCATCTTCTTGTCTAGATAATGGCTCCTAAGAGATCAACAAGATCAAAAGGGAAATGGGTTGAAGGAGATTCATATGACCAAAATCATTTTAGATCTAAAGAAGTAGTACTTAGATTTCCAAATTTCGAAACAAGAACTATATATAAGGGTAAACACGTTGATCTAAATGAACTAGGAAACCTAGAACCCATTAGGTGGTTTGCACATTTAGATGCCTTACCTCTCCTACAAATCAATGAATCAATTTATCCTAGGTTAGTTAGGCTATTTTATGCAAACTTGTGTATGGACAACGAAAGCCCAAGTACTTACCTTTTAGGAACACAGATTAGAATCTTTGATAGTACTATTTGTGAACTAGTTGGAATTACTGAAAAGGATAGTGGCTGTTACTTTAGAAATAAATGGGATGTCAATGTGATCGGAGCAACTTACTCCGAAGCCTTAGAAACTATATTTGAAAATTCAAACCCAGGCATGATACCCAAGAGTTGCGAGCACCTACTACCCTTTAACTCTAAAATTCTTCATCATATCATGACTAGCATACTACTTCCCAAGCAATTTCATCTTAATGAAATGAGTCAAATAGAGCTAAGCACCATGTACTGGATTATAACCGGACAAATGATTGCTTTGGATACTTAATCCGGCAACACATACAGTATATAATAGCTAAAGACACTATGTTACCATATGGGGGGTTAATTACTCGATTAATACTTGCCCATAATATTAGTGTCTCGCCTGATGAAGAAATAATTCAAGTTGATCGTTTTAACACCATCAATAAGAATCTACTAAAAAGACTTAGGTACACATTTAACAATGGTATATGGGTTAGACTTTCTAGAAGGACTGATCCAATTCCCCCACTAGAAGAATACCCCGAAATACCAATTTTTAGAGGAAATGAATCTCCTCCTCCTAATCCCTTTGGTGCAGCACCTTCAGCTCCTGCTTCATCTTCTGAAGAACTCATAATGGCAGAATTGCATCAGATCAAATCACAACAAGACCAATTTAAATCACAGCAAAGGCAAATTCAAATTCAGCAAATCCAAATTTTGAAGGAACTGCGACAAATGAATCAAAAAATAGATATCATGTATAAGAACTATGGATTTCCTCCTAAGGAGTAATCGATACCCCTTCTTATGCGATTCTTGTATGCTTACTCTTAATGCCAAGTTAAAAATTTTGTATGACAGCCATGCTTCTTAATCAGATGAATTTTGAATGAAAGCTGAATTTTTTTTAATGAATTCTGGATGAATGCTGATTTGTTTTATGAGATGAATTTTGGATGGATGCTAAATTTTGTATGATTGATCTTAAGGTTGGATTTCTGTTCTAATGATTTTATGATCACAAATTCTCCGCTTAAATTCCCATCTCCTTTTTGTTGATGACAAAGGGGGAGAAGAATGAGCAAAAGATGAAAAGATGACTTGTGATGACTTGACATATATAAATTGCAAAAATGAAAATGTCTAATACACATCAATAGCATGACTTATATAAATTGCAAACGCTTGTGTAATGCAAATGTCTTATATGCATCGCAAAATTCTTTGAGAATATCACAAGATTGATTGATCATATGAAATCATATCTTACACTTGTTAGGATCAAGAGCACTAAGAGGGGGGGGGGTGAATTAGTGCAGCGGATTAAAACGTCGATTTTGATAAATCTTTCGTATGGTAAAAATTGAACTTGAAAGCGTATTCATATAGTAGAGTAGCTAAGGTAATGAGTAAATAAAGCAAGTAAGAAAGTTTGTAGTAATGTGAATAGCAACAATGAAATGCAAACCAGAGATTACGCCGTTTTTAAAGTGGTTCGGTCAAATGACCTACGTCCACTTGCGAGGCCCCTCTTCGACGAGGCTCCCACCTTCCACTAGCAAATCTCTTGAAATGGAAGGGTAAATACCCCTCTTACAACTCTTTACAAGCAGTTCACACTCTTACAGATTTTCAAGAAAGAAGGAGGTGAACACTAGCAAATTGAAAAACAAGGATTGCTAAGACTTTTCTAAGACCTTTCTCTCAATCACTTGCTGCTCAAAAAGTTGTGATCTCAGCTGAGAATAGAGGGGTATTTATAGGCCTCAAGAGGATTCAAATTTGGGCTCCAAAATTTGAATTCTCTTATGTTCCCGATGCTGGCGGTGCCACCGCCCAGCTCTCGGGTGCTGGGCGGTGCAACCGCCCAGCCCAGGTGGTGCCACCGCCCAGCTCTCGGCCTCTGGGCGGTGCCACTGCCTAGTCTAGGCGGTGCCACCGCCTACACTATTTCAGCTCACTGGTTGGGCTCCAAAATTGGCCCAAACCAGTCCGAACTTGGGCCGAATTGGCCCCTACTTGGGTCATAGGATTAACACCTAATCCTAGCCCTAATTGACGTGCTAACTATAAATTTAAAGACATTTTCTAAGCTATTACAAAGTCCATAAGTCAAGACTTCTTCCGGCGAGCTTTCGGCGAACTTCCGGCGGTCTTCCGATAAACTCTCGGAAACCATTCTGCGGACTCCCGGAAAGCTCCTAGACTTCACGATTTGATCTTGGCGAGTTCCGACGAGCTTCTTCGGCAAGCTCCGATCTTTCTCGGTGAGCTCCGTGAACTTCCGACAAAACTTTTGGCGAGCTTCCGAAAAACCCTTCAGCAAGCTCCCTACTCATTCTCGGCTAGTTCCGACAGCATTCCCGACGAACCTTCAGACTTCCGTCGAACTCTCGAACTCCCAACGAATCCTTCGCGCTTGACTCCGGCACTTTGTTTCGCTTTATGTCTTCATCATTATCATAGTTAATCCTGCACACACAAGCCAAAACTCTATTCCGATCTAGACAATTATTACAACGCGAATTCACATTCTGTTGCCCGGCACGTCATTGGTTGGCGCTTCGTCCGATTCTTCAGCGCATCATTCTCTCTTGTGGCTTGTTGCCCAATCGGTGGTTGACCTCCGCAACCCCGATATCCTTGGTGCAATTCCGCTCTCCTTTGCCCGATGCCCGACGTCCGAACCGTCCTACCGTCCAATATCCTAACGTGATCTCCTCCGGCGCAACGTCAATTCCTTCTGCGTCAACTGTCTAATCCTGATCGAGGAGACCTGCATCACTCAAAATGTAGTTAAACATCTAAACACAATCAATTAGTTTCATCATCAAAATCCGAGATTCAACAATCTCCCCCTTTTTGATGATGACAACTAATTGATGACTACCGGAGTTAACCTTAACTCCCCGGAGTTTTAACAAACTCCCCCTATCAATATGCCATTGATAGAACACTTGGATTATCCCAATTCCAAGCAACATTCATCACATGTTATGAAAAACATTTAAACCATCATGCAAATATATAAAATATTCAATTCAATGCATGAAGTCATCAATATACTTCTCCCCCTATGTCATCAACAAAAAGGAGAAGTAGCTCTAGCTATTTTAAAAGATATTCAAGTTTTTGTAATGTGAAGCTAGATTTTCATCACAACATATAAGCATAAAAGCATAGTAAGATTCTTAAGTTCAATCATGGCAATTCAACACTTGCTTCTTGTGCAAGATTGCACTTTGCTTTTCTTTGCATGTTCTAACTAGCAAAAGCTTTCTCTCCTTTGTTTTTGTCGAAAAGTAGGGAAGAGTACAAGCTAGCCAGCATTTGCCTTGAGCTAGTAATCTTTCTCCCCCTATGTCATTGTCGAAAAGAAGGAGAGGAACCAATGATTTAGACTTTTACATAAATTATGAATTTGCATCAATCAATATTTCAATCATCACATGATACATACAAGACAAAAATGCAAAGAAATCATGTCATGTAAGACATCAATTGTTAAAAATAGTCTCAAAAATTCAATTTGCGATACATGTGATACATTGCAATACTAAAAAATTTAATGCGATGCTTTTAAGGATATCAACCTATTTTTGATACAAAGCATGGCAAGAGCAATTATATTACAAGTTTTCTAAGTTTTACAATTTTTGCTTCTTTTGAGATAGCAATTCTTTGCTTCTCTACAAGCTAGCAACTTTTACGATATGCAAGTTTTACTACATACAAGCTAGCAAATTTTACAATATTTTTAGAACATGCAAGCTAGCAGTTTTGAGATGTTCAAGAAAGCAATCCTTGCTTCTTAAAATATACAAGTTTGCTAGATGTGCACGTTAGCATGTTTTGCTTATTGAGATAGGCAAGATAGTGATGTTCAAGAAGACAACTTTTGCTTCTTGAAATAAGCAAGTTAGCAATCTTTGCTACTTAAGATAGGCAAGCTAGCAATCAAGTTTTTGCATCTTCTTAACTTGTGCAAATTAGCTATCTCCCCCTTTGTCATTGTCAAAAAGAAGGGAAGATTCAAGTCATGAATATCAAAATAATAATTTTATCATGAATATTTCATCATTGCGTGCATCATTATTGCATGCATAATACTAAATCATCATATAAACTTATCATTATATGCATGATTCCAAATCATCATTCATATCATTTCAATCATTGTTTTAATCATCACTATAACTCATCATGCACAAAATGTAAAATCATCTAACATGATACAAATATTTATTTTCAAAATATTTATCACTGTTTTCATGTATGATAATAAAGTATTCATGATACTGAACATTAAGTCAACAATGATTCATTTTATCAAATCTCTTCTTTTTATAAATAACAAAAATTGTAGGTATACAAAGAAGAGATTGTGATTAAAAAAAATCAAGTAGTAAATCCAAGAAGTTAAAATCATAATTCGAATACAAACTTATTCAAATTCAAATCGTCAAATTCATCAAAATCTCAACATTACTATCAAGAGATTCAAAATGGTATACATAGATTTATCATAAAGTAAATTAATTTTCAATCATCACACAAGGCATTTAAAGAATTTTTGAAACATAAGAGAATGATTAATTTAAGCATGCAATGTTTCAATCAAATTCAAGTCATGAATACCAAAATATATTATTTGTGATTCCAATTTGCAAGATCAAGATTATAATTTAGATAAAACTCATTCAAATCAAATCGTTAACTTGAAACTCATAATCAAGTTATCAAAATCAATTTCGAGATTCACAAAATATCATGAAATCATTAATCTCGATCAAATTGGTAAAGCATTTTTTAAGTGATTATTTTCATCTAAACATGCCTTAGTCATTATATGTCAAATCAAGATAAGCATGAAAGTTTAAGACGTAAAGGCAAAATCTTATAAAACAACTCATCAAGCAAGATTTTAAATATCTATTCTCAAGCCATATAAAGAGTAAGTCAAGGATTCAATTATCTCATGTCATGAATTCCAACATGCATCTCAAATTACGAACATCACATTGAAAGGATATTTCAAAAAAGATATATCGATAAGTGATTCATTTGTATCATTTCATTCATTTGGAAGATTCTCCTCTTTGGTAAATAAATCTAGGAGAACAAAATGAATTAAGGGAGATATAACATGATTGAAGCATTGAACATGATTCATATTTAAAATGTGTCTCATGTCATAAGTATGAATCAAGCATTTGTGAAATCCGAAATCATCCTCAAAGTCACATTCAATAAATTCATACATGACAAGCATAGATTTATTGAAGAGTCGATAAGATAGAGGATCGCATTTCATTTTTATAAATTTCTATTCATATGATTTGCTTCTTATAAACATGCCTTTACCTTTAATAAAACAAATGTCAACATTTAAGATGGAAAGGTAAATTTTGTAAAATAAATCATCAAGCATGATTCCATGATAACATCCTTTTAATATCTTGATATTCATCATCAAGTATGATTTCAAAAAGTATGTTTAAGAGAAATCATTAAGACCAAATGCATGATACACTCATTTATTTTCAAAATATTCATCATATTTATTTTCATGAGATTCACAAGATTGGTAAAAGTTCATTAATCTCAATAGGATAGAGAATTCATTTCCTTTTTATACAATTGATTTCATATGAGGGTATTCAAGTCTTTTGCGAAAACATGTATCATCATTTAAAATTGAAACATAAGTTTCGTCAAGAAGCCGTCAAGATCAAACACATCATGATATCACATCTATCATCAAAAGATTATCAAGAAATTCATACATAGATGTACATGCACTATGTCATCTTAATATGTGATGAGAATGTCATCTTAATTCATCATAAAAACAATTAGGCCAAAAACATGTTAATCGAAAATGAGAGTTTCAAATCAACATTTACTTCAAAAACTCATGCATGACATAAAATCATGAAGATAGACATGCATGGATTAATCCTAAGCATTATCATATATCATATAATTATCATCCCTAATGTTGCATACATCATTCAATATTTCAAAACATAACATGCATGAAACCTTAGCAATATATTTTTCATGATCAAAATTTTTAATTTTTCAAAGATGCTAAAAAGAAAAACATGATATAATTTTTGAAAAATAATTTTTTATTTCCTATTCCTACTATCTAAATTAAGCACTCATGAAAAACTTCAAGTAATTTCAAAATAATTCAAGAGAGTTGAGTTACTTACCTTGTAGTCGAAGGCCCATCAAACCCCAATTCGCCATTTCACCTTTGAAAGTTCTTGATTCATCCTTGGTTGCCTTCCTCTTCTTTGGCCTCTTCCTCCGTTCAAGTTCATTGTTTATTTTAGATTTTTGTTTAATGAACTTATTAAGATTTAGTGTTCGAAGTTCAAGTTCATCATTGTCCTCATCACTTGAGTCATCGCTCAAGTGGTATTCATTTGTCCGGATTCTTTTCCAAATCCTTCCTATTCTTTGGAAGGTGTTCAGTGCTCATCCGGGTTCAAATTTTCCAAAAGTGTCATTTCAATGTCATTAATGACCTCCGATTAATTCTTCTAATGGAAAATCATTTAAATTTTTTGTCTCTTGTATTGCGGTTATTTTAGGATCCCACCTTTTTGGAAGGGATCTTAAGATCTTACTTACGAGATCAAAATTCGAAAAAGATTTACCAAGAACTCTGAATTATGACGGACATCCGTGAACGGGTGTTAACATGTCGGCCTATAGTCTCGCTTGGTTGCATTCGAAAAAGCTCAAAATCATGCAATAAAATGTTAACTTTCGAGTCTTTGACTCTACTAGTTTCCCTCGTGCTGTGATTCAAGGGGTCGCCAAATATCAAAAGCCGTTTCGCACATAGAAAATCCGATTGAATCATTTTTGTCCAAAGCACAAAATAAGGCATTCATAGCCTTTGCGTTTAAAGAAAAATGCTTCTTCTCCAAATCCAACATTCTTCTCGGTTTAGAGGGAGTGGAAAAACCGTTTTCAACAATATTCCATAATCAAAGTTTATAGAATGTCATCTTAATATGTGATGAGAATGTCATCTTAATATGTGATGAGAATGTCATCTTAATATGTGATGAGAATGTCATCTTAATATGTGATGAGAATGTCATCTTAATATGTGATGAGAATGTCATCTTAATATGTGATGAGAATGTCATCTTAATATGTGATGAGAATGTCATCTTAATATGTGATGAGAATGTCATCTTAATATGTGATGAGAATGTCATCTTAATATGTGATGAGAATGTCATCTTAATATGTGATGAGAATGTCATCTTAATATGTGATGAGAATGTCATCTTAATATGTGATGAGAATGTCATCTTAATATGTGATGAGAATGTCATCTTAATATGTGATGAGAATGTCATCTTAATATGTGATGAGAATGTCATCTTAATATGTGATGAGAATGTCATCTTAATATGTGATGAGAATGTCATCTTAATATGTGATGAGAATGTCATCTTAATATGTGATGAGAATGTCATCTTAATATGTGATGAGAATGTCATCTTAATATGTGATGAGAATGTCATCTTAATATGTGATGAGAATGTCATCTTAATATGTGATGAGAATGTCATCTTAATATGTGATGAGAATGTCATCTTAATATGTGATGAGAATGTCATCTTAATATGTGATGAGAATGTCATCTTAATATGTGATGAGAATGTCATCTTAATATGTGATGAGAATGTCATCTTAATATGTGATGAGAATGTCATCTTAATATGTGATGAGAATGTCATCTTAATATGTGATGAGAATGTCATCTTAATATGTGATGAGAATGTCATCTTAATATGTGATGAGAATGTCATCTTAATATGTGATGAGAATGTCATCTTAATATGTGATGAGAATGTCATCTTAATATGTGATGAGAATGTCATCTTAATATGTGATGAGAATGTCATCTTAATATGTGATGAGAATGTCATCTTAATATGTGATGAGAATGTCATCTTAATATGTGATGAGAATGTCATCTTAATATGTGATGAGAATGTCATCTTAATATGTGATGAGAATGTCATCTTAATATGTGATGAGAATGTCATCTTAATATGTGATGAGAATGTCATCTTAATATGTGATGAGAATGTCATCTTAATATGTGATGAGAATGTCATCTTAATATGTGATGAGAATGTCATCTTAATATGTGATGAGAATGTCATCTTAATATGTGATGAGAATGTCATCTTAATATGTGATGAGAATGTCATCTTAATATGTGATGAGAATGTCATCTTAATATGTGATGAGAATGTCATCTTAATATGTGATGAGAATGTCATCTTAATATGTGATGAGAATGTCATCTTAATATGTGATGAGAATGTCATCTTAATATGTGATGAGAATGTCATCTTAATATGTGATGAGAATGTCATCTTAATATGTGATGAGAATGTCATCTTAATATGTGATGAGAATGTCATCTTAATATGTGATGAGAATGTCATCTTAATATGTGATGAGAATGTCATCTTAATATGTGATGAGAATGTCATCTTAATATGTGATGAGAATGTCATCTTAATATGTGATGAGAATGTCATCTTAATATGTGATGAGAATGTCATCTTAATATGTGATGAGAATGTCATCTTAATATGTGATGAGAATGTCATCTTAATATGTGATGAGAATGTCATCTTAATATGTGATGAGAATGTCATCTTAATATGTGATGAGAATGTCATCTTAATATGTGATGAGAATGTCATCTTAATATGTGATGAGAATGTCATTTCCTTTTTATACAATTGATTTCATATGAGGTATTCAAGTCTTTTGCGAAAACATGTATCATCATTTAAAATTGAAACATAAGTTTCGTCAAGAAGCCGTCAAGATCAAACACATCATGATATCACATCTATCATCAAAAGATTATCAAGAAATTCATACATAGATGTACATGCACCTATGTCATCTTAATATGTGATGAGAATGTCATCTTAATTCATCATAAAAAACAATTAGGCCAAAAAACATGTTAATCGAAAATGAGAGTTCAAATCAACATTTACTTCAAAAACTCATTGCATGACATAAAATCATGAAGATAGACATGCATGGATTAATCCTAAGCATTATCATATATATCATATACTTATAATCCCCTAATGTTGCATACATCATTCAATATTTCAAAACATAACATGCATGAAACCTTAGCAATATATTTTTCATGATCAAAATTTTTAATTTTTCAAAGATGCTAAAAGAAAACAGATATAATTTTTGAAAAATAATTTTTATTTCTATTCCTACTATCTAAAGTAAGCCATCATGAAAAACTTCAAGTAATTTCAATAATAATTCAAGAGAGTTGAGTTACTTACTTGTAGTCGAAGCCCATCAAACCCCAATTCGCCATTTCACCTTTGAAGTTCTTGATTCATCCTTGGTTGCCTTCCTCTTCTTTGGCCTCTTCCTCCGTCAAGTTCATTGTTTATTTTAGATTTTGTTTAATGAACTTATTAAGATTTAGTGTTCGAAGTTCAAGTCATCATTGTCCTCATCACTTGAGTCATCGCTCAAGTGGTATTCATTTGTCCGGAGTTCCAAATCCTTCCTATTCTTTGGAAGGTGGTTCAAGTGCTCATCGGGTTCAAAATGTTCCAAAGTGTCATTTCATAGGTCATTAATGACCCGATTAATTCTTCTAATGGAAAATCATTTAAATTTTTGTCTCTTGTATTGCGGTTATTTTAGGATCCCACCTTTTTGGAAGGGATCTTAAGATCTTACTTACGAGATCAAAATTCGAAAAAAGATTTACCAAGAACTCTTAGATTATTGACGACATCCGTGAAAAACGGGTGTACATGTCGCCTATAGTCTCGCTTGGTTGCATTCGAAAAAGCTCAAAATCATGCAATAAAATGTTAACTTTCGAGTCTTTGACTCTACTAGTTCCCTCGTGTGTGATTTCAAGTGTTTCGCCAAATATCAAAAGCCGTTTCGCACATAGAAATCCGATTGAACTCATTTTTGTCCAAAGCACAAAATAAGGCATTCATAGCCTTTGCGTTTAAAGAAAAATGCTTCTTCTCCAAATCCAACCATTCGTTCATCGGTTTAGAGGGAAGTTGAAAACCGTTTTCAACAATATTCCATAAATCCAAGTTTATAGAAATCAAGAAAACTCTCATTCGAGTTTTCCAATAATTGTAGTCCAATCCGTTAAACAATGGTGGACGAAAAACCGAAAAGCCCTCTTGAAAGCCATGAAGAGCCATTTCTCTCTGGTGTAAATCCGAAATGAGAATACAGGGCTCTGATACCAATTGTTAGGATCAAGAGCACTAAGAGGGGGGGGGGGGTGAATTAGTGCAGCGGATTAAAACGTCGGTTTTGATAAATCTTTCGTACGGTAAAAATTGAACTTGAAAGCATATTCGTATAGTAGAGCAGCTAAGGTAATGAGTAAATAAAGCAAGTAAGAAAGTTTGCAGTAATGTGAATAGCAACAATGAAATGCAAACCAGAGATTACGCCGTTTTTAAAGTGGTTCGATCAAATGACCTACATCCACTTGCGAGGCCCCTCTTCGACGAGGCTCCCACCTTCCACTAGCAAATCTCTTGAAATGGAAGGGTAAATACCCCTCTTACAACTCTTTACAAGCAGTTCACACTCTTACAGATTTTCAAGAAAGAAGGAGGTGAACACTAGCAAATTGAAAACCAAGGATTGCTAAGACTTTTCTAAGACCTTTCTCTCAATCACTTGCTGCTCAAAAAGTTGTTCTCTCTGCTGAGAATTGAGGGGTATTTATAGGCCTCAAGAGGATTCAAATTTAGGCTCCAAAAATTTGAATTCTCTTATGTTCCCGATGCTAGCGGTGCCACCGCCCAGCCCAGGTGGTGCCACCGCCCAGCTCTCGCCTCTGGGCGGTGCCACCGCCTACACTATTTCAGCTCACTGGTTGGGCTCCAAAATTGGCCCAAACCAGTCCGAACTTGGGCCGAATTGGCCCCTACTTGGGTCATAGGATTAACACCTAATCCTAGCCCTAATTAACGTGCTAACTACAAATTTAAAGACATTTTCTAAGCTATTACAAAGTCCATAAGTCAAGACTTCTTCCGGCGAGCTTTCGGTGAACTTCCGACGGTCTTCCGATAAACTCTCGGAAACCATTCTGCGGACTCCCGACAAGCTCCTAGACTTCACGATTTGATCTTGGCGAGTTCCGACGAGCTTCTTCGGCAAGCTCCGATCTTTCTCGGTGAGCTCTATGAACTTCCTACGAACCTTTTGGCGAGCTTCCGAAAATCCCTTCAGCAAGCTCCCTACTCATTCTCGGCTAGTTCCGACAGCATTCCCGACGAACCTTCAGACTTCCGTCGAACTCTCGAACTCCCAACGAATCCTTCGCGCTTGACTCCGGCACTTTGTTTCGCTTTATGTCTTCATCGTTATCATAGTTAATCCTGCACACACAAGCCAAAACTCTACTCCGATCTAGACAATTATGACAACGCGAATTGACATTCTGTTGCCCGGCACGTCATTGGTTGGCGCTTCATCCGATTCTTCAGCACATCGTTCTCTCTTACGGCTTGTTGCCCAATCGGCGGTTGACCTCCGCAACCCCGATATCCTTGGTGCAATTCCGCTCTCCTTGGCCCGATGCCCGACGTCCGAAGCGTCCTACCGTCCAATATCCTAACGTGATCTCCTCCGGCGCAACGTCAATTCCTTCTGCGTCAACTGTCTAATCCTGATCGAGTAGACCTGCATCACTCAAAATGTAGTTAAACATCTAAACACAATCAATTAGTTTCATCATCAAAATCCGAGATTCAACAACACTTATATCATGCAATTCATGTTGAAAATTCTTATCTCTTGTTGAAGTGATCATTTGACTTGAAAATGATTTTCATAGCTTGAAATGATGAGAAATACGAAGTTTTGTATTTGCTCATGCTTAAAGAGAATAATGATAAGTTCAACGGATAGAACTTATCAGTTCAAGCATGAATTCAAAAAATTGAATTCAAGTGTTTTTAGTTTTTTCATAATATGGCATATAGATAGGGGGAGTTATGTTTAACTCCATCATCAATTGATTGTCATCATCAAAAAGAGGGAGATTGTTAAATCTCGAATTTTGATGAAGAAATCAATTGATGGGTTAATTGATGTAATCCATATTATTGAGTTAAGTGTGCAGGATTAACTACGATAGCCTGAAAACATAAAGCAAGGAAACTGAAGTCAAGTTTGATGGGTGTTTGAGAGTTTGAAGATTCGTCGGAGATGTTGCCGGAGCCAACCGAGAAGAAATCGGGGACTTGTCGGAGTTTTCGAAAGTCCGCCAAAGAGATCGTCAGAGGTTCACGGAGATCACCGAGAAGGCTCGGCTACTCGCTGAACTCGTCACAAAATCGAGAGCCTACTAGGAGTCTGCCGGAAGAAATCCGAGGATGTATCGGAAGTCCACCGGAAGATCGCCGAAAAGCTCACCGGAAGGAAACTCGACAACTTACTTAGGACTATGTTTTAATTGTGTAGTTTGCATGTAATTAGGGTTAGGATTAAGGGTTAATCCTATAACTTGGTTAGGGGCCAATTGGGCCCGAGTTCGGACTGGTTTGGGCCAAGTTTGGAGCCCAACCAGCAAGCTGAAGTAGTGTAGGCGGTGGCACTGCCAGACTGGGTGTTGGCACCGCCCAGAGCCTGAAGTATTAGGCGGTGGTACCGCCGGACTAGGCGATGGCACTGCTAGAACATTGTCGATGTGGAAATTGATAGGCGGTAGCACTGCCACTGACAAGCGGTGGCACCGCCAGCCTCGAAAACCCAAGAGAATTTAAAATTTCAAGCCCAAATTTGAATCCTCTTAGGGCCTATATATACCCCTCAATTCTTAGTAGAGAATACCCCTCAATTCTTAGTAGAGAATCCTCTTAGGGCCTATATATACCCCTCTTAGGGCCTTATTGCTCATTACCTTACTACAAACCTTCATACGTGCTTTACTTCCTCATTACTTTTGCTGCACACTTTTATGAACATGCTTTCAAGTTAATCACTTCCGAGTTCGGTTTTTATCGTACGAAAGATTTTCCAAAATCGACGTTTTCAATCTGCTGCACTAATTTACCCCCCCTCTTAGTGCCACTCCGATCCTAACAAATAAAACATTATCCACCATCCAGCATTCCGTAAGCAGATCAATTAGTGAACTCATTCTCCAATGAGCACCTATACTATATCCCTAGTGTCTCCACATGAGTAGCTATGAGACCAGCTGCATCCATCATATGGATGAGTATACAGCACACTAGTCTATCTGGTTATCTCGATGTCCCTCTCGAGTAACCTATGACCAGGATTATTTAGGGTCTATGTTTAAAGGTGAATCGGTCATATTATCATGATCTCATCATGATCTGATTCCCATTGCACAAATCTATGGACATCACAATATATTCATGTAATAGGCAATATAAGGTAATAGAATGCCAAATAAAATAATAAGCAATAATAATGCGTATCATGTCACATGTGTTATCACTCACGTGATTGGCTTGCATGGCACATATGACTAGCACTAATGACCTTGGCCAGGGATTTGTCTAAGCAAGAACATATAAAATATTCCTCTCATGACATCAAGAGCAGATGATCCTCTATCGATACTCAATAGCCCTCGTAAAGTTGGCTATCACTCCTAATGATCGATTGTGCTAGATTTGAAACTTCCATGCCTATAAGTCCGGTATCAAAAAGTGGAGTACTCATATAGGACATCCTTGATATCTCAAGTCTAAGGACCAGATACACTATTGGGACTACGAAATCATTGTTTGACAATAAGGCATCATCAGCCATCTAGCATTCCGTGAGCGGATCAATCAATGAACTAATTCTTCAATGATAAACTATCTGGTATCTCGATGTCCTGGCTCGAGTACATTATGATCAGGATATTTAGGATCTAGTATTTAAATGTGAATCGGTCTCATTATCCGTGATTTGCAGCACAATCCGATTCCCAATTACAAATCCAAGACATTATAATATAATTGCATATATGCAACAAGCAATATAAGTGATAAATATCAAAATATATAAGCAAAAAGATTGTGTGTCAAGTCACCACGTGCTATCAATCACGTGATTGGCTTGCATGGCACATAGGACTAGCACTAATGACCTTGGCCAGGGATTTGTCTAAGCAAGAACATATAAATATTCCTCTCATGACATCAAGAGCAGCTGATCCTCTATCGATACTCAATAGCCCTCGTAAAGTTGGCTATCACTCCTAATGATCGATTGTGCTAGATTTGAAACTTCCATGCCTATAAGTCCGGTATCAAAAAGTGGAGTACTCATATAGGACATCCTTGATATCTCAAGTCTAAGGACCAGATACACTATTGGGACTACGAAATCATTGTTTGACAATAAGGCATCATCAGCCATCTAGCATTCCGTGAGCGGATCAATCAATGAACTAATTCTTCAATGAGCACTTGCACTATATCCTTAGTGTCCCCACATAAGCAGCTATGAGACTAGCTACCTCCATCATATAGATGAGTATATAGTAGACTAGTTTATTCGGTTATCTTGATGTCCCTCTCGAGTAACCTATGACCAGGATTATTTAGGGTCTATGTTTAAAGGTGAATCGGTCATATTATCATGATCTCATCATGATCTGATTCCCATTGCACAAATCTATGGACATCACAATATATTCATGTAATAGGCAATATAAGGTAATAGAATGCCAAATAAAATAATAAGCAATAATAATGCGTATCATGTCACATGTGTTATCACTCACGTGATTGGCTTGCAAGGCACCTATAACTAGTAATCTCTCACTTGGCTTAAAGCTAATCACCTACGTGTTTGATCCCCATCAGAACATTATGATGCTCAAAGGTAATATGAGACAATGGCTTTGTTAGTGGATCTACAATGTTATCTTCAGATGAAACTCTTTCCGATGCCACGTCTCCTTAGGCCACGATCTCTCTAACAAGCTAGAACCTCCTTAGAATACTTTTAATGAGACCCGGGTTCCCTTTTTGAGCAATTGCCCCATTATTGTCACGATACAAGGAAATCTGCTTCTTCCTACTCGGCATGACTCCTAGATCTGTGATAAAGTTTTTCATCCAAACTCCCTCCTTTGTTGCCTTTGTAGCAGCAATGTACTCTGTCTCTATAGTCAAGTCAACAGTAGTATCCTGGTTGGAACTCCTCTAGCATACTACTCCTCCATTCAGGGTGTACACATACCCCGAATTTGACTTGCTATCATCGACATCAAACTAAAAACTCGAGTCCGTGTAGCCTTCAACCCTAAGGCTACTACCTCCATATACCAATAAAAGATCTTCATCCTTCTCAAGTACTTAAGGATATACTTTGCTGCTTTCTAGTGCTCTAAGTCTAGATCCACCTAATACCTACTTGTGACACTCATAGCATATTTTATTTCAGGCCTGGTACAAACCATGACATACAGGATTGACCCTAAATGATGATATTTATATATATGATGTTTGATCAATGAATGGTGATCAATGGACCGTGTGATGTGTGTACTTGTGATTATTATTAGTTGAGGTCTATGAGCCTCTATTATAGTTCTCGTTTATTGTCGGCCTACGTGCCTATCATTAAGTTGTAATCATATGAGGAGGCATAGCTGGAGCAGGGAAGCGATAGTGGGACCCACGAGATGAACGATTACGATGCATAGAAGATGTATCGAGATTCGATGGAACCAACGAGGACGAGATTGGACGATTACGATCCTGATCACATTAGGCTGTAGTCCATGATCATCTGGTGTGATTGCTTATACACCTACTAGATATGCGATTCGCTATCTTGCCTGTGACATAGAGATGTTACTAGTGACCTAAGGACATGGCATACTTGGTCGAGTCCCTCGAGACTCACCTATATTGCGATTCGCTATCTTGCCTGTGACATAGAGATGTTACTAGTGACCTAAGGACATGGCATACTTGGTCGAGTCCCTCGAGACTCACCTATATTGCGATTCGCTATCTTGCCTGTGACATAGAGATGTTACTAGTGACCTAAGGACATGGCATACTTGGTCGAGTCCCTCGAGGTTACATTAAGATGCTGATTGGATCCTAATCCCCACTAGAAGTCTGCTGGAGACTTCCGTTTCATATGTTGAGGGTGTCGTGTGACTCGCTAGTAAAATAGTGGGAGCAGATTAAGATAGAAGTCCATATCTTGATTGTTTATTTTTTACAAAATCAACATGTTATTCATTTTTACTGCATCTTTATTTTCAGAAAATGTTGCTTTCAGAAAATGTTGCTTTCAGAAAATGTTGCTTTCAGAAAATGTTGCTTTCAGAAAATGTTGCTTTCAGAAAATGTTGCTTTCAGAAAATGTTGCTTTCAGAAAATGTTGCTTTCAGAAAATGTTGCTTTCAGAAAATGTTGCTTTCAGAAAATGTTGCTTTCAGAAAATGTTGCTTTCAGAAAATGTTGCTTTCAGAAAATGTTGCTTTTAAATCCCTTACGTGTGACTCGCTAGTAAAATAGTGGGAGCAGATTAAGATAGAAGTCCATATCTTGATTGTTTATTTTTTACAAAATCAACATGTTATTCATTTTTACTGCATCTTTATTTTCAGAAAATGTTGCTTTCAGAAAATGTTGCTTTCAGAAAATGTTGCTTTCAGAAAATGTTGCTTTCAGAAAATGTTGCTTTCAGAAAATGTTGCTTTCAGAAAATGTTGCTTTCAGAAAATGTTGCTTTTAAATCCCTTACGTGTGACTCGCTAGTAAAATAGTGGGAGCAGATTAAGATAGAAGTCCATATCTTGATTGTTTATTTTTTACAAAATCAACATGTTATTCATTTTTACTGCATCTTTATTTTCAGAAAATGTTGCTTTCAGAAAATGTTGCTTTCAGAAAATGTTGCTTTCAGAAAATGTTGCTTTCAGAAAATGTTGCTTTCAGAAAATGTTGCTTTCAGAAAATGTTGCTTTCAGAAAATGTTGCTTTCAGAAAATGTTGCTTTCAGAAAATGTTGCTTTCAGAAAATGTTGCTTTCAGAAAATGTTGCTTTCAGAAAATGTTGCTTTCAGAAAATGTTGCTTTCAGAAAATGTTGCTTTCAGAAAATGTTGCTTTCAGAAAATGTTGCTTTCAGAAAATGTTGCTTTCAGAAAATGTTGCTTTCAGAAAATGTTGCTTTCAGAAAATGTTGCTTTCAGAAAATGTTGCTTTTAAATCCCTTACGTGTGACTCGCTAGTAAAATAGTGGGAGCAGATTAAGATAGAAGTCCATATCTTGATTGTTTATTTTTTACAAAATCAACATGTTATTCATTTTACTGCATCTTTATTTTCAGAAAATGTTGCTTTTAAATCCCTTACGTGTGACTCGCTAGTAAAATAGTGGGAGCAGATTAAGATAGAAGTCCATATCTTGATTGTTTATTTTTTTACAAAATCAACATGTTATTCATTTTTACTGCATCTTTATTTTCAGAAAATGTTGCTTTCAGAAAATGTAGACAGTACTAGATGTGCAGTTAGACGTACAGGATCACATGTCTATTTCGATGTGTAGAAGTTCGCACAGTATTTCAACTCGGGCGCCTAGAGCCCCTTTTTACTATGATGAAAGGGAAGCGGGAGAAGTGGGGAAAGGAAGCAAAGTCTCTAAGCCGACCAGAAGCTAAGGAGAAGGGTGCTTTGAGGAATCGTTTCGTTTTAAAGACTAATGAGCATATTAACCTATTGATTGTTGGAGTGGATCAAGTTATACTTGATGTCAACCACCTCACTGGTCTAAATTATACGGATTGGCTCTGCAACTTGAGAATTATTCTTATGGCGGAGAAAATCATATACGTCCTTAATACAGTAATGCCTATGCCTGAGAAAGGGGCAAGCAAGGATGAGATCACTCACTACGTAAAGTATATTGATGAGTGCACTCTTGCTTAGTGTTACATGTTGGGCTCCATAACTCTTGAGTTACAGAGACAATATTAAAAGATGGATGCTAGATCCATTCTCCTACATGTCCGTAAACTTTTGAGGAACAAGGAAGGACTCAGCAATATGAGATATCCAACAGCCTCTTTCACGCTAGGATAACTGAGGGGACACCGATTCAAAACCATATCCTAAAGATGATTGAGTGGATTAAGAAACTCACAGGTCTAGGAATGGTCCTAGAGGATAACCCGTATGTAGACATTGTGCTTCAGTCCCTATTAGATTCCTTTTCACAATTCATAATGAATTTTAATATGAACAAGCTTGAGGTGACTCTCCCAGAGCTCCTCAATATGTTGAGGGACGTATAGAGCAATATAAAAAAGGAGAAGTCAGTTCTCTACATTGGTGAGATTAGAAAGAAAAGAAAAGTAGAAAAGTCCCTTAAGAAGGATAAGGGCAAGGGCAGATCGGGTAAAGCAAAGGTTGCTAAGAAAGACCCAGCAAAGAACAAAGACCAGTGCTTCCATTGCGAAAAAGATGGGTACTAGAAGAGGAACTACATAGAGTACCTTGCAGAGAGGGCGAAACAAAAGCTTAGAGAAGCTTCAGGTATATTTATGATCAATCTTCAATTGTTAAATTTTTGTGATATTACATTGGTATTTGATACTGGTATTGTTTATCACATCTACAATTTGTTGTAGATTTTGACAAAGCCGAGGAGATTGATGAGAGGAATATTGTATAATGGTTTGTTTATACTAGACACTACACATATCATGAATGTAAGTGTGTCTAAGAGGAAACGAGATGAGGTGAAGAATACATACCTGTGGCATTGTAGGCTAGGTCATATCTATGAGAGAAGGATCCAAAAGTTGCTAAATGATGGATATCTAGATCCATTCGACTATGAGTCATATGCAACTTGCGAGCCTTGCCATTATGAAAAACTGACCAACTCTCCATTTAGTGGAACTGGAGAAAGAGTCATTGAGCTGCTAGAACTCATACATAGTGATGTATGTGGACTCATATTAACTCATGCCATTGGTGGTTACTCCTACTTCATTACTTTTACTGATGATTTCTCAAGGTATGGATATGTGTACTTAATAAAGTACAAGTCCGAGGCCTTTGAGAAATTCAGAGAGTATAAGAATGAAGTAGATAATTAGACTAAAATGAGTATCAAGTCTCTTCAATCAGATCGAGGAGGTGAGTACTTAAGTATAAAGTTTACCTAGTTTCTCGTGGACCATAGGATTCTATCTCAATGGACACTTTCTTATACACCTCAGCTGTGTGTCTAAAAGGAGGAATCATACGCTATTAGACATGATATAGTCCATGATGAGTTTCACTGACCTACCCATCTCATTCTGGGAATATACCATAGAGATCACAACTTACCTTTTGAACAGAGTTGTTAAGATATGGATATGGAAAGGGAAGAAGCTCAATCTTAAGGTTATTAACATTTAGGGCTGCCTTGCGCATGGTAAAAGACACAACCTCGATAAGTTGGAATCAAGGATGGAGCGGTACAAGTTCGTGGGATACCCCGAGGAAACTTGTGGGTATTATTTCTATAATCTAGAGGACCAAAAGGACTTTGTAGCTAAGAGAGTGATGTTCGTTAAGAAGGAACACATTCTTGGCAGAGATAGTGGGAGCATGATAGAGTTGAGCGAGGTTAGAGAACTTAGCTCAAGTACCACTCTACAACTCAAGTCTATTCAAGTACCTAATATACAAGTTCCAACTTTACGTAGGTTCGACAGAATATCCCATTCTCTTGAGAGATATATGGGACATATTAGAGGAGAGGATGTTAAGGATATTGATCCTCAAACCTACGAGGTGGCAATTATGAGTATAGACTCTAGGAAGTGGTAAGAAGCCATGAATTCTGAGATGGATTCCATGTACTCCAACAAGGTTTGAAACCTAGTTGATGTGCTCGAGAGTATTATACCCATCGTTTGCAAGTGGATCTTTAAGAAAAAGATCGGAGTAGATGGAAAGGTAGAGACATATAAAGCAAGGTTAGTGGGTAATGGGAATTATCAAAGGTCAGGTATTGACTATGACGAAACCTTCTCACCCGTAGCAATGCTAAAATCCATTTGAATTCAATTGGCTATTATAGCACACTATGATTATGAGATATGACAGATGGATATGAAAACCGCATTCCTCAATGGAAACCTCGAGGAGGAAGTATATATGATGCAACCCGAGGGATTTGTATCTAAAGACTGCCCAGATAAGGAGTGCAGGATGCTTAGATCCATTTATGGACTAAAGTAAGCTTCCCGAAGTTAGAACATAAGATTTGATGAGGCAATCAGATCTCATGACTTCATTAAGAATGAAAATGAGCCTTGTGTGTACAAGAAGATAAGTGGGAGTACTATCACCATTTTGGTGTTATATGTGGATGACATCCTGGTCATTTGGAACGATATAGGAATGCTATCCACAGTAAAGGCTTGGTTATCTAGACACTTCTCTATGAAGGACTTAGGAGAAGCATCCTATATCTTGGGGATTTAGATCTATAGAGATAGATCTAAGAGGATGTTTAGCTTGTCCCAATCCAAGTACATAGACACCATTGTCAAAAGGTTTGGCATGAAAAATTCCAAGAGAGGTCTCATATCGATGAGACATGGGATATCGCTTTTGAGGAGTATGTCCCCAAAAACTCCTGAAGAAAGGGCGAATATGAATATGATACCCTATGCATCAACAATAGGGTCTATCATGTATGATATACTATATACTAGGCTTGATATAATGCATACTCTGAGTGTCACAAGTAGGTATCAGGTGGATCTTTTACTAGTATTTAGAGGTAGTAGCCTTAGGGTTGAAAGCTACACAGACTCAAGTTTTCGGTCTAATGTCAATAATAGCAAGTCGAATTTGGGGTATGTGTATACCCTGAATGGAGGAGTAGTATGCTGGAAGAGTTCCAAGCAAGATACTACTTCTGACTTGACCATAGAGGAGCAGTACATTGCTGCAATAGAGGCAGTAAAGGAGGGAGTCTGGATGAAGAAGTTCATCACAGATCTAGGAGTCGGACCAAGTAGCGAGGAGCCGATTCCCTTATGTTGCGATAACTACAGGGCGATTACTCAAATAAAGGAACCCGGGTCTCATCAGAAGTGTTCTGAGGAGGTTCCAACTTATTAGAGAAATCATGACCCGAGGAGATGTAGTAATAGAAAGAGTTCCATCTGAAGATAATATTGCAGATCCACTGATAAAGCCATTGTCTCCAATTATCTTTGAGTATCATAGAGGTTTGATGGGGATCAGACACATAGGTGATTGGCTTTAGGTCAAGTGGGAGATTGCTAGTCATATGTGCCCTGCAAGCCAATCACGTGAGTGATGACACGTGTGACTTGACATGTAGTTTTTTTGCTTATTATATTTTGGCATTTATCACTTTATATTGAGTATTACATATATGCATGTATATATTGTGATGTCCTTGGATCTGTGCAATGGGAATCAGATCGTGATAAGATTATGATAATGAGACTAATTCACCTTTAAACACAGATCCTAAATAATCCCAGTCAAAGGTTACTCGAGAGGGACATCGAGATAACCGAACAAACTGGTGTGCTGTATACCTGTCTATATGATGGATACAGTTGGTCTCATAGTTGCTCATGTGGGGACACTAGGGATACAGTACAGGTGCTCATTGGAGAATGAGTTCACTGATTGATTTGCTAAAGGAATGTTGGATAGTTGATGATGCTTTATTGTCAAATAACGATTCCATAGTCCTAGTGGTGTATCTGGTCCTTAGACTTGAGACACCAAGGATGTCTTATATAAGTGCTCCACTCTTTGATACTAGACTTATAGGTTTGGATGTCCCAAATCTAGTACAACTGGTCATCGAGAGTAGTAGTCAACCTTATGAGGACTATTGAGTGTCGATAGAGGATCATATACTCTCGATGTCATGAGAGAAATATCCCATGTATTCTTGCTCAGACAAATTCCTAGCCAAGGTCATTTGGATTGAGAGAGAGAATTCTCTGGGAGAATCCAATTAGAGCGAGACTCGAGTAGAAACCGTATAGGTTTGACAACACCATGCCCAATATATAGTCTTTGAGATATTAGATGGATGACAGATTATAGGTACATGGTAACTAAGGACAAACAGGTCCAATAGATTGGATTCCCCTTTATCGTCTGGGGACTACGGCATAGTGGCCTAGTACGTCCGTAGTCGATGATTCGAGTGAATTATTATGGAGATAATAATTCACTAAGCCAGAAAGAGTTCTAACAGCTCTGACTCACAGCCAGCTCGATATTAGGCCTAGAGGGTCACATATATATAGTAGGCATTGCGATGAGTAGAGGTTCATATATGAGATATCCGTCGAAGCCCCTATCTTATTAGATATCTAATAAGCCCCTGAATTATTGGATCCTATAAATGAGATCCAATAAAAGCCTATGATAGATTATTAGATAGAGATCCACTAATCTAAGAGACTTGGGTAATTGGATGCAGATCCAATACCCAATAGGAGAGGATCTATTAGGGTTTGATAAGAGACCTTTATAAATAGGAGGGATTTTGTTGTTAATAGGCTAGAACCTTTGCTTGCCTCTCCTATTCTCCTCCCCCTCTCCACCTCAGAGCAGGCCTGGAGTTTTGAGGAGCATCGTCGCAACCTTGTTGTGTGGATCACCACTAGAGAGGAGGGCGCTTGACCTTTGTCACCCTCTCCTAGAGATCTGTAGCGAAATAGGGATATACGATCTCCCTAGGTAACACCATCTTTACTATACGCAGTTTTCTATTTTGTAAATTTTGCACACTAATGTTTGCATAACGATGAACAAATCTTTGAGAAATTGGGGATTTTGTTTTTTTCTTTCACTATGCTTGTGATGTCGCCCCGAAGATTTCCCAACATAGGTTATCCTTTCTATGTTTGCCTTTTCTTCAAGAGTTTTTGGGGATATACTCCTAGAAAGCGATATCTCATGCTAAACCTTTTGATAATGGTGTCTAGGTATCTAGACTGGGACAAGCCAAGCATCCTCTTGGATATATCTCTATAGATCCAAATCCCCAAGATATAGGATGCTTCCTCTAAATCCTTCATGGAGAAGTGTCTAGATAACCAAGAACTAAGATATATTCTTTTATCTTAATTTACTCCCACTATTTTCTCGTGAAACACACAACTCCCTCCGATGTGTGAATCGGAGATCTCTAGCAGATCTGTAGTGGGGATCGGGATCCAATTGGCATCTCAACGTAACCTCGAGGGACTCGACCAATCACACTAAGTAAAAAAGGTAAGAAACTCTTGCTGATCACAACTCCTTATGATTCCTGCCTGGTTCGACCTCCGAACTATCTTAGTCTCGAGGGACTCGACCAACTATAATGTCCAATTAAGTCATCACCATCATTATAATATGAGTCTGATTCGATAATATGCCCTCGAGGGACTCGACCAAATATACTATATCCTCAAGTCACCAATCATATCTCTATGTCATAGGCAAGATCTTGAATCACAACATAGGTGAGCCTCAAAGGACTTGACCAACTCAACTTACGTTGGGAATCGATTTCTTCCTATAATAATGGAAGGCCATGTGGGTCAATCTAATTGCATCACATTTACTAAATTAATATTATCGAGAGAGAGGAGATTTTGATTCAGTCTCCTAATATGGCATGTCACATACATACATATTTAATATATTTCTACATCATATGCAAATATATATACATATATTTTAATTAATTAAACTTTTAATTAATTAAACTTTTAATTAATTAAACTTTTAATTAATTAAACTTTTAATTAATTAAACTTTTAATTAATTAAACTTTTAATTAATTAAACTTTTAATTAATTAAACTTTTAATTAATTAAACTTTTAATTAATTAAACTTTTAATTAATTAAACTTTTAATTAATTAAACTTTTAATTAATTAAACTTTTAATTAATTAAACTTTTAATTAATTAAACTTTTAATTAATTAAACTTTTAATTAATTAAACTTTTAATTAATTAAACTTTTAATTAATTAAACTTTTAATTAATTAAACTTTTAATTAATTAAACTTTTAATTAATTAAACTTTTAATTAATTAAACTTTTAATTAATTAAACTTTTAATTAATTAAACTTTTAATTAATTAAACTTTTAATTAATTAAACTTTTAATTAATTAAACTTTTAATTAATTAAACTTTTAATTAATTAAACTTTTAATTAATTAAACTTTTATACATATTATGGTCCATGATCATCTATCCACTTCATACATCACATGTATACATGATCATCATGTAGGACGACTGGCTAATAATAATATTAATTAATTAAACTTTTAATTAATTAATATTTTTTGAAATTGGGGACATATAGATAATTTTTTAAATTATGAATGGTATTTTGGTAATTTGGATAAAAAGGATAAACCTCGAAATTTCTAGAATTTTGAGGGGCAAAACTATCCTTATGTCTAAAAACCCTACTCCCTTGCCTTTGCTACATTGCAGCTGCCACCACCCTTGCTAGTGGCGACCATTGTGGGGGGCGAGGGCGCCGCCTCTGCCAATGGGTGGTGTGCCCGCGAGTGGCGTTGCTGCAAGCGGTGGTCGCCCCTATGGTTACCGCTGCAGGATGAGTGCTGCCCTCCCGTAAGCAGCAACACTCATAGGCAATGCCTCCCCTGTAGGCGAGCACCGCCCGTTGGGGCTCACGTGTAGGCCTAGCACCCGTAGGCGTTGCCCGTAGGGGGCTCGTCTATGGGCCCAACACCACTATGGCCATGCACAAGTGGCCTCCACTGTAAGCGGCTCGCCCAAGGGTACTATGCCCATGGGTGCCGCCATTGTGGCTGCCACTGTTGGCGACCTTCCCTATGAGCACCCAACCCATAGGTGGCACCTGCTGTAGGCAGGCCATCGGCTGTCGGTAGTAGCCCATCACCCGCTAGCCCCTTGCACGTAGATGGTGGCTAAGGCTGACATCTACATGGGCAGTAAGGGCATCAATATTTGTTGTCCTTTCTTGCTTTTGCGTCAATGATTTTTATGTCAAAAGCCTTTCCAAAACATAATACACATAGTTCAAAACTAATCTTTCGCACGAACAACCTGGCTCTGATACCATTGTAGGAAAATCTAGGAGCAACATCACATGCACAGCAGAAAAATAGAAAACGAAAAACCCTAAATTTTTCAAAAAGGTGTTCAACGTCATGCAAAAATTGGTGTGTAAAAATCCACAAAACATAAATCCTCGAGTGAGATAGTATTTTTACCTAGGATGATCGTATATCTCTAAATTCCTGTAGATTTGTGGGATTGGATAAAGGAGTTCAAATGTCCTCCTCTCTAGCGGTAATCCACACAGTAGGGCTGCGACGACGCTTCTCTAATCGCCCCCAAATCTCCACACCTACTATCTGAGGAGGAGAAGGGGAGAGAAGAATAGGAGGTGGGAACCAGGAAGCCTTTGGCCTATTGGCCTTTGGTTCCCTCTTATTTATAGAGGCCCCTAGTTCACTTAACCCTAATGGATTCTGCTCTATTAGGTATTAGATCTCCATCCAATTACCCAAGCCTCTTACATTAGTGGGTCTCTACCTAATAATCTCTTATTAGCTCTCATTTGATCTCATCAATGGGATCCAATAATTCAGGGGCTTATTGGAAATCCAATAAGCTAGGGGCTCTAATGGATATCTCATGTTTGAACCTCTACTCATTGTAACATCTACTATATTTATGTGATCCTCTAGGCCCAATATCAAGCTGGTCATGAGTGATACCTGTCAGAACTCCTTCTGACTCAGTGAATTATTATCTCTAAAATAATTTACTCAACTCATCGACTACGAATATACTAGGCCACTATGCCATGGTTCTCAAACGATACAGAAGAATCTAATCTATTAGACCTATGTATCCTCAGTTTTCATGTACCTATAGTCCGTCTTCCATCTAATGTCAGGATTGAAATCGACACTAAAAGGGGGGGTGAATTTGTGCTTTCGTAAAAGTTACATCAATTCGAAAATCTCATTCGATAAAATTGTATCAGAAATATGTTTAGCTTAAAAACATTTATAAGAATATAATGAGCAAGTAAAGCAGTTTGCACTAAAGATAAATAGCAAAATAGAAATGTAAACCAAGTTTTATAGTGGTTCCGTCGTAGTGACCTGTGTCCACTCTTGATTCTTCTTCTGTCGAGGCCACCGACATTCACTAACAATCTTCTTTCCAACAAGTAAAGATTAACTACCCTTATAACTTTTTTATCTTTTCACAAACTCAGGAGAGAATCTTTTCACAAACTCAGGAGAGAATCTTTATACCTCCTAACTTTAGAAGGAAGAAACTCTCTAACTTTAGAGAGATTGTAATACTTTTTTCTTAAGTATATTTTCCCCCTTTTCTACTTACTTAATTTCATGCTCTTCCAAGCAGAAATAATGAGAGAATCTATAGATCCCAAATGGCTTCAAAAATAGAGCTAAAAAAGGTCTCATCTCGGGTTTCCTAGGTCTTAACAATACCACCGCCTATGCCTGCAGCACTGACACTTGTTAGGATCATGAATGGTACTAAGAGGTGTTGAATCTCGGATTTTAATGATGAAGTCAATTGTAATTTGTTTGATCTAATCTATATGTTGAGAAAAGTGTGCAGGATTAACTACGATGGCAGTAAGACATAAAGTAGGTGTTGTGCCGAGTCAAGATCGAGATCATGTTAGGAGTTCGAAAGTTCGTCGGAAGTTCAATGGGAACCAACTAAGAAGTCCAAGAACTTACCATAGAAGCATGTCGGAACTCGCTAAGAAGATCGTTGCAAAGTCCAGGAGCTTGCCGGGAGTCCGCTGGAGCATTGCCGAGAGTTCGTCGGATGTTCGCCGAAAGTATGCTGGAAGCTCGTCGGAAGAGCAATTGACGCATTGAAACATAAAATGTAGTAATCATGTCTTAATTATCGTAGTTAGAGTGTAAATTAAGTTAGGATTGGGAGGTAATCCCGCTAACTTAATTAGGGACCAATTGGGCCCTAAGTTGGGCTGGTTTGGGTCGGATTCAAGGCCCAACCAAGACCCTGAATTCCTGGCCAATGGTGGCACCGCTAGGGCTGAAGTTAGCACCGCATGGTAGACTCAATCTCTTAGGAATTCTGGACGATGGTACCGCCCCTGTCAGGCGGTGGCACCGCCGGTAGTTATTGTTGCCAACGGTGGTACCGCCCTTGTTAGGAGGTGGTACCACCAGAGCTCGGTCTCTGAGCTCTATCAGGCGGTTGTACAGCCCAGACTAGGTAGTGGTACCGCCCAGTGTCATATGTCAAGCAGTAGTACTGCCCAATAATGGCGATGGTACCATCAGTACCTCAGAAATCCAGGATTAAACACTTTTTGACTCCATTTTTAAAGCCATTGGAGCCTATAAAAACCCCACCCTTTCCCGCATGAAAGGGCATGAAACATATTGGCATAATCTTGAGTTTTTGAGCCTTAAAGTGTTGTAAAAGTGAAGAGTTATCCTCCTTCATCTCTTAGCCTTGTAACCATCCAAGAAAGAGTGAGACTTGTAAAGGTTGTCCCGTAAACTCGGCAAAAGGAGAAAAGTTGTAAAAGTGGTTGGCCTTTGCCTATTAAAGGAAGGCCTTTAGTGGATGTCGGTGACCTCGTTTAAGGAGGAATCCAAAAGTGGATGTAGGTCACATTAACCGAACCACTCTAAAACTCAGTTTACATTTACTTTGAGCAACTTTCTTTTATAGCAAACTGCCTCTCCTCCTTATTGTATTTTAACTACATCTACCTACGCTTTCACGTAAACACCTTCCGAGATCGGCTTTAATTATACGAAGACTTTATGAAATCGATGCTTTTCATTTATGAAATTTACATTATTGCAAATCACCTATTCTCTTGCACTTTCACAAAAGCTTTTAAGTTTAAATTCTTTCCAAAATGGATTGAATTGAAACTATTCTCGTTGGAATCGGTTTTAATCGAAACAAGTAATTTAAAATAGTGAAAGTTTTCTATTGCACTAATTCACCCCCCCTCTTAGTACCGCTCTAGATCCTAACAATTGGTATCAAAGTAAGGTTCACTCTTGTTTGGTTTAAAACCCAAGAGAGATGGCATTTACCTGTCGGCAACCAAGATAGCCATTCAATTACACATCCACCCATGTTCAATAGGATGGATTATACATATTGGAAAACTAGAATAAGAATCTTCCTAATTTCAATGGATTTTGAACTTTGGAATGTTGTCGAAAATGATTTTCAAAAGTCTTATCTTCCAATAAATGATTGGAATGAGTTGGAGAAGAAGACTTTCACTTTAAATGTCAAGGCTATGAATACCTTGTTTTGTGCATTAGATAAAAACGAGTTTAATCGAGTGTCGATTTGTGAAACGGCTTTTGATATTTGGCATATACTCGAAGTGATTCATGAAGGCACTAGTAGAGTGAATGAGTCAAAAATTAATCTTTTAGTGCATTCTTATGAGTTATTTCGAATGAAACCGAGTGAGACCATTGAAGACATGTATACCCGATTTACGGATGTCGTCAATGGTCTAAAAGGACTTGGTAAAGGTTTCTTGGATTTTGAACTAGTTAATAAAGTTTTAAGATCCCTTCCAAAGAGTTGGGACCCTAAAGTAACGGCTATTCAAGAGGCCAAAGATCTAACTAATTTTTCTCTTGAAGAACTAATTGGGTCACTAATGACCTATGAAGTGACACGTAAAGCTCATGAAGAGCTTGAGGACACCCTTCTAAAGAACAGGAAGGATATGACACTAAGAACATAAGAAGACTACTTGAAAGAAAACACAAGTGATGAGGACCTTGATGAAGACTTGGCACTTTTAATAAGAAAATTTAAAAAATTCATAAGAAATAAATTTAAAAATAACAATAAAAATAAATTTGAACCCAAGAAAGATCAAGTAATATGCTACGAATGCAAGAAGCCAGGATACTACAAGAGTGAATATCCCCAAGCCAAGAAGAGGACACAAAAGAATAAGACTTTCAAAGCAATATGGGACGACTCAAGTGCATTCGAAGAAGAGGAGCCAACCAACACTGAGCAAGTTGCTCACTATGCACTAATGGCCATCAGAGATGAGGTAACAAGCTCACTATTCTTTCATGATTTATTTGATGAATACAAATCAATTAATAAAAAATATAAATTATTAAAAAAGGAGCATGATTCTCTTGTTAGTGATTTCAAAAAATAAAAAACTAAGCATAATGATAGTTTAGCTCCAAGTACGAAATGCCATGAATTAGAAACACTTAGAAAGGAAAACTTGCTACTCAAATATACCTTAGAAAAATTTGATATTGGTAGCAAGTCCTTGAACATGATCCTTGCCAATAAGGGTCACATTCATAAAAGAAGTGGAATCAGATGTGTGAGTAACTCTCACAAAAATCTAACCACTTTTGTTAAAGGCCCTATCTTACATATTTCACTCCAAAATAAATGTAACTTTTGTTGTAAACTTGGACATATAGCTTATTATTGGCCATTTAAAAAGTGTAGTCCATATAAATTAATGTAGGTTCCTAAAGGAACCATAAAGAACTCCATGCAAAATGATAAGTTAAGCCAATCGATTTTTAAGGCACCCAAGGTCAAATGGGTATCTAAAATCATCCTCTTTTGTAGAAACGTATACCATCACAAGCTAAGAGCAAGAGATGGTACCTCGATAGTGGATGCTCAAGGCATATGACTGGAGATTCATCTTAATTCTCTAATCTCACTAGCCTAGACAAAGGATATGTCACCTTCGGAGACAACAACAAGGGTAAAATCATTGGCAAAGGAACCATAGGTAACACATCTAACTTTTTCATTTAAAATGTGTTGTTAGTTGATGGCTTAAAGCATAATCTTTTGAGCATTAGTCAATTGTGTAATATAGGATATATTGTTAGATTGGAATCTAATACTTGTATTATAGAAAAACCACACAAAAATACATCTATGATTACTCTAAAACAGAATAAGGTATACACTATTGACATTAATGATCTTTGTAATGAAATGTATTTTTTGATTTTAAATGAAGATGCTTGGCTTTGGCATAGGAGATTAGGGCATGCTAACATGAAACTCCTTATGAGTTGTGGAACAACAAAAAACCTAAAGTTTTTGGGTGTAAGTGTTTTCTCTTGAATGAAAAAGATGCCTTAGGAAAATTTGATGCTAAATCCGATGAAGGAATTTTTCTTGACTATTTTTCTATTTCTAAAGCATTTCGTATCTTTAATAAAAGAACTTTGATTATAGAAGAATCCATTCATGTTGTTTTTAATGAAGTTTTTGAAATTAAGAAAAATGATTTTGATGATGATATTAATTTTGATGCTTTAAATTTAAATGAAAACCTTTCTCTATCTAGCAACTTGGATACATCTACTTCCGAAACATCCTTACCCAATGATTGGAAATATTTAGATGTTCATCCTAAGGAGCTAATCATAGGAGATACATCTAAAGGGGTTCAAACATGTTCTTCTCTCAAAAATTTTTGTGCCAATGCCGCTTTTCTCTCCCAAATTGAACCTAAATCATTGACGAGGCCATGAAAGATGATTCATGGATCATCGCAATGTAAGATGAGTTAAATCAATTTGAGAGAAATGAGGTGTAGAAGCTTGTTCATAGGCTAAATGACCATTTAGTTATAGGTACTAAATGGGTCTTTGGAAACTAGCAAGATGAATCTGGTATCGTGGTTAAGAACAAGGCTAGATTAGTGGCTAAATGTTTCAACCAAGAAGAAGGTATCGATTACGAAGAAACCTTCACTCCTATGGCTCGATTAGAAGCCATAAGGATACTCATTGCCTATGCTCGTAGTAATAATTTTAAGTTATTTCAAATAGATGTTAAAAGTGCTTTTTTTATTGGCTTTATTTCTATAGAAGTTTATGTTGAACAACCTCCAGGATTTGAGAATGATAATCTCCCTAATCATGTGTTTAAATTGACTAAAACTCTTTATGGGCTAAAACAAGCCCCAAGGGCTTGGTATGAGAGACTTAGCTCTTTTCTTATTCTAAATAATTTCTTTAAAGGCAAGGTCGATGCTACATTGTTTATCAAAAATTTTGAAAATAATTTTCTTATTGTTCAAACTTATGTTGATGATATCATTTTCGGTTCTACGAATGAATCTCTATATGAGTCATTTGCTAAGAGTATGAGTCTTGAATTTGAAATGAGTTTGATGGAGGAATTAACTTTCTTTTTGGGCTTATAAATCAAACAACTAAGTAATGGTATATTTCTTAGTCAAATAAAATATGCTTTAGATTTGCTAAAAATGTTTAATATGGATAGCTCAAAGGCTATCAACACTCCCATGAGCAACTCCATTAAGTTAAAAATTGATGAAAGTGGAGACAGCTTTAATCAAATAGTTTATAGGTGTATGATAGGAAGTTTACTTTACCTCACCACAATTAGACCGGATATCATGTTTAGTGTAGGACTTTGTGCTAGGTTTCAATCTAATCCTAAGATATCTCATTTTAAAGCAATTAAGAGAATACTTAGATATCTTAAAGGAGCCACAAATCTAGGATTATGGTATCCAAAATCTGAGAACTTTGAGCTAATTGCTTATGCTGATGCAGATTTTACTGGATGTAGATTAGATAGAAAAAGCACATCAGGAACATGTCAATTTTTAGGACACGCACTTGTTTCTTAGACTTCCAAGAAACAAAATTCGGTTGCAATATCTACAACCAAAGCTAAGTACATTGCAGCAAGGGCATGTTATGCACAAGTTGTGTGGATGAAAAATACTTTAGAGGATTATAAGATTCATCTTAAAAATATTCCCATAAAATGTGATAACACAAGTGCAATATGTTTAACAAAGAATCCTATTCAACACTCTAAAATAAAACATATTGATATTAGGCATCACTTTATACAAGATTATGTCACTAATCATGATGTAATCCTAGAGTTTATTGATACAAAATATCAATTAGCCGATATTTTTACAAAGCCTTTAAGTGAAGAACAATTTGATTTTATTAGAAGAGAGTTAGGAATGTTAATTTGTCCGAATGCATGAGTTGTTATATTTCTTTTTCGGAATATATTCTTGAATGGAGTTTATGCAATATCAAGTTCACTTCATACCCTTGCTCCATCACTTTTTATACACTCAATCACTCCATGGATTTCATCAACAAATGCATCTCTCGGATTTATCCTATATGAATTTTTATTGAGAAATGGTTTTGATGTGATGCTCCTCTCATTATGAAGATTAATTCTCAAAATTTCTTTTATCCTTCATATGATGATTCTTTCACATAAATTCCTTCTTAATGAAGGAAGAATTTTTTTTTTAGATGAACACTTGCAAGAATGAGGATTTGATTTCACATAAATATCTTGATTCTTGTGAAAATTGAAGCATGATTTAATGAAACTCTTTTATCGTTTTTAAGTTCATTCAAAGTTGGTTCTCAATGGATTTTCCTCCTTACTCTCCTTCTTCATGCAAAATTTTGGTGAAAAATAAAAAGGGAGAAGTTGATGGAAGCCATCTGTTTAATGTTTATAACTTTGAATGTTGAGAACTTTTGAATGATACCATGTCATGAATGCTTGAAATATGATTTGTATGAATTTCTTTACAATTTGAAATATGATGTGAATTTTTACCACACTTGCATTGTTAAATTGTTCTCCTTATTGTTGATGACAAAGGGGGAGAAATAATACCAAAATGTGGTAAATTGATTATAAAGGTATGCAATATATTTCATCATATATACTTGAAATGATTACTTGATCAATTTTCTTCATTATGATAAGATATCTAAAGCTTAACTTGCAATTTTACAAATTGATATCTTGCCATAGAATGGTGAATTGCTATTTTTGTCATCTTTCATATGTGAAATATCATACTTGAAAATGGATGTCATGCCTTGATATTATTTTGAGAATGTTAGATCATGATAGAAATCATGATGTGTGTATTGATAAGTTTAAATGAACTTAACTTATCAATATGTCTCTTAAATTCAAAGACCTTGAATTCAAGAATATCATTTCTCATGTATGGCATATAGATAGGGGTAGTTAAGGTTTACTTCGTTATCAATTGATTATCAACAAAAAAAAGGAGGAGATTATTGAATCTCGAATTTTGATGATGAAGTCAATTATAATTTGTTTGATCTAATCTATATGTTGAGAAAAGTGTGTAGGATTAACTACGATGGTAGTAAGACATAAAGCAAGTGTTGTGCCGGAGTCAAGATCGAGATCACGTTGGGAGTTCGAAAGTTCGTTGGAAGTCCGGATGTTCGTTGGAAGTTCTGCCGGAACCAATCGAGAAGTCCAAGAGCTTACCATAGAAGCTCGTCGGAACTCGCCAAGAAGATCGTTGCAAAGTCCAGGAGCTTGTCGGGAGTCCGCCGGAGCATTGCCAAGAGTTCATCGGATGTTCGTTGGAAGTACCCCAAAAGCTCGTTAGAAGAGTGATTGACGCACCGGAACATGAAATGTAGTAATCATGTCTTAATTATCATAGTTAGAGTGTAAATTAAGTTAGGATTGGGAGGTAATCCCACTAACTTAATTAGGGGCCAATTGGGCCTTAAGTTGGGCTAGTTTGGGCCGGATTCAAGGCCCACCCAGGACCTAGAATTCTTGGCCAGAGGTGGCACTGCCAAGGCTAGAGGTGGCACCACTTGGGAGACTCGGTCTTTCAGGAATTTTGGGCGGTGGTACTGCCCTTGTTAGGCGGTGGCACCGTCGGTAGTTATTGCTGCCAGCGTTGGTACCGCTAGAGCTCGGTCTTCGAGCTCTGTCAGGTGGTAGTACCACCTAGTGTTAGATGTCAGGCGATAGTACTGCCCAGTAATGGTGGTGGTACCACCAATACCCCAAAAATCCAAGATTAGACACTTTTTGGCTCTATTTTTTAAGCCATTGGGGCCTATAAAAACCCCACCCTTTCCTGCATGAAAGGGCAGGAAACCTATTGGCATAATCTTGAGTTCTTGAGCCTTAAAGTGTTGTAAAAGTGAAGAGTTCTCCTCCTTCATCTCTTAGCCTTGTAACCATCCAAGAAAGAGGAGTGAGACTTGTAAGGGTTGTCTCCTAAACCCGGGAAAAGGAGAAAAGCTGTAAAAGGTGGTTGGCCTTCGCCTAATGAAGGAAGGCCTTTAGTGGACACTGGTGACCTCGTCAGAGGAGGAATCCGAAAGTGGATGTAGGTCACATTGACCGAACCACTCTGAAACTCAGTTTGCATTTACTTTGAGTAACTTTATTTTATAGCAAACTGCCTCTCCTCCTTACTGTGTTTTAACTATGTCTACATACGCTTTCACGTAAACACCTTCCAAGATCGGCTTTAATCGTACGAAGACTTTACAAAACTGACGCTTTTTATTGATGTAATTTACATTACTGCAAATCACCTTAGTCTTCTCTTGCACTTTCACGAAAGCTTTTAAGTTCAAATTCTTTCCAAAATGGATTGAATCGAAACCATTCTCATCGGAATTGGTTTTCCTTCTGTTGGGAAATATTGGGGGCAACATCACATGCGCAGCGGAAGAACAAAAACAAAATCCCCTATTCCCAAAGAGATGTTCATCATCGTGTGATGATTGGTGCACAAAAATCCATGAAATAAACTGCGTATAGAATAGATTGTGTATAGGGTATAGTGCGCGAACGAGTGTCGTTTCAGTTATCAAGTAAAGTGTATTGGTAAAGAAGAGACTACTGGCGTATCAGTATTCGGAAGGGCAGAAGAGAGTACTTCTCAAGCTCCTGTTAGCGCCCGCTCACAAGTTAACTTAAGCGAAAGAAACAGCTGTGACTTACTGAACCTTTGAGCTTGGAGCTGTAGGTTTAGTGTGAAGCGACCTATCTTATTCTTCTTGCCAATACGTACACATGAATGAGAATTTCGCGTGCATAGTATAGGTCAGAGTCCACAAATGCTAGAAAAGAGTCAAGGGTAGCTGAACCAGCAAGGGAAGAAAGAGAATCAGCTGCCCGCGGTTCCCCTCATGTTCCGTTGAGTCTCGTCTAGATATTGTGGTAATTATGGAATCAGAGGCGGGTTAGTGAAGTTACAGGCTTTGAGTCGAGGTGTACTTCCTCGGGTCTCTGTTAGGGAGTGAGTTACGTTCGAGCTAGGTTCTCTGTCTCTGTATGTGTTGGGAGTTAGTCTTAAAGTTGAGTAAGGGTAATAGAAAAGTAAAGGCTTTGCAGCGCTAAGTGGTCCAACCCCAAGCATGAAAGAGGGTAGGATGATTCTGAAAGTATTGAGTCTTAAGCAGTTACAGGTTTCGGTAGTGATTGTGTTGTTGGTGCTCTACTCTAGCTCCTTTTCTATGAGTTCTACTTGTTTGCGCTAACAGAAAGGGTGAGAACAGCACTTTCATCTGGAATTACACTTTCTGATGCGCTTGAGCTTGCAGGTCCTACTGTTATTGCAAGAGAAGATGGATTCCTTAATTTTGCTTGTTGTTGTGAAGAGATTTCTCTCAGTTTGACCTCTGTATCCCAGCCTTATAGCCTTTAATAGAATAGTATATCATAACAAATATAATGAAATTCGCTAACATCACTATCACGACTCCTGAGCCTGGAAAGTCAAGTAAAGGGGAAGTCAAAAGCAGAGCAAAGAGAAAAAGAAAGGTTCACATAAAAGAGTCGAAGAGTCACCTGTTGAAAGGAGAGTACCAGTTATAGTATTGGGAGAGTACCAGCTAGTATTTGATTCTTCTTATGCCCTTACGGGACCTAGCATTCTATGCAATGCAACAAGGGATGATAAAGTCGAGTTCAAAGAAAGAAATGAAAAAGGAAGGATACTGTTATAGGGCACGAAAGAGAAGAACAATTATGCTCACTTCTAAGAATTATGTTGACTTCACGTGGGCACAACTGTTAGGTGCCAGGGGCAGTAGTCAACAATTGTGAAAAGTAGCTGTTTCCGCCTTATATGCTACGATTCGATCCTTGCGTGGATGAGTAAGTGTGCTTCCCTCAGGCCCGGTGCACACACTCATTCATAGAAGAGGTAGTTATAGGTTGAAACCAAGCAAAGACAGGTTTAGGTGCTGCAAAAAGTAAGGATCCCAGGACCAGAGTTGCTACATAATGAATAGATACTGTGAAAGTGTCAAAACAGGCAGCTACAGAATTAAAGTCAGTAGTAGGGCTTTTAGACAAGGGTGTTCGTTTTCGAGCTAGGGAAGCAAAGATCGGATTAGTAACTACAGGCTCATAGGCACCAGTTGAGAGTTTCGTTGGTACTGGTTTTTGTTTGATTCACTTGCCAGATGTCACAGTCTTAGAAACATGGAAGTAAGCCCCAGAGACAGGAGATAAGGTCTAGGGTTCTGTATAAAGAAGTGAGGACCAATGCCAGTGGTTAGAGAATGAAGAGCACCACCAAGGTATCTATGAGATTGGACTCGACAAGCCACTTACTGGGCCATATGCTCTCGACTCGGTTTAGTCTTACCGGACTGACTATGTGCCTAACACTAATGCCTTAGAGCCATGAACTAAAGATTTGGATTCCAACTATCCCATCTTTGATTCCGAAACTCCTTACTTTCATTATTTATCTAACCTTTGACTCCTAGACTCATTACTTAGAGAAACGAAACTCCAAAGAGGGAACCAACCCTACTAATAGCAGAACGTAACTGAGACTTATAAGCATTTATGAAAAAACCAAACCTCGCTTTATTACCTATGAGCCTGCCCTGCCTCACTTTGAAAATAGCATCTATGCTTTGATTCTTCTGCAACTAGCTTCCAACTACCTCCCTTTGCTCTAACTCTGAACTTTGAGCTTGGGACTGCCTATCCTGGGTTTCACTCTCACCACCTTCCACCCCTTCTTTGATTCTCAAACCGGCGCTACCAATACTTCATCCTGTAATAGAGAATTGAATCACTGCTCACAGGACTGAACCTAGAGGGCATCGGACTCCACTTCTCACTCCACTAGGGCAAGCAACGACACACACGAAATTAGAATGTAACTGCTGACTATTGGATTGAACTACTAGCTATTAGGATCAAATCGCAGTTGACAAGGCTACCTTTTAGTTACAGAAACGAGCGACTCTCTTATTAGCCTAGCACTTACTTGACGAAAATCTTCATACTCCAACAAACCCAAACGAATGGCTCGAAAGCTTTGACTCAATTCCGGAATTCTGTAGTTAAGGTATGAGTCTGCCTCTATTTTCTCTGATTCTGTGACTTATTACTCACATTCGAAAACTCCTGTGTTATAGACATCAAATGAATTATAAGCAATATTAGGCGCATTCAATGATCTATTTACCATCAACACCCAATGAATGATGCTCTAGTTCATTTGTTACTAATCGATTTCTGGATTTAGAAAGCAATAATCACATAGGTAACTCAAAGAAATAATAGCATAGGTAACTCAAAGAATGGAACTGGGGAATACGAAAATGCAACAATGACCTTATTAGATTGACTTAGTAGGGGAGGGAACTAGACCGGGTATCGCCCAACGACTCGCCCTGGTAGCCCAGTAGCCTTACTCAATACTCTAGAGAGCCCGTATCAATAGCCCAACGACTCGCCCTGGTAGCCCAGCCTTACTCATTACTCTAGAGAGCCCAATCCCTTTATCGAATTCTTGAGTTGTAACTTAAATGCCTATGAACTAGACCGGTGTCAACAGAACAAGCCTTACTCACCAGCGAGTCAATCTTCATAGTTCCCCCGTTACCCACTCCTAGAATAGTGATTGGAATTGGATTTAGTTAACTGCCTCACTCTTTATCGACTTACTTCTATTCTTGCTACCTTGCCTATGAGTCTATCTATCCTTCTTTTCGAACTAACGCCCCTGACTTGATTTCTTGAACTAAGGATTCGGATTCTCACTTTGCACTTGGGCACACATTTCGCCTGTACTTGCTCACTTTGATACTTATACTAATGTCCAAAATAAGGAAAATCAAAACTGGGAAACACCCTTTTCATAGTCAAGTCAAGAAATACACTATTATGTGAAAACCAGAGGCTTTAAACACTACCGGAAAGAATGGAACTGGGAACCCGCAGGGCTATATAAGTCTTCCGTTTTCGACCTTCCTATGTAGCTTGGCTCTGTTACTACTGAGTGAGTCATTTTGAGTTAGTTGAATTGCTGAGTAACTGACTGACGCAGCAGCACTTCAACTTCTTTTGAGTCCTGTGTTTGTGGAACAGAACCACTTGAAGCTTCCTCACCAGCGCCATCTTATTCTTTTGATTCTTCTAAGGAAGAAGGGGTCTCGCGAATCAATCTATTAGGGGTGCAGCGTAGGCTAGGCAGGTTGACTTAACACCGTTGGAATAGCTAAATGGACTGAGCCAAGACACTTGTGTCGCGGCAGGGCCGCTAATGTTGTTTGAGTTTGATTTCTCCTATACCCACTAAGTAGAAGCTCAGTATAGAAAAAGCCTGAGAAATTCTATCTCTCTTTATATTGGATGACAGAACCCGGATGAAACAACTGAGGTAAATTCTGAGTCTCAAGTTCATGGAAACCCGTGTTTTTTTATAGCAAAGTGATTTTGCCTGCTAACGAGGTCCAAAAGAAAGATGATTTCATGGAAACCCGGGAAAAATGGCAGTGATGTCAATTTACCTACTAACGGACCGGAAAAGTCATGATATTTTATGGAAACCCGGGAAAAAAGGTAGTGATGTCAATTTCTCTCCTGGAGCTTCGATTTGAAATGAGATTTTGGACAAAACCCGGTAAACAACACTACCGCGTAACTGTAGTTACTTGGCTCATAGCAATTCTTAACTTCAAGTAGAGAGCACGGGTCGGGGAATAAGAAAGTATTGAGCCTGGCATTGAAGCACAGAAACAAGATTGGAATAAGATTCAAAAGATAGAGAAACAGTGTATTTACTGAGCGTTGAGGTCGGAAAAAGGTAAGAATATCAGACTTATGAAGCGCTAAGTGGGCCAAGCACAAGTAAAGTGTTATAGAGCTCTGCCCTCGAAAGGAAATAATCCATTGGGTAGCCTTAAACTGGACAAGTTTGTTCAGTGCTCAAGTAAGCAGTTGTCAGAGTGGAGTTCGCTAATGGGAAGGGAGTTTCAATTCCTGAGAGTTCGGGTGAACGGGAAAGCAAAAGAAAGTAAACAGTGAGTTTTGAGTTGAGTATAGAAATAGATGATAAGAGAGGTGATTGATTGCCTTGACTTGGATTATGTCCTTTCTTCTACGCCCAGCCCTAGAACTTGGCTTACATAGGGGTTTACAGCAAACTCAACTTGAACGATTGGCAAACGAGAATGGACTGTTCGACACTTTACTCCCTTCTAGACCAACCATGTACTACATAGAAATCTGAAATGAAACAAGCATCGCTAACACACTTATTAGTATTCTTTCACTCATACACTTATTGACCGCCCAGTGCACAAGAGCCTTCCTTGTACCTAACTGTATTAGTATTCTTTCACTCGTACACTTATGGCCCTGCTTCTGTCTCAGTTTCATTCAATTGACTGGCAGCCCTGGTAGTAGTAGCACTAGTAGCTTACTTTAGCCCGAGCCGATATAACCTGAATGCAAGTAAGTGGCCCGCTCGCTGAAAATAGTACTCGTTCGGGTGCTTGTTAAGTCTTAGAGAGAGAGAAATTGTTGTTGATTCTGTTCTTAAAGTAGAAGCTCTTTGTGCTTCTGATGTGCTAAGTCAATCAGTGTAATCCCCGATATAAGCCGAATGCGAAGATCATCTCTTTGTGAATGCCGAGGAGCTGTGTTGGGAAGAAATGAATAAGACAAGCAACTACTAAATCCGCAGCGCTGAAGCCGAATCGAATCTAGCTCGAATCTCATTGCCTGATTGCCTTTACCCTGGTTCTTTCAACTCTCACTGGCTATTCTCCAAGTTCACCTAGAAATTAGGACTTGTTGATGACATCGGAAAGATATTTAGCTGTATCAGGTTAGGAATAAAGATCTTCAGAATCAGCAATTCGAGAAGAATCAGCTAGATAATAAGGAATATAAGAAGAGATATTCAAATGAATAACTGAAAGTATAGGTCGAGGAAGACAAAGTCAGGAGCCCCGGTTGATAGCCCGGCTACTACTAGACTAGCAACGGGACAAGCAATTACGTATCAAGATCCGGATATTACTGAAATGATGTGTTTTCCTCTACGCGTTAGGGAGCAGCAAGCAAGTGGTTCTTTAAGTGAATTAGTTCTTGTGCTTGGAAAGTGAACTCGAGAATCCGCGTAAGTTCCATCTCATTCCGCTTCCTAGTAAGAAAGATCTTTATTTGTTGACAGGGGAAACGGGGAAGTTGTTGACAGTGCAATTGATCTGCTAGGAGGGGAGTTGAGAGTTGAATCCCTTTTGTACTGCTCCTGGTGGTACTGCCCCTGTTCTTGTGATTGTTGAATCCCCAACAAGCAATGGGAGAGAGGCGCCCCTAGTCTTATACACTTACTTATACAAAGGCAAAGAGCCAAGCCAGAGTGCAAAGAGGATGATATTTACAATAGTCCGAGTTTGTCTACTTTCAAAAGAGCTAGATGATCTTCCTTCCCTTCCTCGGGACAAACAGAAGTTAAGTTACCAACAAGAGAAGAAGCTGACTCACCCGCTCTTTCAATTGAAACTAAGTAAGATCTTTCTTCCCGCGCCTACCTATCCTCACCTCACCGACGGACGCTAAGCTCACTGCCGGCAGTAGCAACAGTTAGTCTTATGCCTAAGCTCCCTTTAGCATCACACGAAGGCATCGAAAGTAGGATAACAAACAAAACACTTTATGAGCTTTTATGCTAACAGTTGTGTTCTAGGCCTTGGCAGTCGTTAGTAGTGGCTTGTCGGGGCTTACTTCAAATTTCAAAGAAGACAGAAGTTAAGGTGTTGGGCAAGAAGGGCCCTAGGCATGATATCAATAGGTAACTCTAGTGAACAAATTCAGAAGAAAATCAAATAAACTAGAAAAAAAGAGAGATTTTCCAATAAGGGCTTTCCTACTAATTCACTACTCAATTCTGTATTTCGCTTATTAGAAGATATAGGATTCCACAAAACAGGGCAGACCAGACCACTTATGGAATTTCCCACTTTGGAGTTGATTTCAGACTTTCATTAATGAGTACTAGGTAAGGCATTCCCTTCTTCTTTGGTTAAGAGCATTAGGTTAGCAAGAAAGAGCCGAAAACAGGACTTGGTCACAACTCATATTAATACACTTATGGGGTTCCTCGCGAGTCTGACCTTTGTCACTTACTCTATTGCGCTTGTTTAGGAGAATGAGGCAAAAGGATATGGTGGGTCCCGTTAGCTTAGTGTTTCTGAACTCAACTCAGTAGACTTTATTCGCCCAGTATCGGATCTTGTTGAGAAAACGAGAACTCCGGTTGACTCAGTGAAAGTTCAATTCAGTTCCGCAGTAATAGCTTATCGAATTTGCCCTCTCTTTGCCTTTAATGAATGACTTCTCTTTAGAAGATAATATATCATTTATATGGGTGTCTTCTACAGTATACTTGTATATAAGGGGAGAAGCAATTGAACTCGAACAACATAGCTAACCTTTAGCGACACACGAAAACTATTCACTAACGCTCCAATTATTTAAGTGCACAGGAAAGGAAAGAATAGGGGCATAAACGGAACTAGAGCATCACTTATTTTGTTTTATGGCAAAAATCTCATTGAATACCCACTGAGGAACCGAGAAATACATACGGAACCCTATTCTTGGGGGCAGTGCTCCTTTCCTGACTTTCTTGCTTGTATGGGTAGGGGTTTTGTTTTGCCTATCATGTTTGTAGTTCAGGGGTGGGGGTGTTGTTTTGTTGCTAGGGTAGTTGTTTCATGAAGTTAGTTACTAAGCTAGAGGCTCGGGTGGTTTCATTACTTTTGTCATTCCAATACTAGGGGGCAGGTTCACTTATAGGGGAGGCTCGGGGTGGAACATAGTAGACACTCAGTATACAAAAAGCCTATAAAATGACATATCAATTTTCTCTATCTTTATTAAGGAAACCATAAAGAAGGGACTGGGGATGAAACCGACCAAGTCAACAAAACACGACAAAAAACATAGAAAAGTGGAATCCCGGCCAAGTCACGGATACAAACACATAGCAACCCCAAAGTCACTACAGGAGCACCCGAAAAACACAGAAAAGTTGAATCCGGCAGCTCCCAAAAACAGGACTTGGTTATAACTTCCTACAACACGCCCAACGTCTTGCTCTTTCATTCGCAACTAGCGTTGCTCATCCCGTTGCTTGGTCGTAACATTAGTAGTGACTTGGCGGGGTATCAACTATAGGATTTCTACTCTTTTTGTAGTTGGATGGGAAAAATCTCATTGAATACCCACTGAGGAACCGAGAAATACATACGGAACCCTATTCTTGGGGGCAGTGCTCCTTTCCTGACTTTCTTGCTTGTATGGGTAGGGGTTCCTCGGTTCAGGTTTCATTCCTATACGAGGCCCGGGTAGGCTAGGGTTCAAGTCAAAATAACAAATCTTCAAAATGCGATAAACGACTTGGAATTGACTGCCTTTTTTCCTATACTTAACATAGTAGACACTCAGTATACAAAAAGCCTATAAATGACATATCAATTTTCTCATATCTTTATTAAGGAAACCATAAAGAAGGGACTGGGGATGAAACCGACCAAGTCAACAAAACACGACAAAAAACATAGAAAAGTGGAATCCCGGCCAAGTCACGGATACAAACACATAGCAACCCCAAAGTCACTACAGGAGCACCCGAAAAACACAGAAAAGTTGAATCCGGCAGCTCCCAAAAACAGGACTTGGTAACAATTCGTTATATCTATTACTATTGCTACCGCCGAACACAGGACTTGGTTATAACTTCCTACAACACGCCCAACGTCTTGCTCTTTCATTCGCAACTAGCGTTGCTCATCCCGTTGCTTGGTCGTAACATTAGTAGTGACTTGGCGGGGTATCAACTATAGGATTTCTACTCTTTTTGTAGTTGGATGGGAAAAATCTCATTTGCTACCCCCTGAGGGGCAATAAATGCCCTGTCTCACTATAAGAAATTGGGTTCCCTTGAGGCTTTTAACCCCCCCAGTTCCAGTTCATAAGTGTAGTAGGCCTATTCGGTAGTTGTGGAATTCAGTTACTCAGGCAGGCTCGGGTGGTTTCATTCCTCTGTGGCTAGGCTCGGGTGGTTGACTGAAGTTACTCGGGTTTTGGTCGTTTCATTCCAATACGAGGGCAAGGCAGGCAAGTTTTCATTCCAATACGAGGCCCGGGTAAGCTAGGCTCGGGTGGTGAAGCGAGTAGTTAAATCAAAGAAATGATCAAATCTTCAAAAAAGTCAAAAAGTTGTTTGTCTATCCTTTGCTTGGCGGGCAGGCTGGTTTGAATTCCAATACGAGGCTAGGGTAGTTTCATAAAAGGGAGAAAAGAACAAAAAACCATCAAATAACAAAGATCAAAAAAGCCGATAAACCACTTTGATTTCTCATGTACCTACTTAGTATAAGTGAAGTATAAGAAATGACATATCAATTCTATCTCTCCTTATTAAAGAAACCAGAAGGGACTGGGGATGAAACAAGGGAAACTTGGTCTTCAACTCTAAACTAGGAAGTAGGAATTTCATAATACAACCTATGAGTCGAAGCCTTCAACCGGTGAGTCAAAGAATCAACCCACTGAGTCAAAGCCTGATACTAGCTTCCCTCAGCCTGTCGCTCTGGAGTCAAAGGTTGTAGCTTGTCTCTTGCCCACCGATTGCTCGATGATCTAGTATATGACACTGATTCTCTGCTGACTGAGTATAAGTAAGGGAATGGATACTGAGTTAAGGTATAAGGACCCATCTTCTGCATCTAAGTTAGTCGCTAAGTAAGGGATATGACTGAGTAGTTGTATTAATAAGTAAGGGATATGACTGAGTAGTTGTATAAGAATGAAGGTAGAAACTGGAATACTGAATTTAAGGAACAGGAAGGTATAAAATGTGAAATAAGTAGAGAGTAAGGAGCGGAGGTAGAAGATAACGTAGATGAGCAGTACAAGAGGTATACTGGTGAAATAAGTAGAGAGTAAGGAGCAGAGGTAGAAGAGAAGGTAGTGAGAGGAGCCATCACTTTCTTAGTTTACAGAGGAGCGAGATATCCTTAGTTTTACTGGCTTTGCAGCGCTAAGTGGTCCGGTCCAACCCCAAGCATTGAAAGAGGGTGTGGTTCTCAAAGTGACGAGTCAAGATCGAGTCAAGCCCAATATTGATCTGAAACCGAAGAGAATGCCCATGGAGTATTATAATTCCTGTAACTTAAATAATTGGTGCCACGGCAGGAGTGACTGGCTCGACTAAGCTTATTCCGCTAAGGCGAACGAACATTATACGCCCATAGAACAATGAAGTGCAGACTGACAACATCTCTTACTTCTGCCAGGCGTCACAAACTGCCAAGAGAAATTGACCTCAATCGTTGGCAAGGGCTACCTACACCTTTACCTTTCCTTCCCGCATCTAGGAATCAGTCCCTTACTTTTCCTCAAAGCCTATTCTCGAGAAAAGATGTATGAGAAATCCAATATGTATGAGAAATCCCATATGTATTATATGCTATTGGGCCTTGTATTTATTCTAATGTCGCGGCGGACCAAGTAAAAGAGAGAGTGCGCCTTCATCATGTAAGACTCAAACTTTGCTGCATCATTCTGTTTTCGTACAAAGTCAAGTAGAGCAGGGTTTTGAGGGAGTCCACATCTGCACTAGGCTAGGTGAATCAAAAAGTAATCCATCTTACTCATGTGCTGCTTCGAGAAAGTAAAAGATCTGAATGCGAAAGGGGAGTTATTGTTTCATTGACAAGATAAGATGCTGTTTGGGGGAGTTGACCTTCCAAATGTATGTGAAGGAAGGGTTTATAGGTAAGATTATCTTACAGGCAAGTAAGCGCGTCGTGAATGAGTTTAACCATATTAATAATAAGCGGAATCGACTCTCCGATCTTTTGAATACCCACCCACCGGAGCGCTTAAGGCTAAAGGAATCTTAGCTGCAATCGGTTCCAAGGGATCTGCTGTTGTGTCTTTACTTCAATCTATACTGGGCTCGATATTCCATGATTACTCTGGAGTGGAATTGGGTTGGGCTTGCTTGTGTTGTCGTATCAAGAATAGAATCTAGCTCTTTTCTTTCTCATGCTGAGGAGCGCTTAAGGATATAATAAAGTAAAGGTAAAGGCTTTGCAATGAGTACTTAAGTGGAGTATGCAAGGGAAGCAAAGCAAAGCAAAGCAAGCAAAGGTTCGGGGGCGTGTAAGGTAAATTCCTTATTGGAAGTATTTGTTCACTCGGCTCAAGATATTCCAGTACTTGTTAACTTCTCAATTCCCACTTCTCAATGCCCATAGAAACTTTATTGCTTGCCCGGCCCTTTGCTTCGTGTCACAGTTATAGCTGTAGGATAACAGGAGGCTGTTCACCCGAGAGTTATACGTGATGAGTTCGTACATTATTATTCTCTAACTAGTGTTACTTATCGAAAGCTCCTTGCTTGTTTAGGGTGCTAGTCTTGAAAGAGGTGATTCTGTTGCTTGTGTCTAAGTCATCACTTCAATACGAGGGCAGAGGGTAGGCAGGTTGAATTACTTGTTTTATTCTAATACTAGTTGGGGTGTGGGAGAGTCTCTAGTATCACCCATGTGGGTAGTTCAGGGGTAGTTTTGTTTACTTACTTGCTAGTTAGGGAAAGGGAACAGAGTTGACTTACCGGTAGTGAACTAAAGAATAGAGTGGACTTAAGAATCCAATGGGATGAATCAATTTGGAAGAAATGAAAAAAACCAGAAAAACCACTTCCCTTGAAGCTATACCAACTCAGTATACACCAAGTAGAAGAAAATAGCTATCACTTTCTTTAGGAAAACTGATTCCACTCGCCAAGCGTATACTAGGTCGGTAAAGTATCAAGAGTCGGGCAAGTGGGAAGTTCCCTGCCTGAGAGTCTTGTCTTGTTCGGGCAAGAAGAGAAGAGAGCCTCATTCAGCAAGTCAGAATTCCGTTAGATGAGCCTCATTCAGTGAATAGTTGACAGCAGGGCGAAATTAGGACTCTGAAATAACACGTTATAATTTGATTTCTTACTTGCTAGGTGCTCGGGAGCCAACAGAGGTAAAGTAGCCTTAGGGGTCTCATAAGAAAGGTATAGGAGAAAGAGTTAGATGAACCGACTGAAGCAAGTCAGAATCTCAGAATGCAGGTGAAGAGTTTCTGTTTGAAAGGAAGAAGTAACCTATAAAGTTAGAATTAAGTACGAGCAGGCTTGAGTGGAAGTGGGCAAGTAGTAAGGGTATCCAGTAGTAAGGGTATCTAGTAGTAAAGGCGAACACAGGTTAACTCTTAGTAATCCAAGAATAGAGTGGACTTACGGAAACTAAGGATTCGAATTAGATACAAGGGAGCAATGCCTCTTGCGCCTGTTCCGAAGACTTTCTAGTGCGGGTCTGATCTAGTGCATTTCTGATTAATAACATTGATCCTTGCCTTCGGCTGATGCACTCACTAAGTAGAGTCTTGTTGTGCAGAGGTTATACTACTTAGTTCAATTCCTAAACCTATAACTAGACCCATAGGGCAGCTTCCCCACTTGCAAACTGAAACTCGAAAACGGATACTGCCTCCACTGCCTCTGCCAAATAGAGGTGGGCAAGGTCAAAAAGATGTAGAATGGTGTTTACTTCACACTGTTGGAATCACTATAGTCTGATGAAAAATAGATGAAGAAAAGGCGGCCAGGCAACATAGACAGAAGAGAACCAGACTCAGAAATTCACTGAAGACTCAAAACTTTACCAACAATACTAAGTGAAGAGATAGGCAAGACTCAAAGGGGAAACTCAGATTATGGAAACTGGACAATGACTTATCTAAACTCGGAAACTGTCCAACTCATTCATTGACGCCTAACATATCGATGGTTCCTTACCTTGTGCCAACACCTTGATACTCCACTTCTTATTCTCTTGGCGCCGAGTCAAGTCAAAAATCCGCTGTTTCTTCTAAAGGAAAACAATCATTTCTATCTCTTGCTTAGCGCCCGACCCCGATCTCTCCTTCACTTGCTGAACCGCGGGTATAAGAATCTGTATATTCAAAAGGATCATAATCAGAAACAAGACTAAGTGCGCTGATAGAAGGGGAGTTTCTAGTTGACATTCCAGAATTCAATTCAAAAGATGGGGATGCAGGTTGTGTATTTACTGGGATCTATATCAAATGCTTGAGAGTCATAATGGCTTTTGAGAATTTCATGATCAACTGAAGAAGCAGAAGGCAGGAACAGAGGCGAAAGCGAAAGTGAGATCAGAAGCCTCATACGAGTATCTTAAAGCGTTAGAAGCTGAAAGCCTTGTTCGGGTGTGACTTGTGTCTAAGGAAGAAAGTGGAGTTATCGTAGGAGAATCCGCAGTGAAGTGATAGTATTGATTTGTTACGCTAGTTCTCTAAACTCCCATAACCATTAGTGCCCCAGAACCAACGCTTTGCTTTCGTACGCTTAGAAGATTCTCAGTGCCTTTGCCGAGATGTAACTTGCTAAGTGAATGAGTAGAATCCATCCATCTTTGTTGTCTACGAGACCTTCTCCAATGTAGTAAGCGGGACAGTAAGACTCACATAAGCCCGGAGCTTTTTTTTTTTTTTTTTTTTTTTTTTTTTTTTTTTTTTTTTTTTTTTTTTTTTTTTTTTTTTTTTTTTTTTTTTTTTTTTTTTTTTTTTTTTTTTTTTTTTTTTTTTTTTTTTTTTTTTTTTTTTTTTTTTTTTTTTTTTTTTTTTTTTTTTTTTTTTTTTTTTTTTTTTTTTTTTTTTTTTTTTTTTTTTTTTTTTTTTTTTTTTTTTTTTTTTTTTTTTTTTTTTTTTTTTTTTTTTTTTTTTTTTTTTTTTTTTTTTTTTTTTTTTTTTTTTTTTTTTTTTTTTTTTTTTTTTTTTTTTTTTTTTTTTTTTTTTTTTTTTTTTTTTTTTTTTTTTTTTTTTTTTTTTTTTTTTTTTTTTTTTTTTTTTTTTTTTTTTTTTTTTTTTTTTTTTTTTTTTTTTTTTTTTTTTTTTTTTTTTTTTTTTTTTTTTTTTTTTTTTTTTTTTTTTTTTTTTTTTTTTTTTTTTTTTTTTTTTTTTTTTTTTTTTTTTTTTTTTTTTTTTTTTTTTTTTTTTTTTTTTTTTTTTTTTTTTTTTTTTTTTTTTTTTTTTTTTTTTTTTTTTTTTTTTTTTTTTTTTTTTTTTTTTTTTTTTTTTTTTTTTTTTTTTTTTTTTTTTTTTTTTTTTTTTTTTTTTTTTTTTTTTTTTTTTTTTTTTTTTTTTTTTTTTTTTTTTTTTTTTTTTTTTTTTTTTTTTTTTTTTTTTTTTTTTTTTTTTTTTTTTTTTTTTTTTTTTTTTTTTTTTTTTTTTTTTTTTTTTTTTTTTTTTTTTTTTTTTTTTTTTTTTTTTTTTTTTTTTTTTTTTTTTTTTTTTTTTTTTTTTTTTTTTTTTTTTTTTTTTTTTTTTTTTTTTTTTTTTTTTTTTTTTTTTTTTTTTTTTTTTTTTTTTTTTTTTTTTTTTTTTTTTTTTTTTTTTTTTTTTTTTTTTTTTTTTTTTTTTTTTTTTTTTTTTTTTTTTTTTTTTTTTTTTTTTTTTTTTTTTTTTTTTTTTTTTTTTTTTTTTTTTTTTTTTTTTTTTTTTTTTTTTTTTTTTTTTTTTTTTTTTTTTTTTTTTTTTTTTTTTTTTTTTTTTTTTTTTTTTTTTTTTTTTTTTTTTTTTTTTTTTTTTTTTTTTTTTTTTTTTTTTTTTTTTTTTTTTTTTTTTTTTTTTTTTTTTTTTTTTTTTTTTTTTTTTTTTTTTTTTTTTTTTTTTTTTTTTTTTTTTTTTTTTTTTTTTTTTTTTTTTTTTTTTTTTTTTTTTTTTTTTTTTTTTTTTTTTTTTTTTTTTTTTTTTTTTTTTTTTTTTTTTTTTTTTTTTTTTTTTTTTTTTTTTTTTTTTTTTTTTTTTTTTTTTTTTTTTTTTTTTTTTTTTTTTTTTTTTTTTTTTTTTTTTTTTTTTTTTTTTTTTTTTTTTTTTTTTTTTTTTTTTTTTTTTTTTTTTTTTTTTTTTTTTTTTTTTTTTTTTTTTTTTTTTTATTGCAAAGTGTTTAGTTGCTTGTAGTCCGTAGTAACAGAATGGAACTAGTCAGTAGCCCAGACTAACGCCATGGATACAGGACTCCGGAATAACCCATTTATAACTGGCCCGATTGAGCTCCTGCCGCGCCTTTAGCTCACTGACGCGTCACGCGGGGACATCGAAAGTAAGAGAGCAAACTATAACTTTATGTGCTTTTTTTTATTCCAGTTGTGTCTTAGGACTTGTCGAGTAGTTGCTTGGCCGTTCGAAGTCGTAGCTTGGCCGGGATTCCACTAACAGGACTTTTCAACAAAGGGTAGCAGCCTTAAGGTCGATAGTTAGAGAATCAAGGGCTTTTGTCTAAGTTTGATCCAAGAGGAAATAAGGCTTGGACACTTGGAACGCCAGTCCGTTTTCGAGCTAGGAGTAGCTTGGCCCCGAGTGTAAATAGTGGATTTCCCCAAGAAGTAAGCTTACGTGAAGGGTGCTCAAGAGGAAAGGGTCGGTGGAAGGTGAGAGTGTTGGTTCGAGTGTTTAAGTTGTCATAGAAGTAGAGTTAAGTATAGGATAAAGATCTGGAGCTAGGTATTCATGAAAGAAGTAACCAACCGTAGCTACGTTTTCATCACTTATAGAGGCGAGTTTTCTCAGAGTGGATTCTAGACTTATGATTCAGGTCTAAGTTGATACTTCTTTAATGGTACTGTGGTAAATCCTCTAGCTTTAGGAGAGACTCGCAATTCCGACTTGACAATTGCATTCTTCAATTCAGAACTTGAGAGCGCCAATCCAATACGTAACTTCATTGAACTTGCACAGAAGCCATATTGGGAGTAGGAGATCAGAAGCTGTATACGTATCCGGAGTAGTAGGGAGATAGATCAGAAGTCATATCCGCCAGTTGGGGAGAAGAATAAGGCTCAGAAGCGGGAAGTTATGAGTTCGGATAGTCTGGTGTAGTGATTGGCTTTCTAGAGTCGGGTGCTTGGCTTCACCTTAGTTGTCGTAGAGTTCCTTTTGTTGAAGTTTACAGTTGGCACCGAAGTCGTAGCTTGGCCGGGATTCCACTAACAGGACTTTTCAACAAAGGGTAGCAGCCTTAAGGTCGATAGTTAGAGAATCAAGGGCTTTTGTCTAAGTTTGATCCAAGAGGAAATAAGGCTTGGACACTTGGAACGCCAGTCCGTTTTCGAGCTAGGAGTAGCTTGGTCCCGCTGCTTGTCGAGGGAAACTCTGATGCTTATGTACTATTATTAGTCTATTACTTTATTTGATGCGCTATCCTCTTACCGATCCTACTTATTAGTCTTATTGTTCATATACGTAACGTGGTAGCCCTACTTGGAAGCATTGACGGGAGTTCTCAGACTCAAATCAGAGCAAAGGAATGAAAGAAGGGATAGACAGACCCTATCAACAACTAAAGAACGAGAGGCCGGAGTACCAGAGTGCACCCCGAAACCAGACTTTAAGAAAGGAATGCAAGTTTTAGACCGAGGGGGGACAGGCTAACAATCAAAAGCATAAGAGCCGTGTTCCATTGAAACTTATTGGATTTTGCATTCGATTGGTGCAGTGTTTTCGTTTCCTTATTGCTAGTTGAGAGTTCTCTTCCCTATATCGACCTGGGTGTGCTAGATATCGTACCCACGCTTAGAAGAATCAAAGGTCAAGTAGAGTTGAAAGCATAGAAAGCAAGACCAATAGCCGGGAAGGGAGACTCCAACTCATAGGTAAAGATACCCGCCAAGCAACTACTAACGGACAAAGAGAGGAGCAAGCAGGAGTGAACAAGCCAGCTGTGAGGTTAAGCAGTAAGCAGGTAGAGTTGCAAATAAGGTTTTGAAACACACCCCGGTGACGAACCAATTCCTCTTTTCGCTTCCGTTACAACCGGAGATCTTCTGCTTGAGTTGTGTCGCGGCATATACTTCCCCGCCCTAACACAAGAAAATAAGTGCACCACTTCCTAACGATTCGAATCAGGCAAGCACTTTCCTATTGTTATTGATAGACGTAAAACACCTCTTAAAGAGAAGACCCTAAGTAGCAGGATTAACTCAGAAGCTATTTATGCGATTTCAGACCTGATGATCCTTCGCTATAGAATCCAATCTATCGGTCTGGCCTTGAAATAGGTTCAAAAAAAAAAAAAAAAAAAAAAAAAAAAAAAAAAAAAAAAAAAAAAAAAAAAAAAAAAAAAAAAAAAAAAAAAAAAAAAAAAAAAAAAAAAAAAAAAAAAAAAAAAAAAAAAAAAAAAAAAAAAAAAAAAAAAAAAAAAAAAAAAAAAAAAAAAAAAAAAAAAAAAAAAAAAAAAAAAAAAAAAAAAAAAAAAAAAAAAAAAAAAAAAAAAAAAAAAAAAAAAAAAAAAAAAAAAAAAAAAAAAAAAAAAAAAAAAAAAAAAAAAAAAAAAAAAAAAAAAAAAAAAAAAAAAAAAAAAAAAAAAAAAAAAAAAAAAAAAAAAAAAAAAAAAAAAAAAAAAAAAAAAAAAAAAAAAAAAAAAAAAAAAAAAAAAAAAAAAAAAAAAAAAAAAAAAAAAAAAAAAAAAAAAAAAAAAAAAAAAAAAAAAAAAAAAAAAAAAAAAAAAAAAAAAAAAAAAAAAAAAAAAAAAAAAAAAAAAAAAAAAAAAAAAAAAAAAAAAAAAAAAAAAAAAAAAAAAAAAAAAAAAAAAAAAAAAAAAAAAAAAAAAAAAAAAAAAAAAAAAAAAAAAAAAAAAAAAAAAAAAAAAAAAAAAAAAAAAAAAAAAAAAAAAAAAAAAAAAAAAAAAAAAAAAAAAAAAAAAAAAAAAAAAAAAAAAAAAAAAAAAAAAAAAAAAAAAAAAAAAAAAAAAAAAAAAAAAAAAAAAAAAAAAAAAAAAAAAAAAAAAAAAAAAAAAAAAAAAAAAAAAAAAAAAAAAAAAAAAAAAAAAAAAAAAAAAAAAAAAAAAAAAAAAAAAAAAAAAAAAAAAAAAAAAAAAAAAAAAAAAAAAAAAAAAAAAAAAAAAAAAAAAAAAAAAAAAAAAAAAAAAAAAAAAAAAAAAAAAAAAAAAAAAAAAAAAAAAAAAAAAAAAAAAAAAAAAAAAAAAAAAAAAAAAAAAAAAAAAAAAAAAAAAAAAAAAAAAAAAAAAAAAAAAAAAAAAAAAAAAAAAAAAAAAAAAAAAAAAAAAAAAAAAAAAAAAAAAAAAAAAAAAAAAAAAAAAAAAAAAAAAAAAAAAAAAAAAAAAAAAAAAAAAAAAAAAAAAAAAAAAAAAAAAAAAAAAAAAAAAAAAAAAAAAAAAAAAAAAAAAAAAAAAAAAAAAAAAAAAAAAAAAAAAAAAAAAAAAAAAAAAAAAAAAAAAAAAAAAAAAAAAAAAAAAAAAAAAAAAAAAAAAAAAAAAAAAAAAAAAAAAAAAAAAAAAAAAAAAAAAAAAAAAAAAAAAAAAAAAAAAAAAAAAAAAAAAAAAAAAAAAAAAAAAAAAAAAAAAAAAAAAAAAAAAAAAAAAAAAAAAAAAAAAAAAAAAAAAAAAAAAAAAAAAAAAAAAAAAAAAAAAAAAAAAAAAAAAAAAAAAAAAAAAAAAAAAAAAAAAAAAAAAAAAAAAAAAAAAAAAAAAAAAAAAAAAAAAAAAAAAAAAAAAAAAAAAAAAAAAAAAAAAAAAAAAAAAAAAAAAAAAAAAAAAAAAAAAAAAAAAAAAAAAAAAAAAAAAAAAAAAAAAAAAAAAAAAAAAAAAAAAAAAAAAAAAAAAAAAAAAAAAAAAAAAAAAAAAAAAAAAAAAAAAAAAAAAAAAAAAAAAAAAAAAAAAAAAAAAAAAAAAAAAAAAAAAAAAAAAAAAAAAAAAAAAAAAAAAAAAAAAAAAAAAAAAAAAAAAAAAAAAAAAAAAAAAAAAAAAAAAAAAAAAAAAAAAAAAAAAAAAAAAAAAAAAAAAAAAAAAAAAAAAAAAAAAAAAAAAAAAAAAAAAAAAAAAAAAAAAAAAAAAAAAAAAAAAAAAAAAAAAAAAAAAAAAAAAAAAAAAAAAAAAAAAAAAAAAAAAAAAAAAAAAAAAAAAAAAAAAAAAAAAAAAAAAAAAAAAAAAAAAAAAAAAAAAAAAAAAAAAAAAAAAAAAAAAAAAAAAAAAAAAAAAAAAAAAAAAAAAAAAAAAAAAAAAAAAAAAAAAAAAAAAAAAAAAAAGAGGTGTGCTAGATATCGTACCCACGCTTAGAAGAATCAAAGGTCAAGAGTTGCAAAACGGTTTTGAAACACACCCCGGTGACGAAACCAATTCCTCTTTTCAGCTTCCGTTACAACCGGAGATCTTCTGCTTGAGTTGTGTCGCGGCATATACTTCCCCGCCCTAACACAAGAAAATAAGTGCAACCACTTCCTAACGATTCGAATCAGGCAAGCACTTTCCTATTGTTATTGAGAGAGTAAAACACCTCTTAAGAGAGACAAGACCCTAAGTAGCAGGATTAACTCAGAAGCTATTTATGCGATTTCAGACCTGATGATCCTTCGCTATAGATCCATCTATCGGTCTGGCCTTGAAATAGGTAGTTTTATCGCTAACGCTAGGAGCCCACCCATTAACAAGCAAGAAAGCCGAAACAAGAAGATCTGATTGCTGATTCTCTTATTCTTCTCCAGGTAAAGTAGAAAATGTAGTTGATTAAGTTGAAGTTGAGATGACAAAGTAAGCGTGCTGGTTATAGAGAGAGAGCTCCCACGAGATAGAAAAGTGAAGTGAACTTTTGCCCAGCATCCGTAAGAAAGTTAGAACCCTAGAAACCCGGATGATTAAGAAGCGACTAGCAAACCCTTGATAGAGTCACCCTAGCCTTTTTCCCTTGGATAAATAGTGATAGGATCAAGTAAGAAAATGAGTAAGCCTTTTGGAAAGATAAGATATGGAATTGGGCTGGGCCATAGTACATAATTGCTAGCGCATCTAGTAAGTTTGAAGATGAAACGACTCTCATCTCAGGGCTCTCTTTCGAGTACTAGGTATGGTAAGAATGGAACTCAGTCGAGAATTGAAGTAAAGACAATTAATCAAGACATTCTCCACTAAGTCTTGTTGTTCCAACTTGTCTAACGCTTCTAAAACTCCGTAAGCGTAACATTAGACTATGCTTGTTTGTTGCAGGTCTAGTTCAGGGACACTTTAGCAAGTCCGTTATGAAAGCCTGCCGTGAAAACTCCTTCTGTTCTGTGCAAGTCCATAGAGTTTTTTCGGCTTTTTATTCACTCGACTTTCGGGCAAGTAAAGTGAGGGACGCTCGTCAGTAGAGCTTTACGTTTGCGAACCCTCCGGCTAGTGGGCTCGTTCCTATAGGGCTATCGGTTATCAGGCCTGAGATGATATCTCTTCTAGGGCTAACGGTTCATAAGGAAAGCTGTTTGTTCCTGATATTCCATCTTGATCCTCTAGGGCTACCGGTTATCAGGCCGGAGATGATATCTTGATCCTCTTGGGTATAGGGCAACTCGTTGAAACTACTCATAGATTCCTTTATGTTCCAAGCGCTTGCTTTCTCGGTAGAGTTAGAAGTATCCTCGATAATATTCTTTTCGATGCGGAAAAAAGAGACGAAAGTCGAGTACTCTTTCATTGTTCAGGGTTATTCGGTGACTTGATGCTCGGCACCCTATACTCAGCACTGTGCTACATCGGTAAGTTCCATTCTTTTCTAGATGGATGCTTAAGTCTATTTGGAGGTGAGGTAGGCATAATAGGAGTGATGTTTGCCTTGAGGGGCTGCGTGGAGGCTGTTATGCTGATGTCAGCTGATGTACGTAGGCACGTGTTTGCCATAGTACTAGTCCTAGGTAGTAATAGAAAGTAAAGGATGGACGACCCCCGTGTGCTAGTTTGTAGGAGTTATGATGAAGTCCTCTGTTTTCACGGATGGGAAAGTGAAGCCCTAGCACCCAAAACAATGGTATAGTATTGGATCCCTATCTAAGCCTCTAGAAACAAGGCGAAAAACTCATCTGCTTGTAAATTCATAGTGTAATATACTCAAAGGACTCGTTAATGGCAAACTGTTGGTTGTAAGGTCAGAAAAATGCACTGATCAGGTGTTTGATCAAGTTTCATCAGTGTAAGAATATTGAATACCTCTTCCAACCCGTCCCAGAATGGGCGTTATGGCAAAGAACAAGAAGAAGCAAATGGAAGGAATTTGTCCAATAGTAACAAATGGTGCCTCCACAGGTTGACATCCGATCCAACCTAGTATTAAGCGATCTGCCAAAAGCAACCAAAAGATTCCTTGGTGAATCGGGCGAAAACTGGAACTACGAATAAACATATTTTTGAAAAAAGGTAAAGCCAACAGAGATATAAAAACTGGTGCTATTGCGGCTACACCTCCTGATTTGTCGGGTATACTGCGAAGAATGGCATGGATCGGTAGGAAATACCATTCCGGCACAATATGAGGCGGGGTGGACATCGGATTAGCAGGTATATAATTATCGGATGCCCCAAAACATTAGGAGCATAAAAAATCCAAATGGAAGAAAAGATAGCAAAAGCTACCCGACCTACTAGATCCTTTACATAAAAATATGGGTAAGAAGTTATTTTATCCATCTCAGAATGTACACCCAATGGATTATTTGATCCATATTGATGCAATGCGGCCAGATGAAGAAGACTTAAGCCTACTAGAAAAAGGGGGAGTAAATAATGGAGACTAAAAAAAACGATTTAAGGTTGCATTGTCCACGGAGAAACCACCCCAAAGCCAAGTTACTATGGTATCTCCTACTACTGGTATGGCGCTAGCTAAGCTTGTAATTACTGTAGCTCCCCAAAAGCTCATCTGACCCCAAGGTGGTACGTATCCTATAAAAGCTGGTAACAATCATTAATAGGAATATGACAACTCCGAGACACCGAACAAATTCCCTAGGACTGCAATAACTCGCATAATATAGACCACGAAAAATATGAAGGTGAACCACAATGAGAAACATACTTGCCCCATTAGCATGCATATAACGGAGCAACCACCACCTTCAACATCTCTCATAATGTGTTCTACGCTGTTGAAAGCTAGATCCACATGAGGTGTGTAATGCATAGCTAAAAAAACGCCAGTTACTATCTGAATCACTAAACAAATACCAGCTAACGGACCGAAACCCCACCAATAACTAATATTGCTCGGAGTTGGATAATCTATCAAATGCTGGTTAAGTGTGGAGGGTATGGGTTGTTTTAGAATAGAGAATCGTTGGTTCCTTAGAGTCATTTATCTTCTTTAGTAAAAACTCCTCTTCCCCTTATTTTATCTCAAAGCCTTGATATAGAAATGGGCTTCGCTGCGCCCTGAATCAGAAAAAAGCTGCCTGCATTAATCCAATTTGGGCGAGAAGGAGGCAGTGACTGGGCAACGGGCCAAGCAAAAGAAACGGAAACTTGATTGATTAGGCTGAAAACGACTAGTCATTAAGAGCCTAGAAAGAAAAGCAAGATAACCCTATGAAAGAAAAGCAAGATAACCCTATGAAAGAAAAGCAAGATAACCCTATGAAAGAAAAGCAAGATAACCCTATGAAAGAAAAGCAAGATAACCCTATGAAAGAAAAGCAAGATAACCCTATGAAAGAAAAGCAAGATAACCCTATGAAAGAAAAGCAAGATAACCCTATGAAAGAAAAGCAAGATAACCCTATGAAAGAAAAGCAAGATAACCCTATGAAAGAAAAGCAAGATAACCCTATGAAAGAAAAGCAAGATAACCCTATGAAAGAAAAGCAAGATAACCCTATGAAAGAAAAGCAAGATAACCCTATGAAAGAAAAGCAAGATAACCCTATGAAAGAAAAGCAAGATAACCCTATGAAAGAAAAGCAAGATAACCCTATGAAAGAAAAGCAAGATAACCCTATGAAAGAAAAGCAAGATAACCCTATGAAAGAAAAGCAAGATAACCCTATGAAAGAAAAGCAAGATAACCCTATGAAAGAAAAGCAAGATAACCCTATGAAAGAAAAGCAAGATAACCCTATGAAAGAAAAGCAAGATAACCCTATGAAAGAAAAGCAAGATAACCCTATGAAAGAAAAGCAAGATAACCCTATGAAAGAAAAGCAAGATAACCCTATGAAAGAAAAGCAAGATAACCCTATGAAAGAAAAGCAAGATAACCCTATGAAAGAAAAGCAAGATAACCCTATGAAAGAAAAGCAAGATAACCCTATGAAAGAAAAGCAAGATAACCCTATGAAAGAAAAGCAAGATAACCCTATGAAAGAAAAGCAAGATAACCCTATGAAAGAAAAGCAAGATAACCCTATGAAAGAAAAGCAAGATAACCCTATGAAAGAAAAGCAAGATAACCCTATGAAAGAAAAGCAAGATAACCCTATGAAAGAAAAGCAAGATAACCCTATGAAAGAAAAGCAAGATAACCCTATGAAAGAAAAGCAAGATAACCCTATGAAAGAAAAGCAAGATGCAAGATAACCCTATGAAAGAAAAGCCTTGAATGAAGAAGTGCCCTACTCCTTTGGAAAAGAACGTCCATTTCCATCTAAACGAAGAAAGAACTCAAAAGACACAATGAACAAACCAAGCTACGTAAGTATGGTCATGTCCTATTACTTATGGAATTGAGACTCCTATTACGTGACGGATTTCGCTTGCCTTGTGGAGCTTTGGAAAGGAGAGAATCAGAAGTGTTGAAAGTTACTTTACTCTCGGATAGACTATTATAGCTTTTTATTGGACGAGAGAGAGTCAATCAACTATCATATTGTCAAATTCGCGTAGGTTCTACCAACGAAACGAAGAACATATTGGTCTTTCTCATTTGGAACCCTATTTGGTTGTGTTAGTAATGGGGCCCACTCCCAGACTCTGACTGAAATGGTGGGCTCAGCACGTAGGCGTGAACATGAACAAGAGTTCTCTGACAATGGAAAGAATTGTTCATAATGTATTGGTGGTGCCATTCGTCACTTTAGATGTTGTTCACGCGGTGATCTTATATCTTTCCAAGAGTACTACCCTGCTTGAAGTCTATGTCTTATTCGGTGGAGAGCCAATCGATTCCCGTGCTGTTATCATCTCTGATGCGAGAGTTGGGATTACTCTATTAGGTCTTTTCGGTCAGGAGCCATATGGTAATGTACCTACGACCCTTGCTTGTGTACCAGCTTCGGAGCTAGAACCTTTGTTGTGCTACCAAGAGGATTTATTAATGCCCATCAAAGGACCTCGAGATGCTAATCCACGAAAAACGATACGAGAAATGCGAAAGAACTGAACTACGGAACGAGGGCGACCCGTGGAAATACATCGGTTTCTTATTCGTGCAAAGGCACTATTTCTTGGCAACATGGACAACTTATAACGATGCTTGTCCCGCATCTCATACGGAAGATCGGAATCCTTACAAAAGGCTTTATAAAGCTTTCGTCTCAATTCATATTTAGCCGCAAGCAATCTACGTTTGTGATCAAGTATATTTCGCTTCTCCGACATCTTACTTAGTATCCCCTTCATCTTTTAGCAAAAAGCCGCTCCACAATGGGAAAGTCTCATCTTTTGTGTTGGCCGAAGTCACAATAGTAACATTGAACCCTTGAATATGCTCGAAGATCTCGAAATGCTCTTCCAGTTCCGGGGAGAATTCGAAAAACTCTGTTTCCATCGAGAATTGGATGGGGTTTTCCCGTATTTCGACCTTAGAATCTAATATAGACATGACCATCGAGATTCTGACCATCAAATGTGACATTCCAAGCCCTCGGAGAGCGCTTTGTCGTTCAAAGTTACTGACATATGCAGTGTCTTTTTCAGATCCCAAGAAAGTATTGGATCGAAACGACTTTCCCTTTCCTGCTTGGAAATAAGGGCTCCTTTGTTTCTGTATGAATCTCTGACCGCACTCCATCTCCATAGCAAACTTCGAAAATGGAATAATGAAGGCAGCTGATGGTACTAATCTGATTTCAAACGATCCAGGAACTTCCATAACGTTGGCGTGATTCGGTTTGAGCAACGGATCCTGACGTGAGACATCTTCGTAATGAAAATGGAGTGGAAATATCATGATGAGTTGGCTTTTCCTATGTATTTTGGAGAATTAGCACTGTTAACTATCCGCTTCAAAAAGGATAGTTGATAGCTCTCCAATCCAAGTAATGTAAATGAGCTGCAAAAGCATAGCAGTTGCCCGGCTCCTCATTTTTATTCAATTATGAAAGAACTCATATTGATGGAGATTTGTAGCATCATTCAAGTAAATACAGATTGAGATCGTAGAAACATGAGCTTGTAATATAGCTACACCTAATTCCGGACCGGTTAATGCGAGAACTATAAAGAAAGGACCAGGATCTCCTATGAAATAGAATACATTATTCAATAATAGTATAGTCCAAGCAGACCCACTTAAAATCTTCACTGAACTATGACCGGCCATCATATTAGCAAATAAACGTATTCCTGAGCTTAATGCACGAAAACAATGAGGGATTAGCTCAAGGAGTACTAAAAAAGGTGCTAACGGTAGTGGGACTCCTGCGGGTAATGAGAAGCTCAAAAAATGAAGCCCATGTCTTTGAAATCCAACGATCGTAATGCCTATAACAAGAGAAAATGAGAGAGTCAAAGTAATGAGAAAATGACTTGTAACTGTGAAACTATAGGGTATCATACCCTGGGGATTACAAAATAACGAAAAAGTCAAAGTGACCGAGATGCAAGGGAAAAACTTTTGGTTCACATTTCGACCCCCTATTTGTTCGTTTACTGGGTTCAGCACGAAATCATAAAGAAGCTCTACCAAGGATTGCCAAGCATTTGGCACTGACTTTCCCCCTCCCTTTTTCGTAACCAAAAAAAGCAGAAGTAGGACCAAACCGAGAGTGAGCAGCAGAGACAAGGATGGATTTGTGAATGAGAAATAATAGTGGCCCGTACGAATCAGAATTAATGGGTGAATGGTAAATTGCTCAAGTGGGCTTAAGCTGTTGCAGTCCTTTATCCTCATTTCAGCACTAAATCTTGTTATTTCCTTCAAATGGGGAAGAGAGTCTATTTGCTCACTTTGTACTTCATCATTTGGATAGTGTATTTTCTCTATTAGTAAGTCATTCTTATAGTCTATTTTCTCAATGAGTATTTCCGCGTCTATTTGCTTACTTAGTATTTCCTTGGTTTGATATATGTCACATCCCCAGAAGAACTCTTCCATTATGGAAAATCGCTATTCTTTGACTGCTCTGCTCCCGAAAAGTGAAAGGAGACAAATTGTGTGACTTGGCGTTGGGTTTTCCAACGAAAGTATGATGGGAGAATGGCATACAATACGCATCATTTTCCATAGCTTGAAGAAATAGTAGAACACCCACACAATATAGAGAGACCGCGATCGATACAAGTCAGGTTTTTGGTCTTCATGGCGGCAGGAGCGGTCGATGCAAATGGCTCTCCTCTCTTCTTGCCTCCATCTCTTCTTGACCTTTTCCATTTTGATGACGCACGTGCCCAGTCTCAACTAAACTTCCCAAACCAACTAAACCGCCATGATCTATCAAAGGTGCAAGTGATCGGGTCCAAGAAAATACTGGGAACATCCATGAACTAGTTGATTTTGTATTCGATGAGGGCCGGAGCTCGTATGTATACATGACCTATAACTTCTATGAGGCCTTGCACTAAGCACATACTCTGATAGGGTTGCGAAGTGCAAAGATCCGGTCTTTAACAACCCTCATCAATCAGGACTAAATAGAACCATATGAACCTGTGCCCTTAATTACTGCATTCCAACTAGCCTGTTATAGGTAATGTGTGTTTCAACCATATGAACCTGTGCCCTTAATTACTGCATTCCAAACTAGCCTGTTATAGGTAATGTGATGTGACACTAACTCTAGCCAGTTATAGGATGATCACCGAGTGGCCTTCTGCTCGATTAGGCGAATGCGAGTAAGGGATATGCTTTCCGAGCCTAGTTGCTTGGCCCCTCACCCTAAAATGGAGAAAGTGGGGACGGGACCTAGCCTAAGAATTAGCAATGCAGGTAACAGCAAATGGTTCCTAACCTAATCCAAATCTTAGTACTCAATATCCAAATATCCGGCGCTTGGATAAGTGAGGCGATGAACCTCTTTGAATGCCAATTGGACCTTGAGAGTACCGAATGAATATATGCTCTCCCACCCGAAGTACATTACTTGTTCACTCTATGTGCCTATTTTGCAGCCACTTACTGACGCATTGGATTTCCATCTGCAACAGGGGACCTACTCTACTTTATAGGCTGGCTCTGCGGATACTGGCTTTTCCATCTCCTTTAGTACCGAATAGTAATGAGTGATGCATGCTAACATACTTTCTCGATTCTTTAGTGCCATGACGAAAGAAAGAAAGATTGATTGACCAGTGAAAGTGGACACTAGGAATCCAATAAGAAGCCGCCCGAGCGGGCCTCACTTTCCACGAGTTAGGGTGTCAGAGTAGCCTGCCTTTCCGTGTTACTACTAAAGAATTGCTTATAGACGAAACATACACAACATTTCTGCATTACTAAACACTAACTTTATAAGGAAAGCTTGAAACTAAGAAAGAGAGATATTACTTATTAGGAAGAAACTCACTAACTTATAAGGAAAGCTTGAAACTAAGAAAGAGAGATATGCCTAAGGCAGCATGCAACTGTGCACGCTAAGAGAAGGTAATAGTACATACAAAAGTGTTCCAGTTCTTAACAGCAGCTCTTTCTTACCTGTAAAGTAGACAGGACTTGCTCCGTTGCGCCTTTCTTAGTAGTTGCTCCGTTTTAACTTGGCCAGCTTCCTTCGCACGAAAAGCAGTAAGGCAGAATCCTTTTCATTGTTACCCGCAGAACAGAAATAGCATCAAGGAGTGAAACGTATAAGTATTTGAAAGAGGATCAGGGCGTCTACGATCTTGGAACCTACAGAAACAATAGTGCTGCTATACAATAGTCAAAGCATTTCTTATAGCGAGTCGGATTGAATGAAGAAGTCTCGATCGAGTTGGCCAGCTAACATCTTTAGGAAGCAGCTTATTCAGATATCTTATATGACGTGTGTGCCGTTGCTAGAATAAATAGAATAACTCTTTAGTTGTAGCTTTAGCATAGGAGTCCGGTCACAAGAAATGGGGAAGCCTAAAAAGAAAGGTTCGGTTCGGTTCCGTCGTTGGGAAGGAATCAAATAGGCGGACAGTTTCAAGGGTATTACACTTATTGGCCGGCGTAAGGAAAGCAGCTGAAGCAAGAAAGAATCAATCCCGCTTGCTGATCACTCCAACTAGAAAAGCGAAACTACTTAAAGTACGAGAATAGTATTCATCGCTTTTCTTTCTAAGAGATCACATTCCTTTTAGTACACTCGTTCTCAGAGATCCAATGAACGAGCTGAGCCCAGAACGGAAGGCCGAGCTGACTCCACAAGACCCAGTCCACTTTCCAGAGAAAGCTCAGAAATATACAATTGCATAGCGAGTAGGTAAGAGCAGAGTTGTTGAGAAAGAAATGTACACCAAATTCCATATTAGTATGATTGGTACTTGTTGGCAATTTCGATCTGGATCCTGTGAATGTGTGAGTTGCCTGCCTGCTCTCTCTTTTGCTTCTCTTCCCGTTGTTAGGTGCTAACCAGCTAACGATTTCCTTTCTTTCCCCCCCTTCCGAGTCATCTATCTCCTACATTCTATCTTGTCAAGTTCCAATCCAATAGAGATTCCAAAAGGAGAGGAAAGGAAAAAGAAGCTAAGCTCGACTAAAGGAGAGGAAAGGAAAAAGAAGCTCGACTAAAGGAGAGGAAAGGAAAGTCAAAGTCAAGGATGCAATGCCGGTCTTGCTTGGAAGAATGATACTTTTTGTCAAGTAGAAAGAAGCTCGTATATTCACTGTCATATTGATAACGATTATTCGAGTTAGAGGGAGTAAAGTGAGCAGTAATCAGTGCTTTTGACTATGTTTCTATATTGATTGGGAGCGCTATCAAATATGATGTTCGTTCAGTGTGCAGTCAGCAGTCAGGTGGAGCACTTGTAGAATATTCTAGCTATCTTCTCCTTTTCCGGCTACGGTCTATGTTCTTAATAAGAAATGCACATCTTCTAAAAGTCACTTCTCTTAACTATAGCTAATATCGGCACTGTTATTGCGGTTAAGTCACCTTCTTCATAATAAAGTAACAACACTCCTGCCTTTACAGTATATTTCGGTTAGGCTGGAGTTCGTTCTTCTAGCGTTCGTCTATTTCCTGTGCCCGTTGCCCGGCGCCTAAGGAGAAGTCAAAGCTCCAGCACCCCTAATTCGCGGACGTGAGGTCTAGCAGCCTCCCGAAGACAGGACTTGCGAAAGGGTGGGCTCGCCTGAAGCAGATGAGCATTCCAGATTCTCTTTTTCTATAGGTAGGATCAAAGTCGACTGGGATGAAACAACACCTGCTTACTGACTTTATATAGCTTCTTCTCTAGCTTAGGAGCGCTATCAAATATGATGTTCGTTCAGTGTGCAGTCAGCAGTCAGGTGGAGCACTTGTAGAATATTCTAGCTATCTTCTCCTTTTCCGGCTACGGTCTATGTTCTTAATAAGAAATGCACATCTTCTAAAAGTCACTTCTCTTACTATAGCTAATATCGACACTGTTATTGCGGTTAAGTCACTTTCTTCTTAAAAAAGTAACAACACTCCTGCCTTTACAGTATATTTCGGTTAGGCTGGAGTTCGTTCTTCTAGCGTTCGTCTATTTCCTGTGCCCGTTGCTCGGCGCCTAAGGAGAAGTCAAAGCTCCAGCACCCCTAATTCGCGGACGTGAGGTCTAGCAGCCTCCCGAAGACAGGACTTGCGAAAGGGTGGCTCGCCTGAAGCAGATGAGCATTCCAGATTCTCTTTTTCTATAGGTAGGATCAAAGTCGACTGGGATGAAACAACACCTGCTTACTTACTTTATATAGCTTCTTCTCTAGCTTATTCTCCTGCTTTACTAGTTTCTGCTCCATCAAGATCCTCTGATATCGGAGACAAAACCATCACTTATTCGGATCTTGTTCCCGCTTCAAAGCACTAATATTCAGCTTGCATTTCTTATCGAGCACCGGGTATAGAATGGAGTAAGCTGAAACTCCAAAAACACTTGATTTCCATCTCTCGCCTCGGGGTAAACTCTATCACTTGTTCCTGCTGCTTGTTGAGAGATGTCTTTAGTTGCGGAATTTCCCGAGTTAGCATCAGCATCAGCAGTAATAGGTAGAGCAGAGCCAGTACTTTCTTATTTGATTCCCAACACGACGCTCAGAAACGACTATTGTGCTACTACCTCACAGCTTGTTTGCTTGCATCACTCTAACTGCGAAACTCCAATACGATCAGAAACGATTCTGCTACGCCACTGCTTGTTTGCTCTTGCTTCACTCTGACTGCGAAACGGACTTATTGAATGTGAATGGCAACGAGATACTTGACTGAGAGCTGTAGGCTGAGTGTTCTGCTACCTATCTTCATAGCCTGTGTTCGGTAAACAAAGAATTGACATTCGATTCTGAACTAACAAATGCCATAAACTCACTTACGCTATAGGGCTTTCTCACTAAGGCACAAGCCAAGTATAAGTAAGCTAACAAGTAATGGAACAAGCAGGGGAACAAGCTACGAATAAACAAGTCGACAAGTTCCGAGTTGCGCTGGACGGAGTTCTGTTCTGCAAGCCGTTACTCGTTTGTGCTACCTACTGACTATTGGAACTAATGAAGCAAATGATTAACTTCTAGGTGCTACCTAAAACCTATGGGTCTCGCTCGAATAAGGGTTCTTAGCTGCCGTTGATTGGACAACCGGCCTTAACAGATCCCTCCTTCTCTGAGGATGCTTTCTAGTACACGATAAAAGCGAAAGTGCATAACGTGGCAGGGGTGAGTCCAAGCAAAAAGGAAAAGGCACCTTATGGGTTCCGGTCCAGTGGGCTCAGGCTTTCATGATCGTTTCAATTCCTTAACAGTCTAGGGAGTCAGAGAGGTTTCCAATGTTGGGCTGACAGCCCAAATTCAGCCCAATGTGAGCTGAATCAGCCCACAGCCCACACTCCCTCTTAACCTAACCCTAATTAACATTAGGGGGGTGTGGTGGCTGCGTTTTAGGAGTAGAAAAGAGGACATCAACGAGGGCAGCAAGCAATAATCTTTGCAGCACCAAAGAGGAGAAGAAAAGGGCAGAAAAGCAAAGTGAAAGAAAGGGAAGAAGACAAGGACAACGCAGAGAGACTGTTCTCAATCATCTAGCAGTGTTCTCATCTCAAGTTAGATCAAATCTACAGTAGACTCTTGCTGTGATTACTTGGGGAGGTTTTAGATATTGTGGGCAATGACGTGATCCTTGTATCCCAGTTATTCTCTTGTGATTGTTGTTAGGGTTTAGGGCAAGAGATTGAGATTTGTATATTCATTATTCTCATAATGGATTATCTCTAGTTTGCCCCGTGGTTTTTACCCTTCACATTGGAGGGGTTTTCCACGTATATCTTGGTGTTTCATTTGATTGTGCTTCCATTTAATTCCGCTGCGTATTATGGTCTTCTAGTACTTGTTCATATATAAAGGTTATTCCGCATTATATCCCCATCAACTGGTATCAGAGCAGGGCTGTAGTGATTTAATTTTGTATTTGAACATGGAGGCCAATAATGTTTCTCGCATGATTAGTTTAAATGGAAATAATTGGATGATATGGAAACCAAGAATGGAAGATCTCTTATATTACAAAGATTTGTATGGACCTTTTGCAGGGGAGTTGTGTCATGGCAATCCAGGTTGCAAAGGTGTATTGCTCTCTCCACCATAGAAGCAGAATATATTGCTATTACAGAGGTATGCAAAGAAATGTTATAGATGAAAGAATTTTTACAAGAATTGGGGCTGAAATAGGAAAATTATGTGGTGCATTGTGACAGCCAGAGTGCCATCCATTTATATAAGAACCCAATGTTTCATTCCAAGTCAAAGCATATAGATGTCAGATACCACTGGATTCGAAATGTATTTGAAGAGAAGCAGTTACAACTTCAGAAAATTCACACAGATGACAACGGAGCAGACATGTTGACAAAGACTTTACCAAAAGAAAGATAGGAGATATGCTGACAGCTGGTCGGCATGGCTTCACATTGAGGAGTCATGAGATAGCCTCCCTCATGGGCTGAAGGGGGAGGTTGTTGGGCTGACAGCCCAAATTCAGCCCACAGCCCACACCCCCTCTTAACCTAACCCTAATTAACAATAGGGGGGTGTGGTGGCTGCGTTTTAGGAGTAGAAAAGAGGCTATAAAAGGGCAGCAACGAGGGCAGCAAGCAATAATTTTTGCAGCACCAAAGAGGAGAAGAAAAGGGCAGAAAAGCAAAGAGAAAGAAAGGTAAGAAGACAAGGACAACGCAGAGAGACTGTTCTCAATCATCTAGCAGTGTTCTCATCTCAGGTTAGATCAAATCTACAGTAGACTCTTGCTGTGATTACTTGGGGAGGTTTTAGATATTGTGGGCAATGACATGATCCTTGTATCCCAGTTATTCTCTTGTGATTGTTGCTAGGGTTTAGGGCAAGAGATTGAGATTTGTATATTTATTATTCTCATAATGGATTATCTCTAGTTTGCCCCGTGGTTTTTACCCTTCACATTGGAGGGGTTTTCCACGTATATCTTGGTGTTTCATTTGATTGTGCTTCCATTTAATTCCGCTGCGTATTATGGTCTTCTAGTACTTATTCATATATAAAGGTTATTCCGCATTATATCCCCATCAAACAATTCATCTATCTCTTGGTTGGTATTTGATCGCTAGTGGGTTCGACTGGCTCTAACTAGGAGATGCTAACTGCCCCAAGGGATCAACACATACCATGGTAGGCCGAGATCCTCCTCTGAGCGCTTTAGACTAATAGCTAGGGTAGGGCGACTACCAGAATCAAGCCTCCAACCCGCAAGTAATAGGAGTGGTGGGATTCTCTCTTCTTTTCTTTTCTTTCCTTCGCTTCCTTCTATCGTTGTTCTTTTTGGTAAGTGATTCGCCCTTTCTCTATTTGATGAGTTTGGATTGGATTCTTTCTTTCGTTCTTGCTTCAAAGCGAGTTAGATATATTTCTTCTGCCCGTAGGTTGAGCTAGTTGTGGAAGAGAATCTGAAAGTGTAAATCAAAAGAGCCCAGCCCCTATGCTAAGATCAAGAATTGTATCCTCTGTGAATAACCTCTTCTCTTAGCGCCTAAGCTTGTTTGTTCTTCATCTTAACCGAGTTGTGAATCAAGTTTTGGTTCCTGCAATTCTTCTCTGAAAGCTATCCGGAGTGGTTTCAATCTCAGATATCATATTCACCTTATCAATTCCATTCTATATTCTTTAGCAAGAGAGGACAGGCGGTGACAGATTGTGGAAAGAGTCCATGCCATGGTTTGAGTCTTTTCATAAGCTAAGTGTAAGAGAAAGAGGGCTAGCTTTGCTGACCGTAGCTAAGTGTAAGAGAAAGAGGGCTGGCTTTGCTGACCGTTCTTCTAATGAAATGCGCTTTCCTCCTAAGATCCGTTTTCCTTATTTGATCGTATGTATAAGAAAGGCACGAAGGGATAGCAAAGCCCAATCACACTATTGGTTTCGATAGGAAATGCATATGGAGAGGGTCAAGAATGGAAACTTACAGGTATATTGGCTGCCTATCTTCTATTTCTTTTATGGGCGTGGAGAATTTCCAAGTTAAAAGTGTTAGAGCTAGCCCCAGGATATTTATCTAAAAAGGTAATTTGGCAATCCAACAAGACAATAAAGCAAAAAACAAATAAAATGAGAGACAAGAACACCAGAACACCAAATTTACGTGGTTCGGTCAATTGACCTACATCCACGGACGAAGGAGGAGCAAATCACTATTATAAAAGAGGGACAATTACAAATGCCTTAGGAAGATGTTCCTAGGCCATAAAACACCGAAAATACTAAACAAGAAAAACCCAAATCTATAAGCCCAAACTATTTAACTGAGTGTGGACTTAAACCCAAAGCAAAACACAGGTTTTTCTTGTGGTGCATCTGACTTCAAAGCTCAGACCCTTATTTATAGTTTAAACAAGAGATACCAAACTTGTTTTTCCTTATGTGGGACTATGTGGGACTTGCCAAACTAACAAATCTCCACCTTGGCATGTCCCAACATTTACAATTAACAAAGCTTGCTCCACCTTCTTCACAAAAGCCCCAACGGGCAATCACCAACAATGAACACCAACCAAGTCCAAGCACTGCTTGAATTTGTAAACCGGAAGAGGCTTCGTAAGCATATCAGTTGGATTGTCCTTCGTATGAATTTTCTGAACATGGACCTTTCCCTCAGCAATAGTATCCCGAATAAAATGAAACTTCACATAGATGTGTTTCGTCCTCTCATGATACATCTGGTCTTTAGTCAAATGAATAGCACTTTGACTATCATAGTAAATTGTAGTGACACCTTGATGCAAACATAATTCACCGTACAAACCTCTTAACCATAAGACTTCCTTGATCGCCTCTGTCACTGCCATATATTCTGCCTCTGTAGTAGATAAAGCCACGACAGATTGTAAGGAAGCTTTCCAACTAACTGCACAACCACCAATACAAAATACATAGCTTATTAAAGATCTTCGTTTATCAAGATCCGTAGCATAATCAGAGTCGACGAAACCAACCAAAGTGTCACGATTTTTCCCAAACTCCAAACAAGCATCTGAAGTCCCTTGCAAGTATCTGAGAATCCACTTCACAGCCTGCCAATGTGTTTTACCCGGGCGAGACATATATCTGCTAACCACACTGACTGCTTGTGAAATATCTGGACGAGTACAAACCATTGCATACATAATACTGCCGATGGCACTGGAATATGGAACTTGCGCCATATATTGTTCCTCTTCAACTGACTATGGTGACTGAGCAGCAGATAACCGAAAATGGTTAGCAAGAGGAGTACTTACTGGCTTAGCGTTTTTCATACCAAACCTCTCCAAGACTTTCTTGAGATAATTTTTCTGGGTTAGAAATAATTTTCCAACTCCTCGTTCTCTTTTGATCTCCATGCCAAGAATTTTCTTATCTGCTCCTAAATCTTTCATTTCAAATTCACTACTTAGTTGCATTTTCAAAGTGTGAATTGATGACAAATTCTTAGCTGCAATAAGCATGTCATCAACATAAAGTAACAAATACACAAAAGAACCATCAATTAACTTTCGAAAGTAGACACAGCTATCATACTTGCTCCTCGTGTAACCATGACTCAACATAAAAGAATCAAACCTCTTATACCACTGTCTTGGAGATTGCTTTAATCTGTATAAGGATTTCTTTAACAAGCAAACATGGTCTTCCTTACCATCAACTTCAAATCCATGAGGTTGCTCCATGTAAATTTGTTCTTCAAGTTCACCATGTAAGAAAGCTGTCTTAACATCAAGTTGCTCCAATTCCAAATCATACATGGCAACTAAAGCAAGCAAAACACGTATAGAGCTATGTTTAACAACAGGTGAAAATACGTCATTAAAATCAACACCATGTACCTGACTATAGCCCTTTGCAACCAATCGTGCTTTGTACCTTGCATCTTCAACCCCTGGAATTCCTTCCTTTCTTTTGAAGACCCATTTGCATCCAACAATTTTCTTACCCGAAGGCGGCTTTACAAGATCCCAAGTTTTATTCTGATGGAGAGATTCAATTTCTTCATTCAACGCAATCAACCACTTAGTGGAATTTTCACAAGAAACTGCATTTGAGTAGGAAGTAGATTCACCAACTTCACTTGTTTCTTCTGCAACAGACAAAGCATATGCAACCAAATTTGCATATCTTTATGGTGGTCGAATATCTCTCCATGGTCTATCCTTAACTATGGAATATTGCTCTTCCTCTGGATCATCTTCGTCAGTAGACTCGGGACCATCTACTAGCATTCTTTGAGTAGAAGAGTTCGACTGAAAAGAATCTGAACTACCAATCTCAAGCTCCACCTGCTTCTATGCACTATCATTTGTACAAATAGTAGATTCCTTTTTGGAAGATAACATAGACAATTCATCAAAAGTAACATCTCTACTGATTATAAATTTTGGGGATTTGGGATCAGAATACCATAATCTGTATCCTTTCACCCCAGAAGCATATCCAAGGAAAATACACTTTTTAGCTCGAGGTTCTAATTTTCCTTCATTTACATGCATGTATGCTGGACACCTAAAAATTTTTAAATCAGAGTAATCAGCAGGAGTACCTGACCAAACTTCCTCTGGGGTTTTAAAGTTAAGTGCTGCAGAAGGAGCGCGGTTGACAACGTAACAGGCCATATTAATCGCCTTTGCCCAAAAGTCTTTTGTCAACCCTACATTTGAGATCATACACCTTGCTCTCTCCAAGAGTGTTCTATTCATACGTTCGGCCACACCATTTTGTTGAGGTAAAGGTTAGAAAAACATCATTTTTATGCTTCAGAAAATAAACCCAAACTTTCCTGGAATAATCGTCAATGAAAGTCAACATATACCTGGCACCACCCTTAGATTGAACACGAGCTGGACCCCAAAGGTCTGAATGAATATAGTCAAGAGTACCTTTCGTTTTGTGAACTACCGGAGAATTGAAGCTGACTCTTTTCTGCTTTCCAAAAATGCAGTGTTCACAAAAATCCAATGGCCCAGTACTCTGTCCACAAAGCAGACCCCTTTTGCTCAATATGCTCAAACCTTTTTCGCTCATATGACCCAAACGCATATGCTATAATTTGGTGATGTCAGAATCAGACAATGATGATAATGACGAGACTGCAACCGAGCCTGTGATAGTAGTTCCCTGCAAAATATACAAGCTACCAGACCTACAAGCTTTCATAACAATAAGGGCACTTCTAGAAACTTTCATAACTCCACCTTCAGCTGTGTATTTGCACCCAAGAGCCTCTAGGATGCCTAAAGAGATGAGATTTTTTTTTAAATCAGGAACATGTCTAACATTAGTGAGCGTCCTCACAATACCATCATGCATTTTAATTTGAATTATGCCTTTACCAACAACATCACATGCGGCATTATTGCCCATCAAAACAATTCCACCATTACAAGATTCATATGTGGAAAATAAATCCCTATTGGGACACATGTGATAAGAACAACCCGAATCTAAAATCCATTCATTTTTACACCTTGTCCTATCATCAGTAGCAAAGAAAATATTTCCAGCATTCTCATCAGCTACTACACTAGCTTCAGCGGACTCAATAGTTTTCTCAACACTTTTTTCTTTTTGCTTTAATTTATTTTTCAATTTAAAGCAATCAGCCTTAATGTGCCCCATTTTATGACAATATCTGCACTCCAAAATTTTATGTCTGGATTTAGATCTAGATTTAGATCTACTACTATCAAATTCTCTTTTATCCATTCTACCTCTGACAATCAGACCCTCAGCCTGATTCCCTTTACTTTCCCCAGTGATATCCCTGTCTATCTGCTCCTTAGATTTTAGTGCAGATTTAATTTCCTGATACGAGATTGTTTCTTTTCCATAAATCATAATATCACGGAAATACTTAAAGGATTGGGGAAGAGAACACAAAAGTAACAGGGCTTTATCCTCATCATCAATTTTTGCATCTATATTCTCCAAATCCATAACTAAGGAATCAAACTTATCAAGATGTGAGAGTATAGATGTACCTTTAGTCATCCGAAGCATATACAAACTCTGCTTCAAGTAGAGACGATTCTCCACTGTCCTCTTCATATACAAGGCTTTAAGTTTGTCCCACATGCTCTTAGCCGTAGTCTCCATGGCTACCTCCCGTAAAACCTCATCAGAGAGATTTAGGATGATGCTTGATCGGGCCTTCTTATCCATACCCGCAAGATCTTCCTTTGACGTACCATCTGGAATGTTTCTCTGCTCCCTGTAGTGCCAAATCAACTCCGTCTTGAAACCAGAATGGCCTCCATCTTAAGTTGCCACATGCCGAAGTTGGCATTTCCGTCGAATTTCTCGACGATGATCTTTGTTATTGTCATCGTTGCCAAAAGATCCTGAAACTAAGCTCTGATACCAGTTTGTTAGAGCTAGCCCTAGGATATTTACCTAAAAAGGTAATTTGGCAATCCAACAAGACAATAAAGCAAAAAACAATAAAAGGAGAGACAAGAACACCAGAACACCAAATTTACGTGTTCGGGTCAATTGACCTACATCCACGGACGAAGGAGGAGCAAATCACTATTATAAAAGAGGGACAATTACAAATGCCTTAGGAAGATGTTCCTAGCCATTCCCACTTGCGGCTTCTGATCCTAATTTTTATACGAGATACGATTCAACTCTCACAGGCTATTCATAAGTGTCCATTCTGTCAACTACTCCTATTGGCGCACTTGCTCCTGTTGTACCGAGTCAAACTGTAATGGAATCTCAATTTGTTGCATATGGTATAGATCTCAGTAAATACACGGATCCTTCTTATGCAGTTGGTCGACTTTCAGTTCCTCATTGAATTGATTTCATCATCCATCTTCTTATCTAATTACCCAATATTTCTATACAAGGGAAAACCTCTTTTGTCTGCGCCAACCTCTTCTCAACGCGCCTAAGCTTGTTTGTTCTTCGTCTTAACCCGAGTTGTGAATCAAGTTTTGGTTCCTTCAATTCTTCTCTGAAAGCTTTCCGGAGTGGTTTCAATCTCAGATATCATATTCACCTTATCAATTCCATTCTATATTCTTTAGCAAGAGAGGACAGGCGGTGACAGATTGTGGAAAGAGTCCATGCCATGGTTTGAGTCTTTTCATAAGCTAAGTGTAAGAGAAAGAGGGCTGGCTTTGCTGACCGTAGCTAAGTGTAAGAGAAAGAGGGCTGGCTGACCGTTCTTCTAATGAAATGCGCTTTCCTCCTAAGATCCGTTTTCCTTATTTGATCGTATGTATAAGAAAGGCACGAAGGGATAGCAAAGCCCAATCACACTATTGGTTTCGACAGGAAATGCATATGGAGAGGGTCAAGAATGGAAACTTACAGGTATATTGGCTGCCTATCTTCTATTTCTTTTATGGGCGTGGAGAATTTCAAAGTTCAAAGAAAGAAAGAATATTTACTAAAAGGTAATTTGGCAATCCAACAAGACAATAAAGCAAAAAAACAAATAAAAGGAGAGACAAGAACCACCAGAACACCAAATTTACGTGGTTCGGTCAATTGACCTACATCCCCGGACGAAGGAGGAGCAAATCACTATTATAAAAGAGGGACAATTACAATGCCTTAGGAAGATGTTCCTAGGCCATAAAACACCGAAAATACTAAACAAGAAAACCCAAATCTATAAGCCCAAACCTATTTAACTGAGTGTGGACTTAACCCCAAAGCAAAACACTTAGGTTTTTCTTGTGGTGCATCTGACTTCAAAGCTCAGACCTTATTTATAGTTTACACAGGAGATACCAACTTGTTTTCCTAATATGAGACTATGTGGGAAAGAAACTGGAATGTAAAAATACATAGCTGATCAGAGAAATGGTAGTAAAGAGAGAATGGATTAGCTCTTGGGTTTATTCGGGTCACTTCACTAGATTTATTTAGGAATACAGACGGTACATAGGCACGTGAGCAGTATGGGCTTTCCCCACCAGCGGGAGCGATTAGAGCGCAGTATTTCTTAGTGGGGACTGTTTGGGCTCGTCTTTGAGAAGATAACTAGTGGAAATACACACCTTGCATTTTTTCGCATAGCTAGTCTTCTTAATCGGCACCTAAATCTACTTCTTTCTCTTCTTCTTGATTGAAAACCTGACCTCTATCATAAAAGTGGAAATATGCATACCCAGTCGAGTGCCGCTCATTTCACCGCGTGTCAAACTGTGTCAGGCAGGAAAGAGAGTGTTTGATCCCTATTGTTTCTCATTGAAGATTTGGAACGACGCGAGCCGGGTGGGGTCATAAAAGGTCGCGAACATTGGCCACAGCAGCATAGACGCTCACAAGGTATTTCTAAAGAATAGAATTGAGTGCACTACGCCTTTTTCTCACTCATCTTGATGCTTTCTCCTTACATTGACTGGGCCGCAAGCATACAAGAGATGGGAGAGATAGTAATCTGAGCTACTACAAAAATCCCATATTGCAGCGTTGACTTATTCCCCCGATTTAGAGAAGCATACGTCAATTCTTAGTGGGCTTCTGGAACTCTACCAGCGTACGACCTACTCCTTTTAGAAAGAGCAGAGTGTCGGTTAGGGGCCATATCAGTTGATCTCAGGAAAGTGAGGCGTGATCCATAAGGAGTGAAATGATTGACTCTCTTTCTTGTTGGGGGGCATCCCCAGGATTCCTTCCCCTCAAGAAGTGAAGAAAACGATACCGAGAACACCATCCATAAATAAAGGCTAACTCGAAAGAAGGATTAGTGGATGGCTTTCCTCGAGCGGGGGTTTGTTTTAGGCACCGGGTGGGGAATCGAGACTAAAAAGCTGATCAGATCGGGAGACCGCTTTCTCAGTTGGAAGCTTTGACTTTTCCTTTCTATTGATTAAGGCTTTGAATCTCTAAAGCACCGGATCCGCACCGCAGTGAAATAGATTATGTAGAAGAGCTTATTAAGCAAGCTACTGATTCTTATCCAATTGGCTTATTCCGAGAAGTCTTATGAAACGAATGAGGCTTACGAGAGGAACAAGCAAGCAAAGCAAACAAGCAAAACTCTGTAAAGTAGAAAGTTTAGTATAGATAACAAGGTTATATTCATCAATTCTATATCATTGCACACTAATAGAGTTCTCTTTTTATCACTTATTGAATTAAAGGAAGCGGGAAAGGTTGAGTTCCTGGAGATCAAAGTAGGACAGCCTGCTCCTGTTATAGTAGAAAGAGCATCTGACGAAGAAAGAGAAGGAGAAGTGTATTTACTGAGATCTATACTACATGTGCTCCAAAGATGCAATTCCAATTCATTAGAGTTCCACAGTGAAGAAAGGAATCCGCAATCGGGTCGGTAGGTTCTAGTAGCATCTCCGTTCTCATGCCCACTACAAGGAAGGTTAGGCTCAACAGGGTATCAATCAAGCAAGCGCGGTTCGGTTCTTCAAGTTTGAGTTTCGTTCCTGGGTTCGGGAGTTCTTGTGTTGGCGCGTCGAGAATAGAAAGCAGAGGTTGGCTTTGGGGAATCAGCTCGTGAAGAAGCTTTTTCAATAAATAGTCTAAAGTGAGCTCCCTACTTACTTAATCAGATAACACAAGTGGATCTTGCCCTCAAACACCGGTTTACAGAGACTCGGCACCATAAACTCGTCCTGTTGTCGGTGAAGAAAGGAGAGTTCGACAAGCAACTGAATCCGCTGCGACGAGAGAAGAATCAAGTCCAGGATAACTAGGTTCAATTGAATTCCTTGGGTAGTTTCCTTGTTTCGTAGTTGCTTGGTGGATTAAAAGACTTCCAATCAGGTGTTACTGTCCGATGAGTACTCGAAGGAAGAAGCTCTTTCTTATTTGCAACCCGGACTTCTTCAGCGCTAAGCATATTCCTTCAGTCGAGTATCCACAAGCAATGGCGCTTACGGAGCATCAACGGCAAACAAGTAGTATATAGAAATAATGGCTTTCGCACACTAACAAGCTACGGAACAAGCCCTTGCGCATTACTCTGATGTCTTGAAGTCTAGAGTCACAGCTGATGCAGGAGCAGGAAGGCAATATGAATTTCTTAAAGCACAGGAGCCCGAAAGGTCGTATTTGTTGAGTCGACTTTCACTGAGGCTTCTGTATTGCCAGGAGTTCACTGAGGACAGATCGGATCTTGATTCTAATCCGGAGACTAGTTGATTCTGTTACTCGCTCTTGAAACTGACTTGAGCCCTGCCCATGCTTTCCTGGCAATTCGAGTCAAATGAGTAAAGTCGAACTAAACTTGAAACAAAGAAAATCATTGAATAACGCCTATGGAAAAAGGTCACATTAGACATCCCTATATGATCTAGCAACAAATCATTCCACTTCGGATCTCCTAGACTTCAAAAGCACTGCTTCATCTCCAGTAGACGTAAAACCAATCAATCACCTTTACCTCTCGTCGCCAAAAGGATGAAAGTAAACAAACACTGAAATGAAGTTCAGAATGGAATGTAAGTGCTCCTCATGATAGAAAGAAAGAAGTAATGAAACTGCTCTTGACTTACCCGAAACTAGACTTGATTTCAGAATGAACCAACAACACCCGAACTTGACTTGAGAAATGGAACTCAATTACGGAGTCTTGCGCATCGTAAGGTCGGCCCGATCCAGTGAAAAAACAGCAGAAACTAGAGTGACAGAGTGATCCTGTAATCGTGAGATGTGAGAGAAGGCTTGGCACTTTATCGCATGTAATATAGATAGGACTGCACCCGTGGTCATAGGGATCCGTTTTCCTTTTATAGCCATTAGGATTGCTTGCTCATATATGAGTATTTCATGATTTGGCAGCAACAATAACTCTCTTCTGGGGCTAGCTCCTCGAATAGAGCAGTACTGGTTGTTGGTAGTGTTGGGTCTGATAGAATATAAGATTTCCCCAACTATATGAGGAAATCTTATCTATTCTGTTGAGGAAAATCCTCTATTCTGTTGAGAAAAATCCTCCCTCCTAATCTGTATATCTGTATAAATAGGAGAGGAATATGTTAATGCATTCAAGCTACATCACCTTTTTAATAAAGCTTCTTCAATAATTGTTCTTATCTTCTATTCTTCAATAATTGTTCTGTCTTCTATTCTTTCTATCATGGTATTAGAGCCGCTTGCCTAGAGCAAGTTCTCTTCACGCTACCGACTCATCACCGTTGCTTCTTCACCTCCGGCGGTAAAAGAAAAGGCTTTCTATCAGTGCTTTTTCGTCGTCAGGTCATCGGTTTGACAAATCTTTCCTCCTCGACGAACGACAACTGTCTTCTCCTCCACTGCCACTCTACGCCAACGTCTGTTCCCATCCACTGCGACGTCTCTATTGTTGTGCTCACTAGCACTGCCCCACCTTTCTTCCTCGCTGTAGCTACCACCTATCTCTTCTGCTATAGGTTCCTCCTCTGTTGCAGCTTCCTCCTTTGCTATAGTAGCATCACTGCAACATTACTGTAGATTTCTCCTCTATCACCGTTGTCATCGCAGTCGCAGTCGTCGCCATCGCAGTTGTGGCCGTTGCAGCTACCGTTGTCGCAATCGCAACCGCAGCCATCGCCGTCGCCATCGCAGTTGTGGCCGTTGCAGCTATCGCCGTTGCAATTGGAACCGTCGTCGCAATCGCAACCGTAGCCATCGCCGTCGCAACCGCAGCAACAACAACAACAGCAGCGATCTGCTCTTGCCCTACTCACAAAGCGTCTCGTTCATAAACCATTCTTTGCATTGATCCAAGATTGGTATCCTTGTTAGGAGCACCATCTTGCGGGGGCATGATAAAAGATAAGATTTCCTTAACTATATGAGGAAATCTTATCTATTCTGTTGAGGAAAATCCTCTATTCTGTTGAGAAAAATCCTTCCTCCTAATCTATATATCCTAATCTGTATATCTGTATAAATAGGAGAGGAATATGTTAATGCATTCAAGCTACTTCACCTTTTTAATAAAGTTTCTTCAATAATTGTTCTTATCTTCTATTCTTCAATAATTGTTCTGTCTTCTATTCCTTCTATCATGGTATTAGAGTCGCTTGCCTAGAGCAAGTTCTCTTCACGCTATCGACTCATCACCGTTGCTTCTTCACCTCCGGCGGCAAAAGAAAAGGCTTTCTATGAGTGCTTTTTCGTCGTCAGGTCATCGGTGTGACAAATCTTTCCTCCTCGACGAACAACAACTGTCTTCTCCTCCATTGCCACTCTATGCCAACATCTGTTCCCTTCCAATGCGACGTCTCTATTGCTGTGCTCTCCAGCACTGCCCCACCTTTCTTCCTCGATGTAGCTACCTCCTATCTCTTCTGCTACAGCTTCCTCCTCTGTTGCAGCTTCCTACTCTGCTATAGTAGCATCACTGCAACATTACTATAGATTTCTCCTCTATCGCCATTGTCATCGAAGTTGCAGTCGTCGCCATCGCAGTTGTGGCCGTTGCAGCTACCGTCGTCGCAATCGCAACCGCAGCCATCGCCGTCGTCATCGCAGTTGTAGCCGTTGCAGCTATCGCCGTCGTAATTGCAACCGTCGTCGCAATCGCAACCGTAGCCATCGCCGTCGCAGCCGCAGCAACAACAACCGTAGCAGCGATCTGCTCTTTCCCTACTCACAAAGCGTCTCATTCGTAAACCATTCTTTGCATCGATCTAAGATTGGTATCCTTGTCAGGAGCACCATCTTGCGGGGGCATGATAGAAGATAAGATTCCCCCAACTATATGAGGAAATCTTATCTATTCTGTTGAGGAAAATCCTCTATTCTGTTGATAAAAATCCTCCCTCCTAATCTGTATATCCTAATCTGTATATCTGTATAAATAGGAGAGGAACATGTTAATGCATTCAAGCTACTTCACCTTTTTAATAAAGCTTCTTCAATAATTGTTCTTATCTTCTATTCTTCAATAATTGTTCTGTCTTCTATTCTTTCTATCATGGTATTAGAGCCGCTTGCCTAGAGCAAGTTCTCTTCAAGCTACCGACTCATCACCGTTGCTTCTTCACCTCCGGCGGCAAAAGAAAAGGCTTTCTATCAGTGCTTTTTCGTCGTCAGGTCATCGGTGTGACAAATCTTTCCTACTCGACGAACGACAACTGTCTTCTCCTCCACTGCCACTCTATGCCAATGTCTGTTCCCTTCCACTGCGACGTCTCTATTCCTGTGCTCACCAGCACTGCCCCACCTTTCTTCCTCGCTGTAGCTACCTCCTATCTCTTCTACTACAGCTTCCTCCTCTGTTTCAGCTTCCTCCTCTGCTATAGTAGCATCACTGCAACATTACTGTAGATTTCTCCTCTATCGCCATTGTCATCGCAGTCGCAGTCGTCGCCATCGCAATTGTGGCCGTTGCAGCTACCGTCGTCGCAATCGTAACCGCAGCCATCGCCGTCGCCATCGTAGTTGTGGCCGTTGCAGCTATCGCCGTCGCAATTGCAACCGTCGTCGCAATAGCAACCGTAGCCATCGCCATCGCAGCCGCAGCAATAACAACAGCAGCAGCGATCTGCTCTTGCCCTACTCACAAAGCATCTTGTTCGTAACCCATTCTTTGCATTGATCCAAGATTGGTATCCTATCAGGAGCACCATCTTGCGGGGGCATGATAGAAGATATGATTTCCCCAACTATATGAGGAAATCTTATGTATTCTGTTGCGGAAAATCCTCTATTCTGTTGAGAAAAATCCTCCCTCCTAATCTGTATATCTGTATAAATAGGAGAGGAACATGTTAATGCATTCTAGCTACTTCACCTTTTTAATAAAGCTTCTTCAATAATTGTTCTTATCTTCTATTCTTCAATAATTGTTCTGTCTTCTATTCTTTCTATCATGGTATTAGAGCCGCTTGCCTAGAGCAAGTTCTCTTCATGCTACCGACTCATCACCGTTGCTTCTTCACCTCCAGCGGCAAAAGAAAAGACTTTCTATGAGTGCGTTTTCATCGTCAGGTCATCGGTGTGACTAATCTTTCCTCCTTGACGAATGACAACTATCTTCTCCTCCACTGCCACTCTACGCCAACGTCTGTTCCCTTCCACTGCGACATTTCTATTGCTGTGCTCACCAGCACTGCCCCACCTTTCTTCCTCGCTGTAGCTACCTCCTATCCCTTCTGCTACAACTTCCTCCTCTGTTGCAGCTTCCTCCTCTGCTATAGTAGCATCACTACAACATTACTGTAGATTTCTCCTCTATCGCCGTTGTCATCACAGTCGCAGTTGTGGCCATCGCAGTTGTGGCCGTTGCAGCTACCGTCGTCGCAATCGCAACCGCAGCCATCGCCATCACCATCGCAGTTGTGGCCGTTGCAGCTATCGCCGTCGCAATTGCAACCGTCGTCGTAATCGCAACCGTAGCCATCGCCGTCGCAGCCGTAGCAACAACAACAGCAGCAGCGATCTGCTCTTGCCCAACTCACAAAGCCTCTCGATTGTGAACCATTCTTTGCATTGATCCAAGATTGGTATCCTTGTCAGGAGCACCATCTTGCGGGGGCATGATAGAAGATAAGATTTCCCCAACTATATGAGGAAATCTTATCTATTCTGTTGAGGAAAATCCTCTATTCTGTTGAGAAAAATCCTCCCTCCTAATCTGTATATCCTAATCTGTATATCTGTATAAATAGGAGAGGAACATGTTAATGCATTCAAGCTACTTCACCTTTTTAATAAAGCTTCTTCAATAATTGTTCTTATCTTCTATTCTTCAATAATTGTTCTGTCTTCTATTCTTTCTATCATGGTATTAGAGCCGCTTGCCAAGAGCAAGTTCTCTTCACGCTACCGACTCATCACCGTTGCTTCTTCACCTCCGGCGGCAAAAGAAAAGGCTTTCTATGAGTGCTTTTTCATCGTCAGGTCATCGGTGTGACTAATCTTTCCTCCTCGACGAACGACAACTGTCTTCTCCTCCACTACCACTCTACGCCAACGTCTTTTCCCTTCCATTGCGACATCTCTATTGCTGTGCTCACCAGCACTGCCCAACCTTTCTTCCTCGCTGTAGCTACCTCCTATCTCTTCTGCTACAACTTCCTCCTCTGTTGCAGCTTCCTCCTCTGCTATAGTAGCATCACTGCAACATTACTGTAGATTTCTCCTCTATCGCCGTTGTCATCACAGCAGTTGTCGCCATCACAGTTGTGGCCGTTGCAACTACCGTCGTCGCAATCGCAACCGCAGCCATCGTCGTCACCATCGCAGTTGTGGCCGTTGCAGCTATCGCCGTCGCAATTGCAACCGTCGTCGTAATCGCAACCGTAGCCATCGTCGTCGTAGCCGTAGCAACAACAACAGCAGCAGCGATCTGGTCTTGCCCTACTCACAAAGCGTCTCGATTGTAAACCATTCTTTGCATTGATCCAAGATTGGTATCCTTGTCAGGAGCACCATCTTGCGGGGGCATGATAGAAGATAAGATTTCCCCAACTATAGGAGGAAATCTTATCTATTCTGTTGAGGAAAATCCTCTATTCTGTTGAGAAAAATCCTCCCTCCTAATCTGTATATCCTAATCTGTATATCTGTATAAATAGGAGAGGAACATGTTAATGCATTCAAGCTACTTCACCTTTTTAATAAAGCTTCTTCAATAATTGTTCTTATCTTCTATTCTTCAATAATTGTTCTGTATTCTATTCTTTCTATCATGGTATTAGAGCCGCTTGCCTAGAGCAAGTTCTCTTCACGCTACCGACTCATCACCGTTGCTTCTTCACCTCCGGCGGCAAAAGAAAAGGCTTTCTATCAGTGCTTTTTTATCGTCAGGTCATCGGTGTGACAAATATTTCCTCCTCGACGAATGACATCTATCTTCTCCTCCACTGCCACTCTACGCCAACGTCTGTCCCCTTCCACTGCGACGTCTCTATTGCTGTGCTCACCAGCAATGCCCCACCTTTCTTCCTCGCTGTAGCTACCTCCTATCTCTTCTACTACAGCTTCCTCCTCTGTTGGAGCTTCCTCCTCTGCTATAGTAGCATCACTGCAACATTACAGTAGATTTCTCCTCTATCGCCGTTGTCATCGCAGTCGTCGCCATCGCAGTTGTGGCCGTTGCAGCTACCGTCGTCGCAATCGCAACCGCAACCGCAGCCATCGCCGTCACCATCGCAGTTGTGGCCATTGCAGCTATCGCCGTCGCAATTGCAACCGCCGTCGCAATCGCAACCGTAGCCATCGCCGTCGCAGCCGCAGCAACAACAACAGCAGCAGCGATCTGCTCTTGCCCTAGTGACAAAGCGTCTCGTTCATAAACCATTCTTTGCATCGATCCAAGATTGGTATCCTTGTCAGGAACACCATCTTGCGGGGGCATGATAGAAGATAAGATTTCCCCAACTATATGAGGAAATCTTATCTATTCTGTTGAGAAAAATCCTCTCTCCTAATCTGTATATCCGAATCTGTATATCTGTATAAATAGGAGAGGAACATGTTAATGCATTCAAGCTACTTGACCTTTTTAATAAAGCTTCTTCAATAATTGTTCTTATCTTCTATTCTTCAATAATTGTTCTGTCTTCTATTCTTTCTATCATGGTATTAGAGCCGCTTGCCTAGAGCAAGTTCTCTTCACGCTACCGACTCATCACCGTTGCTTCTTCACCTCCGGCGGCAAAAGAAAAGGCTTTCTATCAGTGCTTTTTTATCGTCAGGTCATCGGTGTGACAAATCTTTCCTCCTCGACGAACGACATCTATCTTCTCCTCCACTGCCACTCTACGCCAACGTCTGTCCCCTTCCACTGCGACGTCTCTATTGTTGTGCTCACCAGCAATGCCCCACCTTTCTTCCTCGCTGTAGCTACCTCCTATCTCTTCTACTACAGCTTCCTCCTCTGTTGGAGCTTCCTCCTCTGCTATAGTAGCATCACTGCAACATTACAGTAGATTTCTCCTCTATCGCCGTTGTCATCGCAGTCGTCGCCATCGCAGTTGTGGCCGTTGCAGCTACCGTCGTCGCAATCGCAATCGCAACCGCAGCCATCGTCGTCGCCATCGCAGTTGTGGCCATTGCAGCTATCACCGTCGCAATTGCAACCGCCATCGCAATCGCAACCGTAGCCATCGCCGTCGCAGCCGCAGCAACAACAACAGCAGCAGCGATCTGCTCTTGCCCTACTGACAAAGCGTCTCGTTCATAAACCATTCTTTGCATCGATCCAAGATTGGTATCCTTGTCAGGAACACCATCTTGCGGGGGCATGATAGAAGATAAGATTTCCCCAACTATATGAGGAAATCTTATCTATTCTGTTGAGGAAAATCCTCTATTCTGTTGAGAAAAATCCTCCCTCCTAATCTGTATATCCTAATCTGTATATCTGTATAAATAGGAGAGGAACATGTTAATGCATTCAAGCTACTTCACCTTTTTAATAAAGCTTTTTCAATAATTGTTCTTATCTTCAATTCTTCAATAATTGTTCTATCTTCTATTCTTTCTATCATGGTATTTGAGCCGCTTGCTTAGAACAAGTTCTCTTTACGCTACCGACTCATCACCGTTGCTTCTTCACCTCCGGCGGCCAAAGAAAAGGCTTTCTATGAGTGCTTTTTCATCGTCAGGTCATCGGTGTGACTAATCTTTCCTCCTCGACGAACGACAACTGTCTTCTCCTCCACTGCCACTCTATGCCAACGTCTGTTCCCTTCCACTGCGACATCTCTATTGCTGTGCTCACCAGCACTGCCCAACCTTTCTTCCTCGCTGTAGCTACCTCCTATCTCTTCTGCTACAACTTCCTCCTCTGTTGCAGCTTCCTCCTCTGCTATAGTAGCATCACTGCAACATTACTGTAGATTTCTCCTCTATCGCCGTTGTCATCACAGTCGCAGTTGTCGCCATCGCAGTTGTGGCCGTTGCAGCTACCGTCGTCGCAATCGCAACCGCAGCCATCGCCGTCACCATCGCAGTTGTGGCTGTTGCAGCTATCGCCGTCGCAATTGCAACCGTCGTCGTAATCGCAACCGTAGCCATCGCCGTCGCAGCCGCAGCAACAACAACAGTAGCAGCAATCTGCTCTTGCCCTACTGACAAAGCGTCTCGTTCATAAACCATTCTTTGCATCGATCCAAGATTGGTATCCTTGTCAGGAACACCATCTTGCGGGGGCATGATAGAAGATAAGATTTCCCCAACTATATGAGGAAATCTTATCTATTCTGTTGAGGAAAATCCTCTATTCTGTTGAGAAAAATCCTCCCTCCTAATCTGTATATCCTAATCTGTATATCTGTATAAATAGGAGAGGAACATGTTAATGCATTCAAGCTACTTCACCTTTTTAATAAAGCTTCTTCAATAATTGTTCTTATCTTCTAATTCTTCAATAATTGTTCTATCTTCTATTCTTTCTATCATGGTATTAGAGCCGCTTGCCTTAGAACAAGTTCTCTTACGCTACCGACTCATCACCGTTGCTTCTTCACCTCCGGCGGCCAAAGAAAAGGCTTTCTATGAGTGCTTTTTCATCGTCAGGTCATCGGTGTGACTAATCTTTCCTCCTCGACGAACGACAACTGTCTTCTCCTCCACTGCCACTCTATGCCAACGTCTGTTCCCTTCCACTGCGACATCTCTATTGCTGTGCTCACCAGCACTGCCCAACCTTTCTTCCTCGCTGTAGCTACCTCCTATCTCTTCTGCTACAACTTCCTCCTCTGTTGCAGCTTCCTCCTCTGCTATAGTAGCATCACTGCAACATTACTGTAGATTTCTCCTCTATCGCCGTTGTCATCACAGTCGCAGTTGTCGCCATCGCAGTTGTGGCCGTTGCAGCTACCGTCGTCGCAATCGCAACCGCAGCCATCGCCGTCACCATCGCAGTTGTGGCTGTTGCAGCTATCGCCGTCGCAATTGCAACCGTCGTCGTAATCGCAACCGTAGCCATCGCCGTCGCAGCCGCAGCAACAACAACAGTAGCAGCAATCTGCTCTTGCCCTACTGACAAAGCGTCTCGTTCATAAACCATTCTTTGCATCGATCCAAGATTGGTATCCTTGTCAGGAGCACCATCTTGCGGGGGCATGATAGAAGATAAGATTTCCCCAACTATATGAGGAAATCTTATCTATTCTGTTGAGGAAAATCCTCTATTCTGTTGAGAAAAATCCTCCCTCCTAATCTGTATATCCTAATCTGTATATCTGTATAAATAGGAGAGGAACATGTTAATGCATTCAAGCTACTTCACCTTTTTAATAAAGCTTCTTCAATAATTGTTCTTATCTTCTATTCTTCAATAATTGTTCTGTCTTCTATTCTTTCTATCATGGTATTAGAGCCGCTTGCCTAGAGCAAGTTCTCTTCACGCTACCGACTCATCACCGTTGCTTCTTCACCTCCGGCGGCAAAAGAAAAGGCTTTCTATCAGTGCTTTTTCATCGTCAGGTCATCGGTGTGACAAATCTTTCCTCCTCGATGAACGACATCTGTTTTCTCCTCCACTGCCACTCTACGCCAACGTCTGTCCCCTTCCACTGCGACGTCTCTATTGCTGTGCTCACCAGCACTGCCCCACCTTTCTTCCTCGCTGTAGCTACCTCCTATATCTTCTGTTATAGCTTCCTCCTCTATTGCAGCTTCCTCCTCTGCTATAGTAGCATCAGTGCAACATTACTGTAGATTTCTCCTCTATCGCCGTTGTCATCGCAGTCGTCGCCATCACAGTTGTGGCCGTTGCAGCTACCGTCGTCGCAATCGCAATCGCAATCGCAGCCATCGTCGTCGCCATCGCAGTTGTGGCCATTGCAGCTATCACCGTCGCAATAGCAACTGCCATCACAATCGCAACCGTAGCCATCGCCGTCGCAGCCGCAGCAACAACAACAGCAGCAGCGATCTGCTCTTGCCCTACTGACAAAGCGTCTTGTTCATAAACCATTCTTTGCATCGATCCAAGATTGGTATCCTTGTCAGGAACACCATCTTGCGGGGGCATGATAGAAGATAAGATTTCCCCAACTATATGAGGAAATCTTATCTATTCTGTTGAGGAAAATCCTCTATTCTGTTGAGAAAAATCCTCTCGCCTAATCTGTATATCCTAATCTGTATATCTGTATAAATAGGAGAGGAACATGTTAATGCATTCAAGCTACTTCACCTTTTTAATAAAGCTTCTTCAATAATTGTTCTTATCTTCTATTCTTCAATAATTGTTCTATCTTCTATTCTTTCTATCATGGTATTAGAGCCGCTTGCCTAGAGCAAGTTCTCTTCACGCTACTGACTCGTTACCGTTGCTTCTTCACCTCCGACGGCAAAAGAAACGGCTTTCTATCAGTGCTTTTTCATCGTCAGGTCATCGGTGTGACAAATCTTTCCTCCTCGACGAACGACAATTGTCTTCTCCTCCACTGCCACTCTACGCCAACGTCTATTCCCTTCCACTGCGACGTCTCTATTGCTGTGCTCACCAGTACTGCCCCACCTTTCTTCCTCGCTGTAGCTACCTCCTATCTCTTCTGCTACAGCTTCCTCCTCTGTTGCAGCTTCCTCCTCTGCTATAGTAGCATCACTACAACATTACTGTAGATTTCTCCTCTATCGCCATTGTCATCGCAGTCGCAGTCGTCGCCATCGCAGTTGTGGCCGTTGCAGCTACCGTCGTCGCAATCGCAACCACAGCCATCGCCATCGCCATCGCAGTTGTGGCAGTTGCAACTATCGCCGTCGCAATTGCAACCATCGTCGCAATCGCAACCGTCGTTGCCATCGCAACCGTAGCCATCGCCGTTGCAGCTGCAGCAACAACAACAGCATCAGCGATCTGCTCTTGCCCTACTCACAAAGCGTCTCGTTCGTAAACCATTCTTTGCATCGATCAAACAGGTATAAACGTAGGTACCTGTACCTGAGAGAAGAAGACAAGGCAGAAGGGAAAGCTTCGAGAGAAGAAGACAAGGCAGAGGGGAAAGCTTCGACGTAATGTATAGAATGGAACTGGATCTAGTTTGACTGCGCGAAAGAAGCTTGCTTGCCCATTTTATGTCGACTCCTTGCATGATGGCTCTCATAACCTAAGAATATGAAATCGGTTTGTATACTGGCTTCCTCTTACTTTATTCTTATATTAGGAGTAAGTTTGATCTCTTTTCTTATCAGTGACTGTAACAGCAAATGAAGATCGGAGGTAAGTATATGAATGACTCCCTTGCCCACCTTAAGGAAGTGAGAAAATGACTTCGTACAATAAATTCCATCTTTTCTGCCTTCTTTCAAAAATTATACTTTGCCCACTCACGAAAAGGGACTCAGGCTAATGATACTTTGCCCACTCACGAAAAGGGACTCAGGCTTCCTATTCAGGCACGAGTCGAGTAGGATTGAGGAAGAGGATTTATCCCAGGGCTTTTATTCGTCCGCCAGAACGAACCCACCACGCGCAGGGTGAGCCGGCTTGAACCTTGACTGAATGCAGCTGAGAAGGAGAGTAAAGTAAGGGCCTGATATCCACCCAATCACCAATGTAGAACTCTCTCTTAGTTCTTCCTTTGTCAGCAAGTTGTTTCATTCGGCTTTAGAAGGATTTGCAATCGCTCACACCCGTAAAAAAGACGACACTTTCGGCTTCCCTGTCTGCCGTTGGCCAATACTTAGGTATGTGCCATCATTGAATAATCAACGTCGAATTTGTTGTTAACCGCTGGATGATCGAACTTTTTATTGTTCCTTTCTGCCTATTTTTGTGAATAGTGGCATGGCCTGTATTTGCTTATAGCGGACTGGCCGCAGCATTTGTCATTATGGTTAGCAACCCATGTTTACTGTACGTGACTGCCATTGCATATGTAGGTACTTACCAAGACCCGAAGACAAAATGAGATGACTAAGGTTATTCTTTTTCTCATCCGCAATGGGGTCGGGGCCAGCGTATGATGCAAGAGATGCACCACCGGGTGAGACCCTCTTGTGTTTCTGCTAACAGATTCGGTCTTGGATCATAAGAAAAGAATTCGAGAAGGCTCCGTTCGAGAGGAGAAATTCGCTCATATTATTAGGGCTGTGTCCGCCATTTCGTATGTTTCTAGAAAATGATATGTCTCGGGGGTACTGTGAACAAACTCGTTTCGATGTCAAGAGTTATGCTATCCATCTTGGTTGGCCTAGTGTCTCGAGCAGTTTTTTTGTGCTTTGGCTAATCTCGTGGCTGATGCTTATAGCTAAGTGACTTACCCAGGAATGGAACTTCCACACATATATAAGAATAGAAACCCAAAGAATTCGAATGAATTGGAAATCGGAATTGAAGAGTTGATCGGCATATAACATAACATAGGAATTGAAGAGCTCACTACTTATGCTAATGAAGTATAAGTCACTCCACTAACGCTACACGGCGAGTCAAACACTAGTGTATGGATTTCTTCGAGAGTCGATGAAGCTTCTCGCAACGCATTTGCTTCGTTCACCTCAGATTCTCCGGAGACCAATTAAGCTGACCATTAATGACTAGTTCGAACACTAGGAGCGTATGTAGGAAGTGACTTCTCGTTTTGGCGGATTACTAGCTCCAGGAATGCTTGCTGTCAGCTGTGTTGGGACAAAGGTAAGGTTAGTAAGGTCATGCAGTCAAGCCGTAAAGCGGGCAATGAGAGGGTTCCGGATGATAGATTCGCTTCATCGCTGCTGCTTCTATCAGAAAGAAGGCGTTCTTGCCAAGACCGGTTATACAGTACATAAGGCATATTCAACGAAAGGTCCTTCTAGCGGAGTTTTTTCCTAAAGTTCCACACATGCCTGCTCTTCGTAGATAGAGATAGGATTCTTGGCATCCTACCTTTACTTGACTTTCCAGAGGCTCTTCGATGGACGCAGTCTAGTTCGACACCTTGTTCTCAACTTGACAAGTATACAGATGCTTCTGGGCATTTGTCAAAAGAGTGAGATCCGCCTCTCTGAATAAGGAATTCCTCCAGGGGCAAGTCGCCTGATTCCGCTACGCCCCTTTCGAAGCATAGGCCCCCTTCAATCTCCCTGTGTTAACAAACAAACAGTGGTGGCTTCAGCATCCTCAATGCCACTTCCTAGACTGTGATGCCATATTTGACATATGGAACATGCCACTATGATTCCGGGTATTCCCATGTCACACTTTGTATACAAGTAGGCCACATCACAGTAAGCAGCAGCCCCATGGAATCTTTCCGGTGTGGGTAGGAAACCATTTCTGGTTCCGCCTCATCAACCTTAAACCATTCTGAAGCTCCTTGATTTAGTATTCTAAAAACTAGTGAATGGGTTCACACCATGACGGACAAAGTTACTATTGGAATTAAACTTGTTCAAGTGTCATAAAGAGGTTCATTTCATCAAAAGAAAGGTTCATTGCATCAAGAGGGAGATTCATTACATCAAGAAGAAAAAATGGATCAAAAGTCTATGGAAAGATAAGTCAAATTGGTTATTAGTTCTTGAAAGGATTTCTTGAAAAAGAATGATTCATCTTGAATACAATTAATGTAATGTATCTTTGGGGACTATATAAACCCCATATGTTGAGTCATGAGTGATATAGAGTTTCTGAAATTGTAAAAGAGTTTTTCTTGAGAGAAATATAGAAGATTGAAGCTTGTCCTATTCTTCTTCTGTTTGATAGATCTATCCCCTCTTCATATCAAGTTCAACATTTGGTATCAGAGCATAGGTTAAGCCATGATCTCTTCCTCAAGTACCATCCAACTCCAGATCCCCAGATTGACAAAAGAAAATTATGACATATGATGCATCCAAATGAAGGTTCTTCTAGGCTCCCAAGATGTATGGGAGTTTGTAGAAGATGGATTTGCTGAACCAAGTCAAGTAGAAGAAGGAGCAATGAATGCAGAAGGAAGAAAACAACTCAAAGAAAGAAGGAAGAAGGAGAAAAAGGCTTTGTTCACAATCTATCAAGGGCTTGATGATACAATGTTCGAAATCATCGCTCCAGCAAATACTTCAAAGGAGGCTTGGGAAATGCTTCAAAAAGCATTCGGTGGTGTTGATAAGGTAAAGAAACTTCGTCTACAAGTTTTACGAGCCGACTTTAAAAAATTACAATAAGGTACTTCTGAAACTATTTCTGATTACTTCTCAAAAATCATTTCTATTGTTCATCAAATGAGATGAAATGGTGAACAAGTAAATGATCAGAGAGTAATAGAAAAAATATTGAGATCTCTAGATCCAAAATTTGATTTTATTGCTATTGTGATTGAAGAATCTAAAGATTTAGAAAAAATGTCTTTAGAAGAACTTATGGGTTCCCTTCAAGTTCATGAACAAAGGATTACAAAAAGAGGAGAAGACAAAACAATGGAGCAAGCACTACAAACTAAGCTTACTCTTGAAAATAAAGGTAAATCAAATTTTCAAAGAGGAAGAGGACGAGGACATAGAGGAAGAGGAGGCAGAAATCATACCAATCAAGAATCTCCAAACAATGAAGATGCTGGAGAAAATTCTAGCCAAGGAGGTCAAGGTTATGGTCGAGGACGTGGACATGGCAGAAACTCTAAAAGGTCTGAAATACAATGCTATATTTGCAAAAGGTATGGACATTACTCTTATGAATGTTATTATAATCCTAACAATCAAGGTGATAAGGCAAATTTTGTTGAGGAAGAAAAGAACGAAAATCAAGTTTTGTTAATGAGTTATGATAATTTGAAAGAGGATCAATCTATGACATGGTATCTAGATACAGGAACCTCAAATCACATGTGTGGCATCAAAGAGCTATTTTCAGAAATGGATATAAGTTATTCCGGGAACATTATATTTGGTGATTTGTCTCAAAGACCAGTAAGAGGCAGAGGTAAAATTCTCCTTGAACTTAATAATGGCAAAGAATTATGCATTTCAGATGTTTATTATGTTCCTGATATGAAAAATAATATTCTAAGTTTGGGACAATTACTTGAAAAAGGTTATGATATTGAGGATATTTCTACACTTTGGCATCTTAGATATGCTCACTTAAATTTTGAAGCTTTGAAACTTTTGGAGAAGTATAATATGGTGATAGGAATGCCAAAAATTGATTTTATTGCTATTGTGATTGAAGAATCTAAAGATTTAGAAAAAATGTCTTTAGAAGAACTTATGGGTTCCCTTCAAGTTCATGAACAAAGGATTACAAAAAGAGGAGAAGACAAAACAATGGAGCAAGCACTACAAACTAAGCTTACTCTTGAAAATAAAGGTAAATCAAATTTTCAAAGAGGAAGAGGAGGCAGAAATCATACCAATCAAGAATCTCCAAACAATGAAGATGCTGGAGAAAATTCTAGCCAAGGAGGTCAAGGTTATGGTCGAGGACGTGGACATGGCAGAAACTCTAAAAGGTCTGAAATACAATGCTATATTTGCAAAAGGTATGGACATTACTCTTATGAATGTTATTATAATCCTAACAATCAAGGTGATAAGGCAAATTTTGTTGAGGAAGAAAAGAACGAAAATCAAGTTTTGTTAATGAGTTATGATAATTTGAAAGAGGATCAATCTATGACATGGTATCTAGATACAGGAACCTCAAATCACATGTGTGGCATCAAAGAGCTATTTTCAGAAATGGATATAAGTTATTCCGGGAACATTATATTTGGTGATTTGTCTCAAAGACCAGTAAGAGGCAGAGGTAAAATTCTCCTTGAACTTAATAATGGCAAAGAATTATGCATTTCAGATGTTTATTATGTTCCTGATATGAAAAATAATATTCTAAGTTTGGGACAATTACTTGAAAAAGGTTATGATATTGAGATGAAAGATGTGGCTCTCTCAATTCGTGATAAGAATCAAACATTGATATCACATGTGAAAATGGCAAGGAATATAATGTTTCCACTACATTTAAGTATTTTTGATCAATCAAATTGTTTTAAAGCTGATATTGAGGATATTTCTACACTTTGGCATCTTAGATATGCTCACTTAAATTTTGAAGCTTTGAAACTTTTGGAGAAGTATAATATGGTGATAGGAATGCCAAAAATTGATCGCCCATCAAAATTATGTGAAGTATGTGTCATGGGTAAGCAAGAAAGAAAGCCTTTCAAAGTCAGAAGGACAAAAAGAGCATGGCATCGACTTGATCTGATGCACTCAGATGTTTGTGGCCCTATCAATCCAGTATCACTTGGAGGAAGCAGGTATTTTCTTACCTTCACTGATGATCATAGTGGCAAAACTTGGGTTTATATGTTAAAAGAAAAGAAAGAAGTTTTAAGTAAATTCAAAGAATTTAAGGATTTGGTTGAAAGACAAAGTTGTTGTAAGATTAAATGTTTAAGAACAGATAGGGGTGGTGAATATATATCAAATGAATTTGAAAGTTTTTGTAGAAATAATGGAATTCTACATCAATTCACCATGCCATACACGCCTCAACAAAATGGTGTCTCAGAAAGAAAAAATAGGACTATCCTTAATATGGTCCGATGCATGTTAAAGGAAAGAAAAATTCCTTAAGAATTTTGGGGAGATGCTGTTGCTTGTGCAGTTTATTTGCTTAACAGATTTCCTACAAAGCGAATTGGTAATGTTACACCAGAAGAAGCATGGAGCTTACAGAAACCAAGAGTTGATCATTTGAGGATTTTTGGAAGTGTTGCATTTGCCAAGATACCAGAAGAAAAGAAAACAAAATTGGAGGATAAAAGTCAGAAATGTATTTTGCTAGGTTATCCAGAGAATTTCAGTGGTTACAAACTCTACAATCCTATCACAAATAAAGTTGTGATGTCAAGAGATGTTGAGTTTGATGAACAACAGATTTGGAACTGGAAAAGTGATGAGCAGCATAAGAAGGCTATAGATTCAGAAGAAGATGACATAATACAAGCAAGCACTGAAGTGGCTTGCCGGAATCATCACCTAGATCAGCTAGGTCACATGATTCAAGAAGTCCAATTATAAGAAGGACAAGACCAATTCAGGACCTATATGATGTGACTCGAAGGATTGATACTAACAATGATGAACTTTCCTTATTTTGTCTTTTTGCAGGATATGATCCATTAACCTTCGAAGAAGCTTATAGAGATGAAAAATGGCGACAAGCTATGAATGAAGAGATTCATGCTATTAACAAAAATAATACATGGGTGCTTACTACACTTCCAGAATACCACCAAGCTATCGGTGTTAAGTGGATCTTCAAAACAAAAAGAAATGCAAAAGGAGAGGTGGAGAAATACAAGGCCCGTTTGGTTGCAAAAGAATACAAACAACAATATGGGATTGACTATGAAGAAGTATTTGCACCAGTTGCTCGACTAGAGACAGTAAGATTACTTATCTCTCTAGCAGCTCAAATGAAATGGAAAATTTTACAAATGGATGTCAAGTCAGCATTTCTTAATGGAGTTCTTTAAGAAGAGGTATATATTTAACAACCCCCTGGTTTTATTATTCGTGAATAAGAAAACAAAGTATACAAGTTAAAGAGAGCTCTTTATGGACTTAAACAAGCCCCACGAGCATGGAATTCTCGAATATATATTTATTTTATTCAAAATGGTTTTTCTAAATGTCCACATGAACATGCTCTTTATTCGAAATCTAACTCTAGTGGTGATATCTTGTTTGTATGCATGTACGTAGATGATTTAATATTTACAGGCAATAGTAGCTCCATGATTAAAGATTTTAAGCACTCTATGAAAAAGGAGTTTGAGATGACCGACTTGGGCTTATTGACTTATTTTCTCGGTATCGAAGTTATACAAGATAATGGAGGAATTTTTATCTCACAAGAAAATTATGCAAAGGAGGTTTTAAAGAAGTTTTCTATGGAAGATTGTCATCCTACAGATACACCTGTTGAATATGGCACCAAGTTGACCACGGAAGGTGAAGGTAAATACATTAATCCAACTTATTATAAAAGTCTAGTTGGATGTTTAAGGTATTAGACATGCACTCGACCTGATATACTATTTGGAGTTGGTTTAATAAGTAGATATATGGAAGTTCTTAAGACATCTCATTTAAATATCGCTAAAAGAATTTTACGATATATTAAAGGAACAATTGAGTATGGAATGTTTTATTCATCATCTAAAAAGTTGGAGCTTATTGGATATAGTGACAGTGATTGGGCCGAAAGCTACGATGATCGAAAGAGTACAACTGGATTTGTATTTTATTTTGGTGAAGCTGCATTCACTTGGTCTTCAAAAAAGCAACGGATCGTTGCTCTATCAAGTTATGAAGCAGAATATATAGCAGTTTCTTCTAGTGTTTGTCATGCAATATGGCTAAGAAGATTACTCCAAGAACTTCATATGCCATAGGAGAAGTCAACCAAGATTTATGTTGATAACAAATCAGTTATTGCCTTAGCCAAGAATCTAGTCTATCATGAAAGATCGAAGCATATCGATACAAGATTTCATTTCATAAGAGATCATATCAAAAATAAAGAAGTGGAGTTACATCATGTCAAGACTAGTGAACAAGTGGCTGATATACTTACAAAACCTCTTAAATTTGAAATATTTCAACAACTTCGAAAGAAACTTGGCATGCTAGATGGAACAAGTTTAAGGGGGGAGAATGTTGGAATTAAACTTGTTCAAGTGTCATAAAGAGGTTCATTTCATCAAAAGAAAGGTTCATTGCATCAAGAGGGAGATTCATTACATCAAGAAGAAAAAATGGATCAAAAGTCTATGGAAAGATAAGTCAAATTGGTTATTAGTTCTTGAAAGGGTTTCTTGAAAGAGAATGATTCATCTTGAATACAATTAATGTAATGTATCTTTGGGGACTATATAAACCCCATATGTTGGGTCATGAGTGATATAGAGTTTCTGAAATTGTAAAAGAGTTTTTCTTGAGAGAAATATAGAAGATTGAAGCTTGTCCTATTCTTCTTCTGTTTGATAGATCTATCCCCTCTTCCTATCAAGTTCAACAGTTACCTCCAACAATTACGTTGTTCAGAGATTGGATCATCCTGCAAACACGTATCGCTAATGTGCAGGCGCATCTCTAGCTTCCTGCCTAGTCATCCCATAGTGGCAAAACTCATTTTCTTTCTTTCTTTGCTGGGCTGATTGAGGTTGAAATTCTTCCATGAGGATAATTACCATTTTTCTGGATTTGGTGGTAACCCGTTTGGACTTGCAACTTCGTTCTCGCCTTTGAGTGTGCAGGGCTTGAATCATCCATAAAACGCCTATTCCTGGGTGCAAAGCTTGTGTTCAATATCTGACTTGCCTTATTCCCGTAAGTGGGTGAAAATCAAAAAAGTCCAAAGAATGGCCAAAGAATTGAGATATTGTCTCAGTACTTTTGGCTAGTCCTCTTATATAGACTTGCCCTCCCTAAGGATGCTTCTACTGAATAGGCTATAGGTTATATCCTTCGATAGTCAAAGCTATGTGTATCGAACGGGAAATCTAGACTCGTCAGCGGACTCAAGCCCATGATACAAATATGGAAGTTAGAAAGAAAGCAGTTGATAACGAAAAGCCCGGTCGGACTTGGTAGGGTAGGAGCCGAATGGAAGGCATAAAGTTAGAGGCATGAGCGGGTCAAGAATTAAGAGATTGGAAAGATGAGATGAATGTATTGACGTAATGTCATATTGTATACCCTTATGAAATAACATCCAAACCTAGAAACGAGAACACGCCCATCAAATGGAAAGAATGGATAAATAGGAGGCGGTCTAAGCCCGAATAGCTTCCTAAAAAGCATGATGTATCAACCGACTTACTATGAATAATGCGAGCTAGCGTTGCATTTGGGGCAAATGTCAGTAGATATTCTAACTCCAGGTCAGAGACGGAGAATCGCAGTTATCGGATCTGGCTGGTAAGACCCTTATGCTTTGTAGGGGGGCAGGTACTCAATTCCTCCCCTACCCGAACACGTTTCTTGCTTTCTGTCTCATCGAAGGAATGTATAGACGGGGGCGGTAGCGAATAAACAAAAGTTCAATATTTACCAGTTAGTCTAGAAGTCAAGGGAATCGTTTTCAAGGAACCTGATCCTGGGGACTTCTATAAAGAAAGAATGGCTTTTGGTCTTCTACTGTGGTACAGCATATATAGTAGTGAGACGCTCTACTTCCTCTTGTTCAGTTATGATTCGCTGGCAGTTTCCGGGTGGAGGGGCTCGCCCAGATGCTTTGCGAGACTTCAAGCTTCATTTCGTGTTCGGTTGCGTTATCTACCACAAAGAGGTACTCGCCCTTTTCTATTATAATAGTCTTAGTTCGCTATTACAGCCGCCTACGAGAATTCCATTTGGATATTGTGCTATGTGCACCACTATCGCTTTTCTCATATGCTTTGAGCGGAGTCTTTGAGTTGGAATATTCGTGTACGTATATGCCATGTAGATGGAAAAGGGATAAGCCCCAACAGAAAGAGTCTCAATAGCACACTGGATAGATCATTCAATGGAAAGCCGAAGGCGAAGAGTTATAACCTCCAAAGGGCTAGGTGAGAGAAAGCGTCCTTTGCTTTGTTGATACCTAGTGTACACGGCCACCTACTTCAATGGATTCCAAATGAATTCTATTGCCGGCTTCCTTTTCGCGAATAATTCAATCTTGAGAAAGAAGGCCTTGTGGGGCATCTCCAGCTGCGCCAAAGAAGGAAGATGGAAAGTGTTCGTTGTAGACTCGCACCGCTCACTTACGGTTTTCTACATAGTTGACTCAACAACCCTCCCGGACAAAACTCTAAGGGTATCTCTGAAGATTCAAAAGACAGAAACAGCCAATCAAGACAATATCGAAGCACCGACGTGATGGGGATATAATGCGGAATAACCTTTATATATGAACAAGTACTAGAAGACCATAATACGCAGCGGAATTAAATGGAAGCACAATCAAATGAAATACCAAGATATACGTGGAAAACCCCTCCAATGTGAAGGGTAAAAACCACGGGGCAAACTAGAGATAATCCACTATGAGAATAATGAATATACAAATCTCAATCTCTTGCCTTAAACCCTACCAACAATCACAAGAGAATAACTGGGATACAAGGATCACGTCATTGCCCACAATATCTAAAACCTCCCCAAGTAATCACAGCAAGAGTCTACTCTAGATTTGATCTAACTTGAGATGAGAACACTACTAGATGATTGAGAACAGTCTCTCTGCGTTGTCCTTGTCTTCTTCCCTTTCTTTCTCTTTGCTTTTCTGCCCTTTTCTTCTCCTCTTTGGTGCTGCAAAGATCATTGCTTGCTGCCCTCGTTGCTGCCCTTTTATAGCCTTTTTTCTACTCCTAAAACGCAGCCACCACACCCCCCTAATGTTAATTAGGGTTAGGTTAAGAGGGGGTGTGGGCTGTGGGCTGATTCAGCCCACATTGGGCTGAATTTGGGCTGTCAGCCCAACAACCTCCCACTTCAGCCCATGAGGGAGGCTATCTCATGACTCCTGAATGTGAAGCCATGCCGACCAGCTGTCGGCATATCTCCTGTCTTTCTTTTGGTAAAGTCTTTGTCAACATGTCTACTCCGTTGTCATCTATGTGAATTTTCTGAAGTTGTAACTGCTTCTCTTCAAATACATTTCGAATCCAGTGGTATCTGACATCTATATGCTTTGACTTGGAATGAAACATTGGGTTTTTACATAAATGGATGGCACTCTGGCTGTCACAATGCACCACATAATTTTCCTGTTTCAGCCCCAATTCTTGTAAAAATTCTTTCATCCATAATATTTCTTTACATACCTCTGTAACAGCAATATATTCTGCTTCTGTGGTGGAGAGAGCAATACACCTTTGCAACCTGGATTGCCATGACACAACTCCTCCTGCAAAAGTAAGTATATAACCAGAAGTAGACTTCCTCGTATCTATATCTCTTGCCATATCTGCATTTGTGTAACCTATCAACATAGGTGGTCCACCTCCAAAGTTTAAATAAACCTTAGAGCTCCCTCTAAGATATCTAAAAATCCACTTCACTACTGCCCAGTGCTCTTTACTTGGATTTGCAAGAAATCTGCTAGTAACACCAACTGCATATGCGATGTCCAGCCTCGTACATACCATTGCATACATTAAACTTCCAACTGCTGAAGAATAAGGAACCTTTCATTTTCTCCTTCTCCTTATCACTTGACGGACTCTGTTCTGAGCACAACTTGAAGTGACCTGCAAGAGGAGAACCAACTGGTTTTGCATTGCTCATACTAAATCTTTCTAATACATTTTCGATGTATTTCTCCTGTGACAACCAAATCTTCTTATTTTTCCTGTCACGAAAAATCTGCATACCTAGTATTTGCTTTGCTGGCCCCATGTCTTTCATTGCAAAAGACTCACTCCGTTCCTTCTTCAACCTGTCAATGTTAGACATATCTTTCCCAAGAATAAGCATGTCATCAACATAAAGTAAGAGAATAATAAAATCATCACCAAACCATTTGATGTACACACAATCAACTTGCAGACAAAGTTCTCTTTACCTTTGACTTTGAAGCCTTCTGGTTGCTCCATATAAATTTCCTCCTCCAAATCCCCATGAAGGAAAGCTGTCTTCACATCTAACTGCTCAACCTCCAAGTCCTGGCTAGCAGCAATACCAAGAGCAACACGAATAGAAGACATTTTAACAACAGGAGAAAATATCTCTTTAAAGTCAATACCTTTCTTTTGACCAAAGCCTTTCACAACCAATCTAGCTTTGTACTTTGGTTGAGAACAATATTCTTGAGTCTTCAACCTGAAAACCCACTTGTTCTTCAAGGCCTTCATTCCATTTGGTAGCAGTACCAAATCATAAGTGTGGTTCTTCTGAAGAGCATCCATCTCTTCCTGCATAGCAACTAATCACTTCTCTTTCTGCTCACTTTCAACTGCTTCCTGGTAACACTCTGGTTCACCTGCATCAGTAAGCATCACATACTCATCTGTAGAGTATCTTCTGGAAGGTTGACGTTGTTTAGAAGATCTTCTCAATTGAGGTTCTGTTGGAACTTGCTCTCCAACTTCTTCTTGTTCAACATGTCCTATAGGTAGATCAACATTAGGCTCTAAACTATCTTCCTGCATATCTCCCCCATCACCCTGATATACTGGAGGAATAACTGGGTCACAATATGCTAATCCTTCTGTAGAAGTCTTAGCCGGTGTCTTCTTCTTCAAATCTTCAAAGGTTTGATCCTCAAAGAAAACTACATCTCTACTTCTGAACACCTTCTGCTTTTCTAGATCCCAAAGCCTGTAACCAAACTGATCATGTGAGTAACAAAAAAAAAATACATTCTTTAGACTTACCATCTAGCTTGGACCTCTCATTGTTTGGAACATGTGCAAATGCACGACAACCAAACACTCTCAAATGCCTGTAGGAAACATCTTTTCCTGACCATACATGCTTTGCAACATCACCATCTAGGGCTGTACATGGTGATAAGTTGATCACATCAATTGTAGTCCTCAAAGCCTCATCCCAAAACCTTTTGGGTAGCTTGGCCTGTGAAAGCATACATCTGATCTTTTCCATGATGGTGCGGTTCATTCTCTCTGTAATAGTATTATGCTGAGGTGTACCAGGAACTGTCATCTCATGTTGGATCCCATGTGACCTGCAATAATCATTAAATAATCCTATATACTCACCACCATTATCTGACCTTATGCATTTCAATTTCCTTTCTATCTCCCTTTCAACCCTAGCATGAAACTCTTTGAAGATATTAATCACCTGATCTTTGGTCTTCAAAACATAGGCCCAAACTTTTCTGGAAAAATCATCTATAAAAGTGACAAAATAAAGTGCACCACTTATACCAATAACATCAACAGATCCACCAGGAGTTTTTGTCCTCAAAGGACCACATACATCTGTATAAACACGGTCTAAGACATGCATTTTTCTAGACAAAGCAGGACTAGCAAATGAAACTCTATGTTGTTTACCAGCCAAACAATCAATACAAGGGTTTAGATGTATACCTCTGAGATATGGTAATACCTCTCTCTTGGAAAGAGCTTGCAGCCCCTTCTCGCTCATGTGTCCTAGTCGCCTATGCCATAACTCCATGCTGAAGTCTTTCTCTGTAGCATTTAACTACTCGCCATAAGCTTTAGCCTGCAACCTGTACAAAGTATGACATTTCTTTCCACTAGCTATAACAAGAGAACTCTTACTGAGCTTCCATTGCCCACTATGAAATCTGCTATCATAGTCTTCATCATCTAGTCTTCCAACTGAAATTAAATTCAGTCTCAAGTCAACCACATGCCTCACATCCTTAAGGACCAACTTGCAGCCAAGGTTGGTCTTTAAATGGATATCACCCATGCCAATGATGTCTGCTGTGCCATAGTTACCCATCTTCACAACACCAAAATTTCCAAACCTGTATGTAGAAAAAAACTCCCTCCGTGGTGTAGCATGATAAGAAGCACCTGTGTCAATCACCCACTCAAGATCCTAACACACACAAGAAAAAATATCATCAGAAGGAGACAAAATCAAATAATCACCACCCTGCACTATAGCTGTAGTATTATCTTTTGACTCTATAGACTCCACTTCTTTTCCCTTTTTCTTGCTCTTCTTAGGTTACTTACATTGGTTCTTGTAATGTCCTTTCTCACCACAGTTATAGCAAACAATATCTTTTCTTGATCTTGACTTGCTCCTACCCATGCGTGAACTGCTTCTAAACTTTGACATTCCTCTGTTCTATGAGATAAGTGCCTGTGAATCATTCTGAGATGTTGCTGAACTCTTTCTTCTCAACTCCTCATTCAACAAACTGCTTGTTACTTGATTCATAGTGACAACACCATCTGGTGCAGAATTACTAAGGGAAACCACTAATGTCTCCCAACTTTCTGGTAATGAACTAAGAAGTAACAATGCCTACAACTCATCATCAAGAGACATTTTCATAGAAGATAACTGGTTAATAATACTCTGTATTTCATTCAAATGCTCAGCAATAGAAGCACCCTCTCTATATTTTAGGTTCACAAGTTTTCTGATCAAAAAAGCTTTGTTGCCAGCTGTTTTTCTTTCATAGAGACTTTCCAACTTTTTCCAAAGAGAATATGCAGAAATTTCAGTAGAAACATGGTGAAAGACACTATCTTCAAGCCACTGTCGAATAAACCCAACTGTTTTTCGATCTAACCTCTTCCACTCATTATCTGTCATAGTTGTGGGTTTTGCACTATCCCCCTGCAAAGGTCCATACAAATCTTTGCAATACAAGAGATCTTCCATTCTTGGTTTCCATATCATCCAATTATTTCCATTTAAACTAATCATGCGAGAAACATTACTGGCCTCCATGTTCAAATACAAATTAAATCACTACAACCCTGCTCTGATACCAGTTGATGGGGATATAATGCGGAATAACCTTTATATATGAACAAGTACTAGAAGACCATATACGCAGTGGAATTAAATGGAAGCATAATTAAATGAAACACTAAGATATACGTGGAAAACCCCTCCAATGTGAAGGGTAAAAACCACGGGGCAAACTAGAGATAATCTACTATGAGAATAATGAATATACAAATCTCAATCTCTTGCCCTAAACCCTAGCAACAATCACAAGAGAATAACTAGGATACAAGGATCACGTCATTGCCCACAATATCTAAAACCTCCCCAAGTAATCACAGCAAGAGTCTACTGTAGATTTGATTTAACCTGAGATGAGAACACTGCTAGATGATTGAGAACAGTCTCTTTGCGTTATCCTTATCTTCTTCCCTTTCTTTCTCTTTGCTTTTCTGCCCTTTTCTTCTCCTCTTTGGTGCTACAAAGATCATTGCTTGCTGCCCTTGTTGCTGCCCTTTTATAGCCTCTTTTCTACTCCTAAAACGCAGCCACCACACCCCCCTAATGTTAATTAGGGTTAGGTTAAGAGGGGGTGTGGGCTGTGGGCTGATTCAGCCCACTGTGGGCTGAATTTGGGCTGTCAGCCCAACACGACGGACCGATCCCAGTGAAATAGGAAAACGAATCCGAACCCACTAGTAGAGTCTCCTTCATCGATCGGAACAAAACTCGCAAAAGACACTTGGAGGGAGCTGCGCTATACATAATACTCACGGACCCAAGGCTCTGCCCGAATGATACGATCAGCAACTAACTTCTAGTACCCAAGCTATGTGATCAATAACTCTTCTCCAAGAGTCGAATCCCTCAGGGCACCCTAAGCAACCGAAAGATAAAGAATAAGGCTCATCTACAAGGCTATACCACCAAAAGGAAAGAGAGGACCGATTGATACCAATAGCAAGATACACTTCTTTTGATACTCCTACGGGTTCGAATAGTGGAAGATCAGAAGATTCGAATGAAATACCAGTATCTTAAATGCTTTCTTTCTTTTATATGAGATAGCCCCCTCCCTTGGGAACAGAAGGATACACAAGGGGGTAATTTCGAACTCTTATTCACGTTCAACTCCACTTCAACCGAAACAGAGTAACATTATCCCTCTCTTCCCAATGGAGGCACATACCATTCTTGTAACAGTGGATGGATAATCCAAAGTCTCGTAGTCTTTGTTTCTCAAAAGGTTGTGTCCTTTCTACATATATCGAAATTTGAGTCTTTCTTTCAATATATAGAAATGGGAGTCTTTCTTTCACCCCTCCTTTCTCGAATTAGCTATGACAAATCATGTATTGTAGGGCTAATCAGAAGTGTCATGTCACTATGTCGATTGGAAGAGGCACAACCGAAATGCAAGTAGAGCAGCAGCTGAAGGTTGGACTGGAACCCGGCATCCCATTATACTTCCTCTGGCATAGCTGTAGCCTTTCGTCATACCCAAACAAAGAAAGGGTACTTAGCGCCTCCACCAACAACTCGGCGGCTGTCATCTTCTTAATTCTAAACTCAATCGAGGGTTGGCTCTTTGAAGAATATGTCTGCAGTAGCGCAAAGGTACAGATTGAAGCGTTGATGTGTTCCTGCCCTTTCTTGTCTTGAATCAATATTTCTTGAATAACCTTTGAAATAGCATACTTGTGCAATGGATCTCGTTTCTCTTTCCTATGTGAAATGAAAGTGTAGTGAATTAACGTCTAGAGATAGTACATTCAGGGTCGATCAAGGAAGGTAGCGGCCAAATGGGATTTCTTTCTTGGCGTAATGCTCCTTTGATTTCGCTATGACCTACATTCTTTGGTGAAAGAAGTGCTCATGCTGCTTCTAAGGGATGCATTCCCCTACTAGTGGTTTCTTTGTAGCATCTTTGGATAAACGATGGTTAAGCCGCATTAGTCGGGATCGCCCGTACTTGTGAAGCAGAAGAATCCTTGAATAAGAAGATCGAGCCAAGGACTAACAATAAAGAGGAAAGTGTTTTTTGAGTACTTGTTAGCGTCCCTTCACCCTTTCGATGTACCCTGTATATGAACCTGGCCTAATCTAATAGGCGGCCCTGAAAACACCGATGCTGCATGGTTTCATAGTTTAGTACCGGAACTTCTGAACTCCATTATCAAGATTAAAGCTACTAACTCTCACTCAATTAACGGAGATCTGCTTTGCTCTACATGGATCTAAGTATATTCCTTGATTTCGCTAAGTTGAACATAGGGGTAACTCTGATTATGGGCAAATCACCATTGAGGTTACTATCCGCTGTTCTAGTTCATTTGAGTCTAACATATTCCCCTTTCTTTTTTATACGATATGAGAGCAGTTGGGCCTGACAATACTTAATGCTTCAGCTTCAAACAGCCTGACAATACTTAATGCTTCAGCTTCAAACAGTGATTTTCGAGCGCATGTTCTTGTTTGGGAATTTCGATCGAATCTAGAAAACTGGGGAATCTATCTTTCTTTTGAGCGGTCAACGTAAACTAATCATTAATTGTGACATTAGTAGTGACTTGGCGGTTCTTCCAATGCTAACTATCCAATGCTAACTATCCAATGATTACTACCAAACGGACTTCTTTCCCCTTTGATTAATCCTTCCCTCTCAGCGCTTGAACTCAGAAACACTACTCGCTTAACCTAACCCTTACTTCGTCATTTAATTGAACTGAACCTGGCAGTACACGTCTTATTCTATGCCCCAGCAGACCTTTTATGTATCGCTTGTCCACTCCACTCTGGGAGAGTTATTCAAATTGGGGGCCTCTGGAGTAATTCTATGTATCCTGACTTGCATCCTGACTACCTGGGGACCTTACCCTTGCTTTCCTTCTAGCTTTCCTACTTCTTTGCCCACCCTGGCTTCATCCACGGCTTGCTTCCCCGCCCATAAGACTCGTAGTTTTCCCTTGCATACTGACTTTTGAGTTCCAGAATCCAGCCCATCAGTAAAAGAGCGGGTATCGGGAGGATAGGAGGGAACCTAACTCCTAAGCAGAAGAACAGGAGTCAACATAAAGAATTGAGCCGGGAACAAAGGCTTTTACTTATACTAACTAGAGAATCGAACTCTGGCGAACGAACCGAACCGGCAAACAGGCAATCGCTGCTAACTATTAGAATCAAACGAAAAAAACGAGAATCTCCATCCATACTGGCAAACTGGACTACTATCTTGCTTGACTCTTCCCCTGCTACCCTCGAACCTTGGCATTACTGACCTCGGATCTGAACTGACCCCCATGCTCTGATTCTTATTGTACTTGCGAGAATTCTTCAACTCAAAGAAAGGGTAAGGTACTAGAACAAAACTCTGGTATCTGTGAGAGTATCAGTTCTATCTAGGCGCCGTATCAGACGTATCTCGCGAATACAGGACACGATTAGTAGAACATGGAACCAAACCAAACAAAGTAGCCCGGACTGCCGCGTAACCGAACACATCACTTCTGAGAAACGGAATTAAGACTATGTTTTGTTTTCTGGGCGGTAGCGAGTCAACACCGACCTTTCTTTGCTTTCAACAGCACAGAACTGAAAGTGGAAATGTGGAATGAACCTAAGGTAGCGTAGTAATGTTTCGCGAGTAGTCAAGTAGGCAAGTAAGAATCACAGAAAGTATTTGCAGCTGTCTGGGGAGTGAGTAAGAATTCATATCAAGTCAAGGGTCGTAGCACGAGAGTGGTACCACGGCACGGGGATCTCCGGGTAGGAATGTACAGATCAAAGAAAGATCGAGGATCGTCGACAGATTGCAGAACTGTCTAGATGGAATTCCGGCCCGTTAAAGAAAGAAGAGGTATCCGGACTCCCTGCTAGAAATTACCTTACAACTACGAAGGAAGCGAGTCTCAAATGGAGTTCGACTTGGCAACTTCATATTTCTCGAGAATTAGTAGTTCTCAAGTCCGCTAATAAGTAAAGCAAGCGGTGTACTTCAATGGAGTTCCATAAATCCTTGCTTGTTTGCGCTGTTCCCTTGTAGTGCTTGGCTTGTGGCCTCACTCAATAAATACGCGGTATCAATTAGCTTTAGGAGAGTCTCTTTGTGTTCTTGTTACTGACCTTGTTCTTGTTCTCGCGGATGATCCTTTTGAGAATCCTTCTTGATACGACTGAACTCGAAACCCGAACGTCACTTTCTGAATCATTGCTTACGAACTTTCGTACAAAACTAGAAATTCTTCCTTAGACACAAGCAACACCCTTACTCTACCTTTCCTTCCTTCATAGCAAGAAAGAACAGTAGATTCCATTTCCGTTTTACTTCGAGATAGAGAGAAATTCTTTACTTACAAATTCCATCATCTAGATAAGAGCTTTGTATAGAAATACTGTAAAGGGGAGTCAACTCAACTCACAAACGCTAGAAACTGGAACTGGCTTAATTGACTTTCCGCGGGCAGCTTACTGACTTGATACTGAACTTTGTCCCTTACCTTAACAGAGACGCCTTGCCCTTTTTGCTAACGCTGGTAAACTCCTCGTATGACAAATTCGATAGAAGATAAGATTTCTCCAACTATATGAGGAAATCTTATCTATTCTATTGAGGAAAATCCTCTATTCTGTTGAGAAAAATCCTCCCTCCTAATCTGTATATCTGTATAAATAGGAATATCTGTATAAATAGGAGAGGGATATGTTAATGCATTTAAGCTACTTCACCTTTTTAATAAAGCTTCTTCAATAATTATTCTTATCTTCTATTCTTTTTATTAAAATTCCCTAACCAAATATTACTTACTCGAGTATATTTCTTTTTAAGTAAGTACTAACCTTATATACAAGGGCTCCCTTGAAAGAGTCAATTCATTCTTTGTTGCGAGAGGAATAGAGTAAATTATGGTATTTCATATACGGGGTAATTAGAGCTATCAAGATTCCATCCCATTCTTTGTTTTCCTCGGTGCTAAAGGAGTGACTGCCTCTGCGCAACAAGACCACTATAATCAATGGTCAGTGAAATGTTCCATTCCTGTTTTCCTTGACACAGTTGCTACAAGTCCTGTTTCTAAGGAAGGAAAAAAAAAAAAAAAAAAAAAAAAAAAAAAAAAAAAAAAAAAAAAAAAAAAAAAAAAAAAAAAAAAAAAAAAAAAAAAAAAAAAAAAAAAAAAAAAAAAAAAAAAAAAAAAAAAAAAAAAAAAAAAAAAAAAAAAAAAAAAAAAAAAAAAAAAAAAAAAAAAAAAAAAAAAAAAAAAAAAAAAAAAAAAAAAAAAAAAAAAAAAAAAAAAAAAAAAAAAAAAAAAAAAAAAAAAAAAAAAAAAAAAAAAAAAAAAAAAAAAAAAAAAAAAAAAAAAAAAAAAAAAAAAAAAAAAAAAAAAAAAAAAAAAAAAAAAAAAAAAAAAAAAAAAAAAAAAAAAAAAAAAAAAAAAAAAAAAAAAAAAAAAAAAAAAAAAAAAAAAAAAAAAAAAAAAAAAAAAAAAAAAAAAAAAAAAAAAAAAAAAAAAAAAAAAAAAAAAAAAAAAAAAAAAAAAAAAAAAAAAAAAAAAAAAAAAAAAAAAAAAAAAAAAAAAAAAAAAAAAAAAAAAAAAAAAAAAAAAAAAAAAAAAAAAAAAAAAAAAAAAAAAAAAAAAAAAAAAAAAAAAAAAAAAAAAAAAAAAAAAAAAAAAAAAAAAAAAAAAAAAAAAAAAAAAAAAAAAAAAAAAAAAAAAAAAAAAAAAAAAAAAAAAAAAAAAAAAAAAAAAAAAAAAAAAAAAAAAAAAAAAAAAAAAAAAAAAAAAAAAAAAAAAAAAAAAAAAAAAAAAAAAAAAAAAAAAAAAAAAAAAAAAAAAAAAAAAAAAAAAAAAAAAAAAAAAAAAAAAAAAAAAAAAAAAAAAAAAAAAAAAAAAAAAAAAAAAAAAAAAAAAAAAAAAAAAAAAAAAAAAAAAAAAAAAAAAAAAAAAAAAAAAAAAAAAAAAAAAAAAAAAAAAAAAAAAAAAAAAAAAAAAAAAAAAAAAAAAAAAAAAAAAAAAAAAAAAAAAAAAAAAAAAAAAAAAAAAAAAAAAAAAAAAAAAAAAAAAAAAAAAAAAAAAAAAAAAAAAAAAAAAAAAAAAAAAAAAAAAAAAAAAAAAAAAAAAAAAAAAAAAAAAAAAAAAAAAAAAAAAAAAAAAAAAAAAAAAAAAAAAAAAAAAAAAAAAAAAAAAAAAAAAAAAAAAAAAAAAAAAAAAAAAAAAAAAAAAAAAAAAAAAAAAAAAAAAAAAAAAAAAAAAAAAAAAAAAAAAAAAAAAAAAAAAAAAAAAAAAAAAAAAAAAAAAAAAAAAAAAAAAAAAAAAAAAAAAAAAAAAAAAAAAAAAAAAAAAAAAAAAAAAAAAAAAAAAAAAAAAAAAAAAAAAAAAAAAAAAAAAAAAAAAAAAAAAAAAAAAAAAAAAAAAAAAAAAAAAAAAAAAAAAAAAAAAAAAAAAAAAAAAAAAAAAAAAAAAAAAAAAAAAAAAAAAAAAAAAAAAAAAAAAAAAAAAAAAAAAAAAAAAAAAAAAAAAAAAAAAAAAAAAAAAAAAAAAAAAAAAAAAAAAAAAAAAAAAAAAAAAAAAAAAAAAAAAAAAAAAAAAAAAAAAAAAAAAAAAAAAAAAAAAAAAAAAAAAAAAAAAAAAAAAAAAAAAAAAAAAAAAAAAAAAAAAAAAAAAAAAAAAAAAAAAAAAAAAAAAAAAAAAAAAAAAAAAAAAAAAAAAAAAAAAAAAAAAAAAAAAAAAAAAAAAAAAAAAAAAAAAAAAAAAAAAAAAAAAAAAAAAAAAAAAAAAAAAAAAAAAAAAAAAAAAAAAAAAAAAAAAAAAAAAAAAAAAAAAAAAAAAAAAAAAAAAAAAAAAAAAAAAAAAAAAAAAAAAAAAAAAAAAAAAAAAAAAAAAAAAAAAAAAAAAAAAAAAAAACACGGGTTTCCATGAAATTGACTGTCTTTTTGATCGGTCTATTAGCTAAAATGGCTTCGCTAGGCTTTTTGAGCTAGTGAAGTTCTCCCTTCAAGCAGTAGGCTTTTTGAGCTAGTGAAGTTCTCCCTTCAAGCAGTAGGCTTTTTGAGCTAGTGAAGTTCTCCCTTCAAGCAGTAGGCTTTTTGAGCTAGTGAAGTTCTCCCTTCAAGCAGTAGGCTTTTTGAGCTAGTGAAGTTCTCCCTTCAAGCAGTAGGCTTTTTGAGCTAGTGAAGTTCTCCCTTCAAGCAGTAGGCTTTTTGAGCTAGTGAAGTTCTCCCTTCAAGCAGTAGGCTTTTTGAGCTAGTGAAGTTCTCCCTTCAAGCAGTAGGCTTTTTGAGCTAGTGAAGTTCTCCCTTCAAGCAGTAGGCTTTTTGAGCTAGTGAAGTTCTCCCTTCAAGCAGTAGGCTTTTTGAGCTAGTGAAGTTCTCCCTTCAAGCAGTAGGCTTTTTGAGCTAGTGAAGTTCTCCCTTCAAGCAGTAGGCTTTTTGAGCTAGTGAAGTTCTCCCTTCAAGCAGTAGGCTTTTTGAGCTAGTGAAGTTCTCCCTTCAAGCAGTAGGCTTTTTGAGCTAGTGAAGTTCTCCCTTCAAGCAGTAGGCTTTTTGAGCTAGTGAAGTTCTCCCTTCAAGCAGTAGGCTTTTTGAGCTAGTGAAGTTCTCCCTTCAAGCAGTAGGCTTTTTGAGCTAGTGAAGTTCTCCCTTCAAGCAGTAGGCTTTTTGAGCTAGTGAAGTTCTCCCTTCAAGCAGTAGGCTTTTTGAGCTAGTGAAGTTCTCCCTTCAAGCAGTAGGCTTTTTGAGCTAGTGAAGTTCTCCCTTCAAGCAGTAGGCTTTTTGAGCTAGTGAAGTTCTCCCTTCAAGCAGTAGGCTTTTTGAGCTAGTGAAGTTCTCCCTTCAAGCAGTAGGCTTTTTGAGCTAGTGAAGTTCTCCCTTCAAGCAGTAGGCTTTTTGAGCTAGTGAAGTTCTCCCTTCAAGCAGTAGGCTTTTTGAGCTAGTGAAGTTCTCCCTTCAAGCAGTAGGCTTTTTGAGCTAGTGAAGTTCTCCCTTCAAGCAGTAGGCTTTTTGAGCTAGTGAAGTTCTCCCTTCAAGCAGTAGGCTTTTTGAGCTAGTGAAGTTCTCCCTTCAAGCAGTAGGCTTTTTGAGCTAGTGAAGTTCTCCCTTCAAGCAGTAGGCTTTTTGAGCTAGTGAAGTTCTCCCTTCAAGCAGTAGGCTTTTTGAGCTAGTGAAGTTCTCCCTTCAAGCAGTAGGCTTTTTGAGCTAGTGAAGTTCTCCCTTCAAGCAGTAGGCTTTTTGAGCTAGTGAAGTTCTCCCTTCAAGCAGTAGGCTTTTTGAGCTAGTGAAGTTCTCCCTTCAAGCAGTAGGCTTTTTGAGCTAGTGAAGTTCTCCCTTCAAGCAGTAGGCTTTTTGAGCTAGTGAAGTTCTCCCTTCAAGCAGTAGGCTTTTTGAGCTAGTGAAGTTCTCCCTTCAAGCAGTAGGCTTTTTGAGCTAGTGAAGTTCTCCCTTCAAGCAGTAGGCTTTTTGAGCTAGTGAAGTTCTCCCTTCAAGCAGTAGGCTTTTTGAGCTAGTGAAGTTCTCCCTTCAAGCAGTAGGCTTTTTGAGCTAGTGAAGTTCTCCCTTCAAGCAGTAGGCTTTTTGAGCTAGTGAAGTTCTCCCTTCAAGCAGTAGGCTTTTTGAGCTAGTGAAGTTCTCCCTTCAAGCAGTAGGCTTTTTGAGCTAGTGAAGTTCTCCCTTCAAGCAGTAGGCTTTTTGAGCTAGTGAAGTTCTCCCTTCAAGCAGTAGGCTTTTTGAGCTAGTGAAGTTCTCCCTTCAAGCAGTAGGCTTTTTGAGCTAGTGAAGTTCTCCCTTCAAGCAGTAGGCTTTTTGAGCTAGTGAAGTTCTCCCTTCAAGCAGTAGGCTTTTTGAGCTAGTGAAGTTCTCCCTTCATGCTAGGGTAACAGAACTCTGGAATGTGCAACTTGGCACCGGGATGATAATTAGCCCGTACTTATTTATTAGCCTGGCACTGCCCTCAAAGATCCTGACTACCTTTTCGATCTATACCGTCTATTGGCAAACACTTTTGTGCTTGGGACTGAATCCAACAGGGACATACGAATTGCACTAAACGGATAGAATGGAACTGAGGCGTAGGAATACGGGTACGCTCCCAGCGGCCATGAAGATAGAGTAGTGGGATAGATCACAAGACTTGCACCAGATAAACACAAGAATGGATCCGGGGCTGCCAATACTGCTGCTACTACGGGCACTCAGAACTCAGACTTCCCCTACCGATACCGACACCGAACCTGGCTTTCTCGTCTCCGGGCTAGCTTCCAAGCCTGCCTCTACAGTCTCAGATTCTTACATTGTTGATGATTTATACAAAGATTGAGAATGTGCTTTGTCACTCATCTATTCTCTTATTAGAACCCTAGGAACGTTATGCTTTAGTTACATTTACACCAATCGATTTATTGGTCAAAGAAGAATGGAAACGAGCGCAAGCAGACAAGAAGAAAAGGATCAATACAAATAAAGAAGAGAACGAAACTCATAAGTCAAATAGTCAATCCAAGAAAAGAATAAAGAAAAGAAAGAAAGAAATCAAATACATATAGGCTTGATAGTATGGTGGCAGGGGAGAGTAACCCCAATAAGCAAGGACCCTGATAAAGTAGCTAACAGAATGAAAGTGAGTTGTTTCAGAATGTAGCTGAGGAGGGGAAGAGCCAAAGAGCGAAACAAGTTTTAATAAGAATGCAATGAGGAAATACAGGATACATTGTAGAGTAATGATAATGGTGTTGCGGGTACATAGCATAGGATGGCTTACTGGAATTGGTACTAATACAAAGCTAAGGGTCGGATCACCTCGCCCCGCGAGCACAAGCAAACGCGTTGTCCATGAATGATGTCTTTCAGAAAGAAAGCAGTTTTGGTCCGCTCATTCCTTGAGTCTCGTCTATTAGTCTATGATATCCCAGTCACTCGTTCAATGACCGAACAATCCATATCCTAAGGGGTGTTAGGGCGACGCTGACGGTTGATTCAGAGGATGCACCTAGTAGAAGCCAACCGACTCTGAGGAAGCTTAGTGTTAAAGCAATACGAGTCTTCAGTAGCATTTCGAGGATATCTAATTGAAAAAAGAAAGTAGACAAAAGGGAAAGGTCGGATGATATCTGTTTACCCCTGAAGCTGGGCATTGAGCGGGAGGAAGAAAGCGGTTAACAAATCATTCCCCGCCGGGGATTTCTTAGCGGTATTAACGAAACTACAGCTTTTCTGAAACTTAACTTGCTCATAACAAACTACTGGAAAGAATACAACTGGTGCTAACAAGGCTTTGGTACTAAACTAGGGATCCGACGACTTACGAGAGACTTTATCTACCTGCAGATTTCCATACTGGATCTTAGAATATGGAAATAAACCTGCAAAGGCAAGACTGAACCCACTCAGGGAGAGAATCGCACTCAGTAAACCGAGCCTTACTTCTTTAATGAAAACCTTCGCTCCTCTTACTATCCCTTATCTCATTCTCCCTTTTCTAACTTCCAATCTGGTATTCCCGCCTTAGAGTCTTGCTTTACGGACTTTGAAAACAAGTACTCCGGCCTATCAACCTATATCCTGAATCTCACTTCCGTCTTTGAGTCCCCCTTTCCCGGCTACCTTTCTTTTACTACTGCTTCCAAGGCCGAAACCGCAGCTAACGAGAAAGGAACTATTCTCATACTTGTTTATAATACCCAAGGAGCCAACTACAAAAAGGCAACCTTTAATAAGAAAAAACACATAGTTAGCTTTGTATTAGTTGCTACTGCGCTGCCTTCTACGACTTACTTACATAAGAAAGAATAATGGATAGGTCCACTACGCTACAAGACCAGTAAGACCGGCTGGCTATAAGACCGTTAAGACCAAAGGAAAGGACTGAACCCAAAAACGAAGCCTCATCCCTTGAAGCAACGGAAAAGATTTATTGAATCACCCCTTGTGCGCGCACTCTTGTAGTTGCACCTGGCATTCCCGTGCCCTTATTGAAGTATTCTCAGACTGCCCTCGAAACCTTGTCTTACTGGCTCCAAGCCTTACTTTGCTAGGAACCAACCTATACTTGCTCCCTACATGCCTATGTGTTCAGTGTGAGTTTGTTAGCATAGTAATTCACTCCGACGCGCCTTGCTTTCCGTCCGCTTTTCCTGGCCGCCTATCAGCCTGCCTTTACGGACTTTTTTTCTCTAGTTCGAGAGCGAGCCTGTCACTTCTGTCTCTAATCCTTATTACACTCATGGGTACGATCCCCAACGCCCCCACACACCAGACTATTCTAGAATAGAAATGAGAAAACTATAAGAAGAAATATTAGAATCCAGAAATTTGCTACTAATAAAAGGAAAGAAACTCACAAGTAAAAGACTGAACCCACTAATGGGAAGAATGGAAAAGGTCAAAAAAAGACTAGAGCTGAGTAGGCTAATACTTTGACTTATGCAATAAAGAGTGTGATTTGCGATAACAAGACTTGTGATACAGGCAAACAGGCTCTCAACAGTGCTTCTCAAACTTGCCCTCCCTGCCCGCTACTCTTATGCTTTGTTTGAAACTTCCTCTCCAGCCTCTAAGCCTGCCATTACTTTATCTAATTCCGAAACCCTTACATACTAATAGGTATTTCGTCCCTTAACCCTATACTAGGAATTCTGCTTTTGTATTTCCAACCTCTGATCTATAGGGGTGCTCCCCGACCAGGACCAACTAAGGAATTCTTGTTACTCGCAAGCGCTCTAGTTATGATAGAAATTGGTAATAAACAAACCAAACTAGTGCTACCAATCAGATAACTAATAAGTAAGAAGATCACTAGGGACAATAGGACAACCACTTGATATACTGACAGAAACCCCCGCTGCTGCCTTAAGGGCTTTGTTACTGTCCCGCCACTCCCTTCTCTCACTCTGAAACCTCTGGCTGGAATTCTTATGTTCAAGTTTGAGTCCGTAGAATAGGTATGGCAAGTTGGAGTTAATAGCCTCTAGGGTATGGGATGAATAGAATGTCGGGTTTGGTATGAATCGCCTATAGGGTATGGTATGATCCGGTGCATCTAGCATTAATGGAATAAGAATAAGTGACCTGAGAAGTAAGAAGAAGAAGTGAACTACTCCGGGAAACTCTCTTCTGTAATTATGTACCTTAGATAGGTAAGGTAAACTAGAGGCTATTCTGTAGCGACACACCTTGCACTCGTTGCTTCAACACTCAGAATGGAAATGGCGATAACAGGAATGGCACTAGGAATAAGGAATATCAACATTGGTACGATCTGGTGCACCTACTAATAGGAATGAACTGGGCAGTAACCAAGCCTTGTTCGTCAGGTAGTCAGGCATAAAATGAATTATCAGCCATATGAGTAGTATGGAAAAGTGTGTATTGTGTCCTTCTTTCTTTATTTCACCTGAGAGTCTGCCCCTATTAACTCAAAGCCTGCCACTATTGATCTCGAATGCCTATCTCTTGATTACAACTTCACTTACTTACTGACTTTCTTGCTTCTTAGAGCGAGGCTTCCCTTACTGCCCTAAAGTCTTACTTGTTCGGTTGCATCCAGTACTTCTTATAGGAAAATTCCATATCTCTTGTTCGAGCCTGCCTCTCTTATCTTTTCTTCTCTCTTGGATTATGATATTCTGAAATTCACTACTGTAAGAGAATAGGGCTACCGGCAAACAGACTCAAAATGAAAACTAGTAGAATCAAATCAATGTACTAGAAGGAACCAACCCAAACATAATAATAATAAGAATAATGGAAATAGAGAAAAGGAATGGAGCTACCAAGAAAAAGCGAAATTAGACTCACTAGAGGCCTGCCCCTACTGCCCTCAGCGCCTACCAACCCGGAGATCAAGTATTTCTCAACTGGCTTTGGAACTAACATTACCGATAAAGGGAATCAACCACTTCACCTATAGACTAGAACTACCAATAACAATGATTGACCCTCGCTTACTGTCTCCTGAGCCTATACTCCTGGAGGGCATTATCCGCCTTTACTTAAGGCTTCCCTTACTGCCCTAAAGTCTTACTTGTTCGGTTGCATCCAGTACTTCTTATAGGAAAATTCCATATCTCTTGTTCGAGCCTGCCTCTCTTATCTTTTCTTCTCTCTTGGATTATGATATTCTGAAATTCACTACTGTAAGAGAATAGGGCTACCGGCAAACAGACTCAAAATGAAAACTAGTAGAATCAAATCAATGTACTAGAAGGAACCAACCCAAACATAATAATAATAAGAATAATGGAAATAGAGAAAAGGAATGGAGCTACCAAGAAAAAGCGAAATTAGACTCACTAGAGGCCTGCCCCTACTGCCCTCAGCGCCTACCAACCCGGAGATCAAGTATTTCTCAACTGGCTTTGGAACTAACATTACCGATAAAGGGAATCAACCACTTCACCTATAGACTAGAACTACCAATAACAATGATTGACCCTCGCTTTACTGTCTCCTGAGCCTATACTCCTGGAGGGCATTATCCGCCTTTACTTAACTATCTTGGATTCTGTCTTTACTGCTTTTCACTCTCCATAACTTCACTCTCCCGAACGAACTCTATCCTCCTTCCCCGAACTCTCCTTTCACGCTGAGCAGTCTAGTCTCTAGGTGTTGGTGCAAGTCAAAGGTAAGCAGTTATAGCAGGGCCAGATCTACCAGTTGTTGCTTCTGAGAAAACGGATATTCCCGCTTCGGCATCTATCTGCTCTTTCCACTTATTCTTCTGCTGATCTACCTGTGGCTAACTCCGGTGCCCAAGAGACTCAATGGAATTCTGCAATGTCAACCCCTTCAACTCAATTAAGAAAGGCAGGATAGGATCACTAGGGAAGGAAAGAAAGCCTCTCGTGGAATTCGAAAACACGAGCGAGGTGCGGTCCAAAGAGTGAAGTCACGTTTTTTGCATTATATAAGAGTTGCTGATCTACCTGTTGCTTCTGCGGATACTTACTTACTGATGCGGAATATGGTTCATACACCCAATGACTTAAGGGCGGGGGCAAGCCACTCCGCCTCCACTACTAGTTTTTCAAGAGCGCAACTCCTTTTCGATTTCCTACCTCGGACAGGACAGGACTCGTTACTAACAGCTAGAGCAGAGAGAGTTAGCTTCAACTCGGGCAAGGTCAGAAAGATCTTACTTATTTTCAAGAGCAAGAGTTAGAGGAATACTTATCTTCACCAAAACCAGAATGGAAATGAAAGATAAACCACAGGAGATAGAGAACCTGGCCAGTCGAACACAGCACTTGACTCTAACCCCTATAGTAATATTAGTCTGGATAGAAAGCAGGAAAGTTCTCATTTCACTCAGAGGGACATACGCGCATTAGCAGAGGGACATACGCGCATTAGTTACAATCTGAAACTCCGGTTAAGTCGAATTTCATCTCGTATATAATAAGGATCCTCTAAATCAGGGTATCTTGATTCTTCAACAATCACCAGAACTTTACTACCCGGATAAGGTATTTCATGAAACAACTAACTCCGGTATTTCATAAAGATCTAAAGAGAAAGCCCTTCATTGCTAAGGCTAAGAAAATCGATCTTTGGAGAATTGCCAGGCCAGTGCTTTTGTTGGCTACTCGGGAGGTGAGAGTTTCGGTTCGAGGAAAGTGTTTCGGAAGGCACTCTCAATCCGGTGTTCAAAACAATCAATCAGGGTCAATCAAGCGGGTCAATCGGGTATTCGAGTCTTCACCTATGGGGGTAGTTGTGGAATTCATACATTAGCTCCTGCCGCCTATCCGTTTTCATTCAAATAGAGGTTGGCAAGGGAAGACAGGGTGAAGCCGAAGATGTCGCAGGGTATTTACTGGGTTCTATGCCTGGTGCTCGAGACAAAAGATGAAAGTTTTCCTCACCTGTACTTTATTATGTATCAATTCTATAGAAGGGGATTGGTCAGAACCCTAAAGAAGTGATGTTAGTCTATAGAAGGGGATTGGTAATAAACCTAAAGAAGTGATGTTAGAGTGCTTGTGTTTGGGTGGTTACCATACTTCTTTTATCCTTAAGAAAGAGAAGATATCCTTTAGTAGGGGCAAAAGCTAGACAAAGATCTGAAAGACAAAGAGACAGGCGACCCCCTTCCTTATAGTACTGAAGCGGAAGAAGGCAATTCCCTAAGTCAGGCTTTCACACCTCACTGCACTAACGGAATGGGTAGTACAGAATTTCCCTTAGCAATGACTTATTTGACTTATTTCTTTAGTAAAGCATCTGATGTTGTAGACTTCACTGGCACTGCTCTGCTGCCTTATAGGATTCAACTCGCCAAGCTAACCGCCTCCCCTAACAGAGACCTGAGCCCTGATTGAGAGTGCTTTCCGAGCTGGAGACTTAACTTCAAGTTGCTGCTATTTTGACTATTATAGAGCTGTTAACTGTAGTCGTGAGTTGACGGAACACCTTAGGAATCACTAGATAAAATGGAGAAACAGCCGGCAAGTAACTACTAACGACCGCCAAGCAACAGAGTACAAACGGCCAAGTCGACAACTAGGTGAATTCTTTGACGGAATGTAGATCCCCTAGACTCAAATCTGATATTTGCTATGAGCCAAGTAACGACTAACCAAGCTACAGTAGGAGTTAGTTCCAAAGTCCAGTTCCGGGGCAGGGGAAGAATATAGTAGTACTGGTCGAGTGTGAGTACCAATTACTTAAGGGCACAGGACTTTCAGTTAATAAATAAGAATTAGTTGACAGAACACTAGCTTAAGGAGCTCAGTTCCGTGTTTTTTCGTAGCAAATATAGACTTCAAGTATGGAGTTCGGCTCAAGGTATGATGTCCGCTCCAGGTAGTAGTCGTCCTGTTCTTGTTGAATCCCAAGTTGAATCCCCAGAATCCTGTGTTTCATCTGGTTTCCTTAATAATAACAGATAGAATTGAACCTATGTTTTCGTATAGTAATTCCATTATAGTAATAGAACCTATGTGTTAACGCATGGATATGTGGCAGAAAGATCTAGTTGTTGATATGACAAATCAGATTTAGGCGGGATAGGCTCGAACTAACAAGCAAGGCAGGGTAGACCTGTATAGTAGACAGGAAAGTCCGTTTCAATCGTGGACTAGAGGAAGTAAGTGAGGAAGGGCAGACTGATGGTTAGTTTAATAAGAATCGTCGTTAGTGTGGGCAGGCCCGGTAACCCTTGTTCAATTCTCTATTGGAGGAGCCAGTATTAAGGTCTCTTCTTTAGCAGCATCGGTCTTGTCAGTAGCAGCGGAGTTCCTAGTATAAGTACGAGTAGCATTGGTTCTGGTCTTAGAAGCAAGTGGTTTCAATCTGATAGTAGCGGGTTTCTTCCCTTAGTTTATAGGTAGTTGTTTGGTGGCCCTAGCCTGAAGCTTGAAAGCAGTAGTCACACAGTCTTGTCTTGTTATCAGGGATTCAATTCCGTTCTTGCTATCAGTAGGTGCAACTCGCAAAGACAGAAGCAACAACAACTCATACAGAAACTCATAATTGGGTTTGATTCTCACTGTTGTGTTTGTAGCAGAGGGATCATACTAGCAATAAGTCCAGTAATACCGATGGCTCCGCGAGGTCAGACTCCGAGCAAGGATAGTCAGAATCGGATACAGTAGCTAAGGAGTGCAAGTAGAGCAGCGTAGGCTAGAAGCAAGGAAAGGGATCTGTAGTTCAAGAATGGAGAACAGTAGCTCGAGGACGAAATGCATAAAAGTGAGGTTGTTGCTTAGGGGAGTGAGATTTCACTTCAGGTAAGGAGTCTAGGCCTGTTAGGTTCTCAAGTCAGCTAAAGAATAATAGTAAGTAAAGGGAGACTAACACGGATACATAGGACCCGGATGCCAGGTTCTATCCTTTCTTCTTTGATTAATGTCTCTGTTCTCTAGTTCGATTCCCGAGTTCTATGAGCTAGATTAGATCCATTAGCATGGTTATCGGCATTGTTAGTCACAGTTCTTCCATTCCGGGTAGCTGCGTTTTCATCCTAATCAGTATAAGTTCGAGCCTTGTCCGGTAGTGATTTCAGTCTACTGTTTCACTGTTGCCTAGTCAGTGGGCAAGTCTGAGAAGTCTAAGTAGCATTCGATAACTCCTCTCTTTACATTTATTACTCCCTTGGTTCCACCCTTCTTAGTCCAAAGCCCTATTATTATATTCATAATCGATTCTTAGTATCTCACTTTGGAGTTTGATTATGTATTCCCATTCTCGGGCTTATAGCTCGTACCCGAAGGCAGGTATCCCAAACTGTTGAATGGAATTCTTAGTCGTAAACCTAGGGCTTCCAACTTCCACTTTCTTTGCTTCTTTGCGCGGGGGCACTGTATTGAGCTGTAGCCACGAACTCCCCTTTCCATTCTTATATTGACTATACTCTTAGTCTATTCCGTTATTGTATTGCCCTAAATCCGGAGTTGATTTCCTCCTTGACTCCCCGGGACTCAATCCCTGGTGTTCTTGTTGAAGGCTTGTCTACCTGGATCATACCTATTACTACCTGGATCATACCTATTACTACCTGGATCATACCTATTACTACCTGGATCATACCTATTACTACCTGGATCATACCTATTACTACCTGGATCATACCTATTACTACCTGGATCATACCTATTACTACCTGGATCATACCTATTACTACCTGGATCATACCTATTACTACCTGGATCATACCTATTACTACCTGGATCATACCTATTACTACCTGGATCATACCTATTACTACCTGGATCATACCTATTACTACCTGGATCATACCTATTACTACCTGGATCATACCTATTACTACCTGGATCATACCTATTACTACCTGGATCATACCTATTACTACCTGGATCATACCTATTACTACCTGGATCATACCTATTACTACCTGGATCATACCTATTACTACCTGGATCATACCTATTACTACCTGGATCATACCTATTACTACCTGGATCATACCTATTACTACCTGGATCATACCTGGATCATACCTATTACTACCTGGATCATACCTATTACTACCTGGATCATACCTATGACTACTTAGTGTCGAGTCCGGGGGCGCATCAGTGTAAACCTTAGTTTAAGTTGCACAATTAAATTATTGGGTTACAAGGAAAGGAGAGTGCGAATAGTACCCTTACTTTCGAGTTCCATTCTTTTTAGCAGTAGTTATGGTCTGGTTTTCTTAACTTGGTATTGGGAGCAGGTAACTGACGATACACGTATATCTTCCATTCTGTATTGAATACTTTCCAGAAATGGGCTAGGGTTGATATTACAACTTTCAAGACGTAGGCTAGGTCGGGAGTGACAAAGTGCAAAGGCAATAAGGCTGGGTGGGCCGAGGAGTAAGGCATGGGCTTATGCTTTGGATTCTGATATGTGCGTCGTGGCTATCCATTCTTATAAGTCGGGGTTTTATCCCCAGTTTTGAGTTAAGGTCTATAGTACACTGTTGCTTTCTTTACTATAGGATGAAGTCTTAGAAGCGCCAGCTGCAGTCTCATAAGTAGCAGGTTGATTCCCTATTTCGATATATAGCAGTTTCAGAGACAGTAAGGGGGCAGGCTTGTTAGCAGTGGGTCCCAATCTGTATTACATAAGAGAAAGCATGAGACGGCCACCACACCAGCGCAAGTGTTTTTTTCATTAGCTCCATTCTGAGGAGCACTAGATCCAGTTTTCAAGCAAAGAGAGGTAGAGTGAAAACACAGATAGTCAGGATTATAAACGAACGAACAAGTCTGGTTTTTAGTAAAGTAGTGAAAAGCCTTATCGATGTGAGTCGGATTCTTTATTACAATTCTAATCAAAAGTCTTGGAAGTGGGGGCTTTTTTCAAGCCTGTTTGTCATCGGTTCAACTCTTTTACTTACTAGTGGAGCTCCTTATTCCTTATAGTATTGATTTGATTCTGATAGAGTCACTTTCCGTCTTAGAAACAGTAGTAAGATCCCCTGTGTTGAGTTCAAGTCTTCCTTCTATAAGCGTCCGCGCAGTTAGTACTAATTGGATTAACTTACAAGAGAAGCGAGTCTGTAAGTGCAAAGTGAGTCTGTCAGTAGTAAAGCGAGGCTGAAAACAAGTGTATTAAGGTGGATCGACATAATGAGGCTGATGAGCAAGGCTTTAAGGTGGGGGGAGGGTGAGCTAATGAGTCAATACAGAGTAGAATGCAATCACTGCCGATTAGACTTTTACTGCTCACTAGCAACTCCACTATTTGTAGTTTACAGACTTCCTTATGGGGGTAGTGTTTCCAGAAGCGCGGTGTTTCTTTGCAGACCAATAGCGAGTAAGGGCAGGCTAATAGACAGGAGAGTAGGACTAAAGCTAAGTAGTCTAAATGAAGGGCACACCTCTACGAGTCTGATGAGCAGTAAAGAAAGGTTCTTAGATAGTCAAGTGAGTCTGAGAAGCACTCGTGTCATTCCTTTGATCTGGTGTCTATCCCTGCACTACTTAGTACAATTCCCTCTGAGAAGTTAGAGTATGTTTGCCAGGAGGTCCAGACCTGTATACTTTATTATTTGTTTCAGTACCACTAGCATCAGTGCAAGTCTGTTTGCCCGCAGAGTCCATTCCTTCCTACGAGTTGAGTTCGCCAAACAAGCTTGGGAACAACGAAGCAACATTCCTTTTTCTCTCCCGTTGTAGTGTACCAAGAAGGGAGTTAAGAGTAAGCTGTCAGATGTTATGTTCATCATCTACTTCTAATTACCCAAATCTATCTCATCTCATAAGACAGGCGGAAATCTATCACTAATTACTAAATGAAATGCAAATCACCCTTTCTTTCACAATACCACTACCCTATATCTTTCCACTCTACCTGATACTACTTCCAGCGTTGCGAAAGACTATCAACTAATGCCTTTAATTTAAGCGCTTAAGCTTTAATGAAGAATATCGGCACCAAGCTTTCTACTGCGGGACTTCGAGCGGATTTAATGAAAGACAAGGCTGTGGGACAAGTGTACTAATCAAGTCCTGAGAAAAGCATAAATGCAAGAAAGACTCACGTAAGCACCTTTACGAAAGAAAAGAATATAGCGTGTTAGCGAGCTACGCCTTTCAAGCTTCCTTCTGGATACAAGATTCTTCCCGTAAGCAAACACTACATTGTAAAGAGATGCTTCACCACCTAACATATACCATTAAGCAATAAGGGGCCTAAAGAAAAAGTGTTATGATTTGGATGGCCCTTCTCGTTTGCCGATATGAGTTCAACAAGTTATTTCCCTTCACCGCTTGCCGATATGAGTTCAACAAGTTAGTTTAGTTTGCCAGAAAAAGGTAGAAAAGCATTCTTTCGGCCCGCTCTTGTGTCTAAGTTTCCAAGAGAAAGAAAGTAACGTGTTATACTAAAAGTTCTCGGTGTTCTCATTCTCATCAGTAGCGCCCCGTGTGCGATTCTTTCCGTTGGTCTTATCAGCCTTGTAGCTCGAAAAAAGCATCTGACTTGAAATTTCCTCAAATAGTTAGGGAAATCTCATCTACTATCAGAGACCAGTATCCTATATTTCAGGCTTGTCGTGAACTATAGCATTCTCATCGGTTGTGTTTTCATTCCCAACTAGTTGGACAGTTTCTTAGAAGCAGTGGTGTAATTCCCAGTTTAGAGTTGTTGTTTTACTTACTTTCGAGTACAAGTCTCATAGAACCCACAGATACTCACTTAAGGCTTTAGCTCTATGGGCTATACCTTTCATTCTCACTTCTTAGGTGCATTCTTCCATTCCTGTTCGATTACTCTAATACTCACATGTCTCTTGCTTTCCTGACCTAGTAAAGATCCAAATCTTGAGTTCTTGTATGAGAAGCAGTGTTTTCAGTCGAATAGTATGAGTTGAGTTCCTTATGAAAAGTATGAGTTCCGAGCTAAGGTATTAAAGGCAGTAGAGCAGGATCCGAATCAGTAGTAAAAGAATGAAACCATCAATACCGAGTTGCAACCAAGGAGAGGTAGATTGAAAGGAGAGATAGTAGAATGAAAATCCTAATAGGAAGCCAGTTTGCTAGTAGCTTCCAAACTCTTATTAACAGTCGTCAGAGTCTAATAGGCAGAAAGCCCTGTGTCAGTTCAAGTATGATGTATGACGCCAGTCCATTCTTTTACCACTTATAATGAAGAGATTTGCCTATCCTATGCCTTTAGGACCCTATACCTGGCATCGTACCCTATTATCTGACTTATAATGATTTCCGGAAGCCACCAGGAGTGCCACGCTGCGGGTAGAGCCTTGGTTGCTAAGTTTTGAAAGTATCGGTAGAAGCAAAGATGGGTATACTAAAGCGGCAGGAGAGGTAGGCTTTGAAGTCTGTGTTAAAGAATAGAGGTGTTTCGGTCAGGTTGCAAGCAAAGATGGGTATACTAAAGCGGCAGGAGAGGTAGGCTTTGAAGTCTGTGTTAAAGAATAGAGGTGTTTCGGTCAGGTTGCAAGCAAAGATGGGTATACTAAAGCGGCAGGAGAGGTAGGCTTTGAAGTCTGTGTTAAAGAATAGAGGTGTTTCGGTCAGGTTGCAAGCAAAGATGGGTATACTAAAGCGGCAGGAGAGGTAGGCTTTGAAGTCTGTGTTAAAGAATAGAGGTGTTTCGGTCAGGTTGCAAGCAAAGATGGGTATACTAAAGCGGCAGGAGAGGTAGGCTTTGAAGTCTGTGTTAAAGAATAGAGGTGTTTCGGTCAGGTTGCAAGCAAAGATGGGTATACTAAAGCGGCAGGAGAGGTAGGCTTTGAAGTCTGTGTTAAAGAATAGAGGTGTTTCGGTCAGGTTGCAAGCAAAGATGGGTATACTAAAGCGGCAGGAGAGGTAGGCTTTGAAGTCTGTGTTAAAGAATAGAGGTGTTTCGGTCAGGTTGCAAGCAAAGATGGGTATACTAAAGCGGCAGGAGAGGTAGGCTTTGAAGTCTGTGTTAAAGAATAGAGGTGTTTCGGTCAGGTTGCAAGGCAGTTAGGTAGTAGGCGAAGAGTGAAGGAGAGCAGTGCCAGGTTTCAAGCAAGGATAGCTAGAGTAAACCCAAAGAAGGACAGGCTCATAGGGCAGTAAAGCAATTCCCCTTTTTCAAGTGAAAGCCCTAGTTCCGAGTTCCATTCCCCTTTTTCAAGTGAAAGCCCTAGTTCCGAGTTCCATTCCCCTTTTTCAAGTGAAAGCCCTAGTTCCGAGTTCCATTCCCCTTTTTCAAGTGAAAGCCCTAGTTCCGAGTTCCATTCCCCTTTTTCAAGTGAAAGCCCTAGTTCCGAGTTCCATTCCCCTTTTTCAAGTGAAAGCCCTAGTTCCGAGTTCCATTCCCCTTTTTCAAGTGAAAGCCCTAGTTCCGAGTTCCATTCCCCTTTTTCAAGTGAAAGCCCTAGTTCCGAGTTCCATTCCCCTTTTTCAAGTGAAAGCCCTAGTTCCGAGTTCCATTCCCCTTTTTCAAGTGAAAGCCCTAGTTCCGAGTTCCATTCCCCTTTTTCAAGTGAAAGCCCTAGTTCCGAGTTAAAGTCTCAGAGTACCCACTTATATATTCTTGATTCTTGGATTTTTTTCTACTAGTTATTAGCCTAAGAGTTAGCTCGAGGCAAGTCTGATTTGATATCAGAGTCTCAGAGTGAAATACAAGTTGGGAAGCTATGAAGTAAGGCTTGGCATGAACACCAACAATATAAGTATTTGAAAGTCCGGATCCGAATCAGTAGTAAAAGAATGAAACCATCAATACCGAGTTGCAACCAAGGAGAGGTAGATTGAAAGGAGAGATATAGAATGAAAATCCTAATAGTAAGCCAGTTTGCTAGTAGCTCCAAACTCTTATTAACAGTAGTCCGAGTCTAATAGGCAATGAAAGCCCTGTTTCGAGTTCAAGTATGATTAGGCGCCAGTTCCATTCTTTTACCACTTAGGAGATTAAGAGAATTTGCCTAGGCCTATGCCTTTTATTACACCTATACTGGTCACATCGTACCCATTTATCTGACTTATCAGTTGTATTCCGAGAAGCCACCAGGAGTGCCCCTGCGGGTAGAGCCTTGGTTGCTATGTTTGAAGTATCGGTAGCACTTGTTTGAGGTTGCAAGCAAAGATGGGTATACTAAAGCGGCAGGAGAGGTAGGCTTTGAAGTCTGTGTTAAAGAATAGAGGTGTTTCGGTCAGGTTGCAAGGCAGTTAGGTAGTAGGCGAAGAGTGAAGGAGAGCAGTGCCAGGTTTCAAGCAAGGATAGCTAGAGTAAACCCAAAGAAGGACAGGCTCATAGGGCAGTAAAGCAACTCTTATTGGTAATAGTTTGGTTCTTCTAGTAGTGAGTTGGAATGAGAGGGACTAAATACAGATGTGGATTCAAGAGATCCAGAGGGAAACAAGTACTCATAGGAGTAAAAGGCAGGAGATAAAGAATGCAAATAAGCCGTATAAGAGTGAAAGGTTGAGCCTAAAGCCATAGCCATAGTGTTTTGTTGGGTTCCTTTATTTTAGTTGGACTCTCATCAGTAGTAATGTAATTCCTAGGTTTGAGATGAACGCTTAGAAGTTGCTGTTTCCAGTCTTATTTGTATGGGTGTTAATACCTACTTCTTAGCTCAATTCGCTAGGCAGTGGTATAGCCTTGTGAGTGATGGGTTTAGTCTCCTAGTCATAGTCACTTGTCTGCTAACAGTGGTTCAATTCTTATAGGAGTGTGTGAGCTGCAGCATTGCTAGTTCCGAGTTCCATTCCCCTTTTTCAAGTGAAAGCCCTAGTTCCGAGTTAAAGTCTCAGAGTACCCACTTATATATTCTTGATTCTTGGATTTTTTTCTACTAGTTATTAGCCTAAGAGTTAGCTCGAGGCAAGTCTGATTTGATATCAGAGTCTCAGAGTGAAATACAAGTTGGGAAGCTATGAAGTAAGGCTTGGCATGAACACCAACAATATAAGTATTTGAAAGTCCGGATCCGAATCAGTAGCTCTATAGTCTTCAAAGAAGTTTTTGGATTCCTTGTTCCTAGTTGAGTTCACTGAGTTTACTTCCCTGTTCTGAGTGTAGTCTATCAGAGGGGGGGTATTGTCCAATTCCTTATTAATAATCAAAAAGATCCGTATCAGTGGCGAAAGAGTAAAAGTAAGGGTAGCGAGCCAGTTTGCTAGTAGCCCAACAATCTTATTATTATTGATTTGATTGATTTCCTTAGTTATGTGTTATCTTACTACTACTAAAACAAGAAGCCTTAGAGCTAGTTCATCTAAGAATGGAGGAAGTCAACACCATACCCTTCCGTCGTGAGAGGGCAGGAAATTAGATGGAAACCCAGTATAGAAAGAACGTAAGACAGGAGTTTAGGAACGAGAAGCAAGAGAATAAGGGCTGAGACAGTGGATGGGCAGTTTGATAAAGCAAACAATCAAGGCTTGGCTACTCCGCATGTTGGTTATGATACCGATGATTTTCATTCTCTCTTTTGAGGGTGCTCCACTACTCTTAGACTACAAAGTGCATTTCTTTACTCTTCTCTCAATTCCCGTATAGCTGAGTTGAATTCCTGACAACTATAGTCTTATAGCTCGTACCAGTGGGACAGTATCGCTTACCTACTGATCCCTCATTCTTTCTTGGTGGAACCTATTTCTATGCTTGGCTTGCCCAAACCTATATCTCTGCTCGGAAAGCATGTAATTAACATAAGTGAAAAGAGGAATTCATGTAAGTAAACAAAATACTGAATTGAATAGTGAATAAATAAACTCATAATGACGAAACCCATAATAGTATCGAGCCTTGCCGGTAGTAGTGAGAAAGTATGATCGGATACTGGTTAATTCCCGGATCCTAGTTAAGGTAATAGAATCACTGTATCCATTCTTTTTTGTAGTGGAAGTCAGCCTTATCAGTAGTTAGATGCATCATATTCCAGCTAGCATTGTTGGAATGTCAGGAACAGGCCTAGTAGTAGGGAGGAAGTCAACAGATATTCGATAAGGAAGGGCAGGCTCACTTCTGAGTGTAGGTCCGCTACTTACAAGTTCCATTTTTTATTATAAGAAAGATGGATTCCATTCCAGAATGAGTTATGTTGCTTGGAGACGGAGCTATGTTTTTTCAAGAATGAGTTCTATGATTTAGAGAGTGAGTGAACCCACTTGAAGAATGAACGGTTCGACTTACTGAATGAGTTAACTACCCTTGCTTTATTGTTGCAGTTGCCCGTACCCCTTCGATCAGTTTACCGGCCCTGTGATGCATGAGCTATATGGTCCTGCTCTGAATGAGCTACGTTGCCCGAAGAATGATTGTGTGCACGACCGACCGAAGACGGAGCCCAATGCATGTTGTTTCGCCCGAAGACGGAGTTCAGGATATAGGTTCTCAATGGCAAATCAGAATTATAGGTATAGTTGTTCGGGAAGGTGAGTTGGTAGGTATAGCTCTTTTCAGTTCCGTTTAGAGATAGAACCCGTGTGTTACGCGCCAAGTCACTACTAGAGCAAGAAATCCGAATGGAATTAGTGGCCCTTATATTAAGTCGGCCGAGCCTGTAGTTATAGAGTTTAATCCCTAGTTTCATTCTTGTTGTTAGTGGTTTCATTCTTTAATGTCATAAAGAGAGGTTGGGTCGGCAAGGGAAGTCGGAAGTAATAGAAACCCGAGAAAAAAAGGCTGTGACCTAATTTCCGCTAATAGCTGGGTCCAAAAGTCATTCATTTTTTATGAAACCCGAGAATTTTGAACGCACCATCCATTTCCCTCCTGAGGGACCTGATGGGAATTCCAATTTCATGTTTCCCCGGTAAAAAAGGTAGCGAAGTCAGGAGTAGCTTGTATCTCCAAAGTAAGAATTCACTCGGTAAGTCAAAGAATGGGACCGGGTGGACCAGACTAACGCCATGGATACCTATTTACTGACACGTAACATTAGTAGTTACTTGTCCGGCAATAGCTCATTAAAACATATTATATGAGTTATTACTTGTGGTGCGTTCGTAGTAGTTGCTTGTTGACTCAGAATGGAACTACTAACTAACAGAATGAAACCAAGGACTATAGGAAGTAAGACAAAGAATCAAACCAGTAAGTATCAACCTGAAACCAGTGAGTGAAAGCCTTAGAACCCGCAGCTCTAGCCTCAAACTGGTAAGTCACCTCTTATCTACTCTTTAGGGGCGAGAGACTAGCTATGCGCTCGGGAGCCGAATGAAGCAAGTAAGAATTAAGTCAAAGAACCGATTCCGTCCAATGGTAAAGTAAAGCCTTCCCTCATTTCTTTTCTGTGACAGGAGCCATAGGTATAGGATAGAGGTGAAGTTGAAAGTGGAGTTCTTGCCCCAACAGGTAGTAGAGTAGTTGAATCAGTAGTTGTAGCCAGTGTCTAGTACTAATAGGTCTAAGCGGTCTTCTTCTCCGACTCCCTACTATGGTCTTCCCTAGGCTGCGGGCTCTCTTGTGAAAGTAAGTAGAATGGCCAGTTCCAGTTATTGACCTTGTTGGTTCCTTTGCTTCCTTACCTGTTATTGCTCACTTTTCCGCTGCTGAAGCTTGCTCATTTGCTGTTGCTTTTCAAAGAATTAAGAATTGAGAATAATAGGTGTAACTCGGCTGAAACCTACTATCAGGGAGAATAACGGGGAATAAGTAGGATGGATCATCTTAGGCAGGAGAGGAGCGAGCAGGGTACTGGTAAGGAGTAGAGATATAACACTTCGTACTCTTTCTTGAAAGTCTGAATTGAAGAATGGAAAACGAACATATAGGGTAAGGTATAGCGCCAGGTGCTCTTTCTCTCTTGTAGTAATTTAAGAATTCATAATAGGGTTTGGGTCCGATCTAGCACATTTAGTAGTCATATTAGTAGTCGTAATAGAAGAAAAAGAATGGACAGTAGGAATAGAAAGTGAGTAATATAAGTAAGTAATAGAAAGTGAGTAATATAAGTAAGTAATATACTAAGAAGAGCAAGTAAGTAATAGAGCAAGTAAGAATATCCGTGAAGTAGAAGGTACGAGCTAGCGCATTCACTGTAAACTAATCATTCCACTTTGTAAGCAAGTTCAGGAGCTGATTCAGGAGGAGCAGGTAAAGGTAGATCAAGGAGGAGCAGGTAAAGGTACCGGTGCGCGCAGAAGAAATAGAATCCTAGGGAGCGGGATCCGGGTCCGAAGCTGTTACTTGCTGTTCGAGTTATGAGCAAGTCAAGCCTGGCCTGTTAATTTGCTCTTTCTTTTGAGCCCCATTCGACACCCCGCCCTACACAAGTGGTGGCACTCACTTCCAAGTTTCTGTTAGGTTCTTATCATAGTTGGAGTCGGCGCGCTTTTCTTCTTTTACTTCACATAGCTTTTCGTAGGGCTAGGCTAGCTTTTCTTTCTTCTTTGACTTGACTTAGCTTTTCGTCTCCTTGATAGCTGGAAGTTCTCCATAAGTATGAAAGGCTGGAGGACTTTGTACCATCCATTCCGGTGTGGTTGGATTCTGTTCAACAGCCCAAGGACTTGGAGCACATCTATTGTTCTTTCCACTGCTTGAAGTGATTGTTACGACCACAAAGAAACGACAAATCCCAACTACGGATATATAAGAGCCGAAACTGCTCAGAGCATTCCATCCGGCATAAGCATCCGGATAATCAGGAATGCGACGTGGCATACCCGATAGCCCTAAGAAATGCATGGGAAAGAAGGTAAGATTAACCCCGAAAGAAGTGATCCAAAAATGTATTTGTCCTAAAGTTTCAGGGTATGTCCGACCAAAGATTTGACCCACCCAATAGTGAAATCCTGCAAATAAAGCAAAAACGGCTCCCATAGAGAGTACATAATGGAAATGTGCAACTACATAATAAGTATCATGTAGAGCAATGTCTAGCCCGGAATTTGCTAGAACTATTCCAGTGAGCCCTCCTATAGTGAACAAAAAGATGGACCCTACTGCAAATAACATGGGTGTTTTGAATTGTATCGAACCTCCCCACATAGTAGCGATCCAACTAAAGATTTTGATCCCAGTGGGGACAGCTATGATCATGGTAGCAGCGGTGAAGTAGGCACGCGTATCAACGTCTAAGCCCACTGTAAACATATGATGAGCCCAAACAAGAAATCCAAGAACACCTATACTGATCATGGCATAAACCATGCCTAGATACCCGAAGACCGGTTTTCTCGAAAAAGTAGAAACGATATGACTTATGATACCGGATCCAGGCAGAATTAGGATGTAAACTTCAGGGTGCTTCTCTCTTCTACTACTATAAGCGGATGAATATAAGAAAGGTGGACTATATCATCGCGGATGAATAGAAGAAAGGTGGACTATATCATCAACTTATTCCATTTGTCTAGGAAAGCTAGCCATGCTTTATGGTGAATACTGTCAGGTTGAAATGCTTTGAGATCGTAAAGACTGTAATATTCCTCAATAAGGAAGAATCGTCGTGATTTATTACTTCGGAAAGCACTTGATTTAAAGTAATCTAGCATCATGATAACATCTTTTCGACTTTGTACAGACCATTGATAGTAACCATTTTGACTACTATCAAAGTAGATATTTCCTCCAAATACTACCTTATAAGACTCACAATCTTGTAGAAGTGTATTATTGACTCGAATACTTAGTTGAGGTAGTCGATGCTTCATAGCGATACCAATGGTACCATCAGCATCAAAGAATCCTGCAAACCAATTGGATTGAGCATCTAGTGTAATAGGTAGAATTAAAGGGATATCAAGTACTTGACAGACACGATGTAGTTGAAGTAGTCGTGCTGAATGTCGAATATGACCATTAAGACTATTGATTAGTTGAATCATACCAAGTTTCTTATGTAGTCGATAACGATAAGCTTTAGCACCTGCTCGCATTTGAATACTTCCACCAAGCATATGTTGGATATATCGTAGTAGTCGTAGATCTGCAAGTCCCATAGTCATTTCAAGAGAAGTAGATCCTTGTTTACTAACTTGAATACTTCCAGCACCATCGAGAATTCCTGCTAGCCACTCACAGAAGGATTTAGGATAAGTTGTTGCGCATGTAGTCTCTGAGGTTCCTACTAGACTGCTTTTATGTCGTTGGTTACCTGCTGATTGTGTCTTAGATACTCCATTTTGACTAGATCGGGGTTTTACTAGAAAACCACTTATGAACATAGTAGGAGTACCATTAAGCAGACAGTCCCAGCATATAGCGCAATGCGTATTCCGATTGGAATCAGAAAAGGGCCTTTTCAAACCGAAGAACCGAAAGAGATGCTGGTATAATATAGGGTCTCCCCCTCCAGCAGGATCAGAAAAGGTTGTATTAAAGTTTCGATCGGTTAATAACATTGTTATTGCCCCTGCCAGTACCGGAAGTGATAATAAAAGTAGGAAGGCAGTAACTAGAACGGACCACACAAAAAGGGGTGATCTATGCATAGTCATTCCAGGTCCACGCATGTTAAAGATAGTGGTTATAAAATTGATAGATCCTAAAATTGATGAAACACCAGATAGATGAAGACTAGAAATTGCTGAATCAACTGCTCCTCCAGAATGGCTGGTAATACCACTTAAGGGCGGATAGACCGTCCACCCAGTGCCGGTACCCACTTCTACTAGGGCTGAGCTTAATAGGAGCAAGAGACTTGGTGGCAACAACCAGAATGATATATTATTTAATCGTGGAAATGCCATGTCAGGTGCACCTATAAGAATCGGTACAAACCAATTTCCAGATCCACCTATCATCGCCGGCATAACCATAAAAAAGATCATTAAAGAAGCGTGAGCCGTTATTAACACATTATAAAGTTGATAATTACCACCAAGAATTTGATCGCCGGGTCGAGCTAATTCCATACGAATCAGTACGGAAAAGCATGTGCCCATCACTCCAGCAATGGCACCGAAGAGAAAATAGAGAGTACCGATATCCTTGTGGTTTGTGGAGAAGAGCCATCGGACCAGATTTGTAATTACCTTATTTGTCATTCAAGTTGAAGTCACTTTCCTTCCTTTTCAGAGAGGGGCCCTTACGAACGGGGCTGAGATATTCCAAACAATTACGGCGAAATTCTCTAGTGAGTGACCGAACCTACCTTGTTCTAGCGTATCAGTACGGCTGTAGTCGTACGCCACCACTGCACCCAGAAGCTTCTACTTGACTATTGCTAGGCCCTTCCAAAAGCATTAAAGAGAATCGACAAAAAGCAGTGAAAGAGATGATCAAAAAGCAGTGAAAGAGAAGAGAATCGGTTCATTGTATCAGTCGAGAAAAGTGCAAATTACTAAGATGTTGCTAGGGAAGGGCCTCTATTCTATGGTTCCAAATAGTCCCTGCCGGATTAGAAGCTAGACTCTCATACTAGAAACAAAGTCCTCATTCTTACAGGGGATCCTCGTACGAGTCGGGTAGCTGCCTCCGTCCTGTCGGCTACTCCTCTAGTTGGTGAATTAACAGAGTCTTTCCTTGCGGGTTGTCAATCAGATCAGTATAGAAAGAGGTGCCCATGGGTTGTGTGTGATTCTAATTAATGAAAATCGAATAAGATAAACATCTCCATTTAGATCTCTATAGTTATATATATTTTGGATATAGGTGCTTCTATTATATGGTATATAACTTAGGTGCTTCTATTATATGGTATATCACTGCGTACTGGGACTATTATGCATTCTTCAATCATGGTGGGCATCCTATCTCTAACATGAATTCCTTACTTCTGTTCTTAACTCATGAATGTACAATCTGGAGAATCAATGACTCGTAACGGAGAATCAATGACTCGTAACAACAAAGCTAACGCTAGAAATAGGGACGGACTTCCAAGTTGGAATTTGGCTAAACCCCGGAGCTCTACCTATGAATCTCCTCCCCGGAGCTCTATCCAGTTTCGGGAAGTCGCTTTCTGCTTTGTTGTCACATAGTCCACTACACTCGAAACAAAAGGGATCTTGTTTAAGGGGGCATTTCTGCTCTTTCATTGTTCGATTGAGTTCCTGGGGGCTCAATTTGCTTTGCACTTTGTCCGTCTTTCAGTGAGGGTAAGCGTGATTCCCCCTGTTGCTATCGGCTTTCCTTTCGAATAGAAGAGACAAATCCTTGCTTGCTTGTTTTACTTTCATCGTATTAAGAAGATAAGCTCTTTTCAAATGCCCACGCTCAAGGGAATCAAAAAGTCAAGGCTATTAGTATGAAGCTTCATCTTCAGCTGGATTTGGATAAGATGTTGGATCAGTAGTTTTCTCAAGATCATAAGTGGTGCTCAAGTCTGCTAGAAGCGCAAGTCCGTTTCGTTTTCAGGTCTAGTTCGGGTGCTCGGAAAGTCGACTAGAGAATCATGCTGTTTCAAGTCCAGGTAGGTAGCCAAGAGAACAATACGATCTCGGCGGGTAAGTTCATCAGTGTCATCCTATCTGGAAGCGTCGAGTCGATTACGGCTATAGGAAAGAAAAGCTAATGTTACATAATGCCAGTAAGTAGGCAACAATTCCATTTAACTGCTGAACTCACTTTACTCACTAATGCTTGTTGGGCGAAGTAGATCAAATCAATAGAATACTAGTGTCAGCATATAGAACACTGTAAACAAAAGGAACACTGTCAACAAAAGGAAGACTGCTATGAATTCCCCCACTAGCGGTATGAGTATTGGTGAGGAGAGAAATGCTTCAAACAAGCAAAGATACTCAAGAGAAGTCAAGTAAAAGTCTTATATCAAAGTCCATTTCTGAAATTCTATAGATTTTATCCCTAAGTAAACTTCCCTTTGCTAATCGGGGCTTATGAAAGACATAGAGAACCAGGCTGCTGGCTTTGGGATCTGCTGCTCCTGCCTTTTGGGAACAATAAGAAGGAGTGGATTTCGACTCCCTCTTAGAGTGCAAAGCGCGTACAGCGTCGAAAGCCGATCTGATATTAATTTCGTGGTTTAGTTCTGTGCTTGTGTGCCAGCATCTCTTTCCTCAGTTGAGTTTGCTGTATTTCAACATAGCTCTGATAGAAAAGACATATGAGTCGAGCCAGTCGTACATTCCCATAGAAAAGTCTAGCTCTCATGTGAGCCTTAATAAAGCTTAGGCATTATCAGTTAGAACACACAAGAAAGTGGATCTATAGGGCCCTTCACGTACATCATGTCTCAGCCAACTCTATCTATCCAGATCGCAATAAAGTCAGTGTTACTATTCTGAGGACGTAGAAGCCCTTCACTTAAGTAGTAAGGCAAAGGTTCTTTCTTGCTTGGGAGCGCTTGTGCGTGGGCATCGTTTCACCTTCTCCTCGCTCTGGACAGGAGCGTTAATGGCCACGGGGAGGGAATAGCAGTTGGATGATAAGGACACCCCATTCATTCCTTCCTTCTTGACTCGGGAAAGCACGGAAAAAGTCCACAAGTCTTGAGTGAGAAGCTATAGCTGGTTCTTCCCTTGAATTCAGAACGGCGAAGGAACAACAAACAAGAGCTTGCGAAACGACTGCTACTTATTGCCCGGCGCGAGAGAAGTCAACATTAGCGCTTGCTACCCAATGGAATTTCAAGCACAACTAAGTGAAGAACCTATAACTCAAATAGGGCATTCAGATTCTAAAGCTTCTTCCCGGAACTTGCCTTTAAACAAAACTGAGACTAATGCCTATAAGCCTGTCCCTACTTCCCCTCATTCGCTACCTTTCCCCTCTTTTGTTCCTTATCAGCTGATCCAGATCTTGGCTTTACTCGCTCTAAAACTCACTTTGCTTATTTGGATTCTACCTCACCTCCCCTTGCTTGAAAGCCGAAACTACTCATTTGGATTCTTTCTTTCCAAACTTTTACTCCGGCCTATCAGCCTATGTCCTTTGCTTCCAAAGCTGTTGCTAGTGCTTATAAGACTGAAATCAACGTGAATAAGACTCTTTTCTGTTTTTCTTATTGAATGGGGAGTCTATTGATGAGATATGTTGTATACAGGAATAGAAGAAACTAATGAGAAAAAGAATCAATACAGGAATATAAAGGATCCAACTACTAGGACACAGGGGAAAACTGCGACATATAAGACCTTAGCTTGGAACTCGGGCTTGACCCAATACCGATAAGAATCAATACAAGGACAAATAACTAATGTAGTGCAGCCGACTTGAAATGAGGAATCCTATTACTACTAATTAGAATTGGGACTATGCTTCTAATAATGAAAATCGAGCTAAAGAACCCGACTTGGCACTAGGAATGACCACTCTTTTTTGGGGTCACAAGGCTTTGACTGAGGCCCTTCATTCTCTGTACTGCCCTTGTGTCTACGAGTTTTGCTTTAATGGCTTTTAGGCTTACTTGCCCCACCAGCAAATTGCCTATACGGTCTTACTGGTCTAACTCAAATACTCCTGAGACTAACGAGCACTCTACTATCCTATCTCCCAAACTAACACTTCGGATTCGGATCTTTTCTCTTAGAATAAGGAATCAAAAGAGTACTTCTCATAATGGAGCTACCGGAAAACAACCTATGTCTCTTTGCTTAGAGCTTGGCTTTACTTTCTATTAGAACTGAGCTACTTACTCGCTTTCTTGATTGAACCTGTTAGTCTCCTCTTTTAGCACACTAATTCCTATGTTCACCTTCGAGCCTGCCCTGCCTTGCTTATTGACTGTAGTTCACCTTGCTCAGTCTACCTTTCCTTTCTTTTCACCTTGCTTGCTAGATTGAATATACCTCTATCTTTCCTATTGCCTTGCTGACTAGGTTTTGGATTATTATTATCGTGTAGTAAGAGTAGTTAACATCACTAGTGGCAGACCTGTGTTGTAGTAGTAGGTGACCCGGGTAGTGTAGTAGATTCGTTCCCTTACTTGCCACTCCCATTCCCATGGTTGGAGTCCGCCCCTCGTTAGCTATTCATCCGTTAGTTAGTTATAGGCCCCCGCTCCATACTTTATTTCTTGAATTACTGCTTCGGATCCCCGCTTGCTAGCTTGAGTCTGCCCTTCCTCGATCTCGAGCTTACTTTGCTTTATCTTATCCTTCAAATCCATACTCTTATTCTATATTTATTGATATGGATCCATCAGACAAACTAATACTTGAACTTACTTGACTACTATCGGAATGAAATCCCGACTCATCATATCTATACTATCAACTGGGAATTTCGCACTGCCCCTTTTGACACTCCGAACCTTGATGTTAACCTGTGCTTACTTGCTTTCATCTATATCTCCAAGCTCTCATCTCAACCCGATACTACCGCCTTGTATTCTGTGCTTACTTATTTTATTGACTTCTATTATTATTATTACCTTATATTATGATTCTTATTTTATTATTATTATAATGATAACCAAAGTCAGAGAATGAAACCTGTGCTACAAGCACTTTAGCTCAGTGAATGAAACTAAATAGTCCGATCCCTAATCCATACTCCTGCCATTGTTCCTGTAGTGTTAGCCTGCCTTGACTATCACTAAGTCGGGAAACCCGCACTGCACATATGTTTAGTTATTGGATATTGGGCCCGAGCTCCCTACCTAAAAAAGAAGTTACAGCTATGCCTTCCCGGCCTATCAGCCTAGATCCCCTTGCTTGAAAGCTAGATTGAGCCTTTCATTCTCTATTGCCCATTGACTCTAGCTGAACCGCCTATGCGCCCATATCCACTGTTTGAGTCCGCCCTCTTCCTTACTGCTTTTCTTGACTTTAAACAAAGGCCCCCGATCGGATCCTTAACTAACGATGAGCCTGCTCTGACTCAATCTTAAGCTTACTTCACTTGCTTTAGAGGCTTACTTTATTTACTTACCTCCATACTTGTAGTTGTCCCCCTAATTCCTATGTTCGAGTTAGGGTGGAATACTCGAATTATAGCCTTCTAAAGATAGGAGCAAGAGAAGAGTAGAGTAGAGTCTCCTTCCATCCCAACAAAAGTCAAGTACCATTTTGACTCCGATAAGAATATAGCAAGAGAAGAGGGTACGAGGCCAGCTGATGGCTCTAATTCTTACTTGCTAAATGAGGCTCATCTAACTATGGATCCTATATCGTATGAGATCTTACTTGCTTGTCTAGTAGTTCCTTGGCTGCTCGTCTCTGACTTGCCTACTTTCTTGTTGAATTCTGAAATGACTTATTCCGAGTTTTGAGTTGAATTCTTCCATTCCTTATTATAGTGTTAGAGTGCAATTCTTAGTACTAGCTTGAAGGCAACAAGCCACGGATAGACAAGCAACGGAGAGACAAGCAAGGGAAGTCGGAAGTCATAGAAACCCGGGAAAAAAGGCAGCGAAGATCTTTTCCCTCCTGAGGGATTGGATTCTCATTCCACTTTTCCGTTTTCCCGTCTTTTTTAATAGCAAAGTGATTTCCCCTTCTAGCTGGGTTCATGGATCTTCTTTTTTTACGTTTTCCTGTGTTTTTTCGTAGCAAAGAAGTTTTCCCTCCTAAAGGGTTCCATTGATCTGATCTTTTTCCTATTTCCCGGGATTTTCCGTTGCATGTGGAAGTTGTAGGCTTGTAGTCCGTAGTAACATAATTGAACCGGTACCCTCGTATTTCCTACCTACCCGAGCCGAACATGATTGATTGTCTCTCTCTAAGCCAACAACTGGAACTCGCCCGCTTGCATCTGCAGAACCACTTGAATTCCAACCTTAAGACTAGCTGCCCTGCCGCCGAACACAGGACTTGGTTTTGAAAGCCCTAAGTGGACCAGTTGATTCAGTATTTGTTTACAAGTGAAAACACCTTTGTTGCCAGGCAAGCTTTGTATACGACTCCGGTATTTCACTAACTCTTATTTCTTAACTTCTAGTCCTATTTTGGGGGTCTTTCTGTATTTCTATACTAGGTGTAGGTGCTCTGTGGATTTCACAGATCTTTTTCACTGCTTTTGATAAAGAACTTGATCCAGCTTAGGCTTCCATATCGGATGAAACAAGAGCTGGACTACTAGACTGAAGGAGCACTTGAACAAGAACTCCTATTGTAGCTCACCTGTGTTCAAGAATAAGGGATCGGTCTCCCACTCCGAGGTATACCTATAAAAACGACTAAGGTAAGAATTGCACTAGTATAGGGAAAGTCCGAATTCAAGACCTATGACCAATCTTATGCATCTAGTATATGCTTGCCTCTTTGTTTCTAGTTTCATTCTTTGTCGAGAGTATGTTTGTCCAGTGGTTACTTGGCCCTTCCCACTTGGCCTTCCTTTAGTTCCTTATTCCTTCTCCAGCTTCGGTATCAAAGCCAGCACTTGTTTCTGACACCGAGTCAACAAATAAGGATCTTTCTTGCGCCAATCGAGCTCCTGTTAGCGAGCGGGATGCTGAAAACTGAACGGCGGATTCTCTCTCTATATAGATGGTGAACTTGAGCCTTAACCTTTCCTTGAAAACTCCATATTGAATGCCTTTCCCGCTGACCTATTACTTTCAGACTGAAATCTTTGCTTTGCTTGCGCTGTTCCTAGGCAATTATCTTCTTTACTTTCAGGGTGCTTACGGAGAGTCGTGGGGGAATTCATAACAGTCTTCCTTTTGTTGACTTCTTTCTATATGATGAGTGGCACTAGTCTTATATGCATTTTTTCCACTTCGCCCCTAACAAGCAAGCATTAGTGAGGTAAGTATTAGTAAAGTCAAGTGAGTTCAGCTGTGAGGTTAGTATTAGTGAGTCAAGGGAGTTCAGCTGTTCCGTTTGAATTGACATTTACTTAAGAAAAAGAATCAGAAGAATCAACAGGAACAAGATAAGAGTAAGGAACAGAAGCGGTTAGGTAAAAAACTGCTACTTCGTATAACTGGTGCAAGAGACTCGAGAGGTAATCACTCATATCAATTGTGCGAGTGGAATCCTAAGCCATGAAAGTTGAGGTCGGATAAGTGAGGTATCAACGTGTTGGGCAAGTCCATCCAGTATATTAGACTCAAATGCATTTGTACAGCCGTAACAGAGGCTTTTAGGTGAATTAGCTATAAAATGAGTTTGCCATAGGTGAAACAACGAAAAAGGGCTAACCTTTCTGTCCAACTAATCTGTTTCTCCCTTTCTGTCCAACTAATCTGTTTCTCTCTTTCTGTCCAACTAAATTCCATAATGCACGCCCTGTAGCTATTACTGAACCTTTGTGTGCTTTCCCTTAATGAGTAGTGGCCCTCAGAAGCCCCAAGTAGTGGGCCAAAGAAAGGAGTTCCGCTCGCGGTGTAGTGTTAGGAATTCTGGAGTTCGCCAAGGAAGAGGTTGTCCTGAGTTAGCCAAAACCAAAGTGTGTTAGTTAGTTTGTGTCAGCAACAAGGCATTCTGCTCGAGTTTCGTAAGCTCCATCCTATGAGTATTCTTCTGACCCCCGGAAATCCATCTCAGCTCTAATTACCGTACCGACAGAAATATATCTCTAAGGCTTCCCTTATGCTTCAAAGCCGCACCTATCTCAACAATCACTTATCTCTATGACTCCACTTCAACAGAATCACCTTCTTATACTTCGCCAAGTCACTACTAGACAAGCCGGGGAAACAGATTATGAACTTGAATAACCGCCAACACCAAGATGCCTAAAAGCATCCCTTTTCTATGTCAGTGAAATTACATTCAAAAGGTTAACTACACTTTTCGGTCTTGCTGCTGACGACTTCACGTTAGGAGCTCATCTACTAACAGCTGACTCCCTCCTTGTTTGCTGGCTCTGGATCTGCTCCACCTATTACAGCTGGCTCAACAGATCCCGATACCGCTCCAACAATAAGTGTTAGCGCAACGACTTCTGGAATTTCAATTAGCTATCTTCTTTCTATACTAGGGCTCACCTCTGGCGCCGTTCAACTGCTTGTTTGAATTGAAGTATAAGGGTCGGACGAGAAAGAGAAAAACAGAGGACTTGTAAGAACTTATTTAGAACTCCGGAACACTAGCGGCCCTGCTTGTTTCATTCTGTATTCTGATATTATGTATTTCTTGTTTCATTCTTTAACTCCGATAAGAAAGAGTGGATTAACTCCCTTAGTTAAGGAGACTTATGTGCTAGATGACTCTGACTTCTTATACTATTCTGGAAGTCTTAATTCGCTTTATGCGCCATACTTGGAGTTGAATGATGTCGTACCTTTTCTTTAATGATGTCATACCCCTTAGAATAAATCGACTCTACTGTTTCCCCGAGCAGCTTAATCTGTTTCTACTGCACTTACCTTACCAACACGGAGACAATTGCCCTTTTTGCTTAACGCTATTCTCCTCCTCGTATGAAAAATTTCCCTATCATGTCTCTCTATCGGCTATTATAATTCCTTTTTCCTTAGATCTTTGCATGCTTAGCCTTACCATCCCATCCCTTACACGCAGAATAAGATTGCACAGATTTCTCTCTCGGCGCCAACCACAACTTTCCCTGACAGACTCTTCTTCTCGAGTCTATTGCACTTTACTAAACTCATATTATTGGAAGGAGCTCATAGGTCTATTGTTCTATCACCGAAGGTGGGAATCACAACCTGCTCTGTCTTTTCGGTTGACCATCCAATTCTGATTAACGATAGGTGCGTTGAAGAAATCCGCGATGCTAACCTGTAGACTCATTGCTATAAGTCAGTACCAACAATAGTATAGTAGCAACTCTCTCACCGATGCCTTCAAGGCAGACCATCCCAATAAATGCTTAGTTGAGTCGAAATGAAAGCTTTGAAAGAATTCAAGCATTGATCGAGAATTACTGCAATCTTATCTCCATTCTTTCGACCCACACCTCGCTTGAACAATACAGGATTGACTTATTGCCCTTCCTTGCTTTAGTCGTTGCTTGCTAGGAGTTACGAGAGCTTCTTGATACTGAACCTAGATACCGCTTCTTATCCTAATTCTACTTCATCTGATGGAACTCAATAAGCTAATGCACTTAGTCGTCTTACCCAAACAGTACTTGAAGATGAAACTCGAGATTGGACTCGGGATGCAACTGAAACACTCGCCTTAGACACAAGCACCGGAACCTGTCTCCCCTTAAGCCGATGATCTTGTTCCTGACACGGACCTTTGAGCTAAAGATCTGTTTCTCCTGCTTATGGTCCTGAACCAGCTTTCTCATACCCCCAGATTTATTTACTAAACCTAAAACTACTTAGCTCAGGGCTTTCCACCCAACAAGCACCTACACAAGATCCTCTCCTCTCTCGATGACTAAGAGCTACAGCACCGACACTTGAATCGAACCTACTTGCTCCAGCAGAACCCTAACTCACTAACGCCGTGTATTAACTCGCTACCGCCACGAATCACTTAGTTATGAGGTACCCAGAGTTATGAGCAAGTCAAGCTTCTCATTCTTCTGATCTCTAAGACTTCACTCATTTAGAAAACCAACTCTTCTAATTAGTGGATTCTGTTGTTATAACATAACGTATTAAGAACAAGTGCTTTTTTCGCTTTCCTCTCTTTGCCTTCCGAACTCCAACGAAAGAAGAGAAGGACACCTGTTCTAGATTGATGTAACACAAGGTATAGGTAGCTTTCAGATCCCAAGTAGTAAGTCAGCAGTGTATTTACAATATTCTTCTCTAACAGTACCATGTGCTCGATAATCAATTCCAAGTTTTCCTCGGCCCAACAAGATATGGTTGACAAGGCGCAAGTCAATTCTTTGTTTACTTCAGATCCACTATCAATTCCATATTGACTTGTTTGTTATAAGAGAAAATGATATGCCCTGCAAGAGAGTGAAAGCGCATCTGTGAAGAAATGTTGATTGGATTTGCTTTCTTCCTCAACAAGACTCAGTAGCATCAGTGAAGGGAGTGTCAATGAAACAAGCAGTTCCGCTCGCTAACGTGGGAGTTCCTTATTTCTATATTTGGAGTTGAGTCAGAATAGAATAAGAATAAGAGTAACTCGTTAACGGGAGCTCGAAGCAAGATAATCAATTCCGTATTGGGGCCCCATACAGCAATAAGTTCCGTGTTTGAGGGAAAGGCGTTCATCTTCTTATAAGATGTTACGCTACAAATGCATTAGAAGGACAGTTTCTAAGTTGAGATGATGGTTTTCCCATTTTCTTAGTTGACCAGAGACAAGAAATAGGGGTTATGAATCCTCTATGGTGCTAGGCTAGACTTATAGACTTGGTTTTACTTCTTCCTTTCTTTGTTTTGCATGCTTGGCTTGCTTGACTTAAGGGTAGTGGTCGACCAGATGAGAGCAGGTTTAGGTTTACAGTTGACAGTAGCTAGTTTGAGTCCCTCCGTAAGCGCATAATTGATAGATGTTGCTTCTTTGTTTCGAGGTGTGCGAGTTTGTTTAGTTAGTTTGTTTACCAATTGATATAAGAGATGGAAGATATATGAATTGAAGATCCCTCTTTAGATACTCATAAAGCTTATTAGTCGACAACACCTAGACGAAGCACTTGACCTATAATTGATTGAGGCTTCACTCAAGCTAGAAGAGACCTCGCATCAAAACAAGTACAAGATTCTGAACTGGCTTCGGCATATGATCGAGTATGCTTTCTTCACACTGAATTCCGAAACTCATTAGTTATGTATTTGAGCACCAGACATAGAAGAAAAAGGAAATAAGTTGTTTATTGAGCACACACATGTTATAGAATATTGGGAATATTACCCACCTGTATCTATACTCAACGAGACTATCTTCCTTCTTTCCCAGAACTAGACTAGATGATTGCCCCAACAAGTATACTCAGTTAAGCGCTAACAGAGCTCAATCCTCTTATTCTTATTATTATGACCGGGGGGGGATCTCTACTATACCTCATACCCTTTGCTTGTTCTCTTGCATTGCACATACAATTGGACTCTCCATCTCGCATTAACCTAGCTGTCAAGAAAGCAGGGACTGGCAATATTCAACACAGTATTCAGTCAACTACAAATCTACCACTGATTCTAGTGCTAAGAGTCAACTAATACTTGATTTTATCTATTTCTAGCTGAAGCAACAAATACTTTATTTCCATCTTGAGAGCAAGCACCGGAACCTATACCTAGAAACTCAACCGAACTCGCCGACTTCTAATCCTTATCTTTATTGCTTTGCGCCTTTGCTCCGTTGCTTGGTTCTGTTTCATTATCTTCCAAAGTGTGCTTGCTTGTTGCTAGCATAACCCATTATTGGGCTTCTTCCCATGATACTCCCAACACTGGAAGTTGGCTGCCGATAGTTTAGTGGTGCTAAGGATTACTCTCGGGATGCTTACGTTAAGGTCGAATAAGAATAGAACATCGGGGAGCTTCAAACAGGCTGGCCCTACTTACTGTTATTGCAATAGCAATAGAAGTGGAAAGAAAGTGGATCAAGAGAAGCAAGCGGTATCGTAAAATTGTCTTCTGAAGCCTGACCTTCACCTTAATGGCACATTTATTGAGCATCCTTTATATAATCAACCCTAAAAGCTGTTTCAATGAATTGACGCCTAAGAGCATGGACCCCCTTTTGCCTTTACTTACCTTCAAGCTGTCTTCAACCCTAGAGGCCTTTACGTACCTTTTCTTTCGTGTTTCCGTTTCATCGTATAAGTAAGCCGAATCTCATCTAGCTCTTTTCTCCACTGTCCGAATCAATCTATTTCTAGAATGGGAATTGGAACTACTGCATCATCTGATCTCGCTTCTGCACTATACTTTATGTTCCCTTTATAGCTTTCTGAAGCGTGTAGCATATTCCTAGTAAATTGAAGTCGCTTGTCAGTAGTGGTAGGGTGCCAAACAATAGAATAGATCTAGAATAGGGTACGCATACTCGTAAGTCGTGGAGAATTGACAGTTCAAGTTCGAGGTCAAGTAGAAGGGAAAGTTCTTGTCGACGAGGCCAGAGATTCAGTGAATTCGAAAGATGGGACAGGCCCAGACTAAGTAGCGTCAGCAAAAGGAGCAGGATCCGCGTGCTAAGTGATAATCCCCTGTAGAATCCGTTGTTGCTCAAGCAATCAAGTAGAAAGTGGAATAGCCAGCCTATTAAGTATATTAGAAGTCATAATGTGCTCTCTATTATAGAGGTTGTGCCTATTTGTTCTTAAAGGAAGCAATGTTGTGAAGAAGCATCAAAAGCAATGGCAACATTGCGTGTTAAAGAGTCCGTCCCAAGGTAGAAATGCTCTTATTCTTCATAGTTCAGTGAATTGACGTTCTTCTATCATATGAGGTGCATACGAGTAATTATTATCCCACCGATACAACGGAGCATACCATACCAGACCTTCCGACCGACCTTTTATTCAACTAGGGTACCCACTCGCTTACAACAGTGAGCGCCAAGCTACAACTAACGACCAAGCAACTTGGCAAGGCCGGGTTTGTTTTTGCTTCCTTTCTTCTTTCTTAGGGTGTGCTACCGCTGGCAGTTTTTCTTTGATGCTTTCTTGCAAGTGATGTACAAATTATCATAAGAAATAGAAATAGTAATAGAACTCCAAAATTGAGGAATTCGTGCTCCACTATGAACTCTCATTCGAATTTCAAACATGGAATGCTAAAAACAATCTCTAGAGGTTTTGGGTAGAAGGAGCCTATCTCTTTCTTTGCTTGATCTATGGCCTGAAACTAGGAGATATCAAAAAGTCCACTAATCCACAAGCTGTGGCTAGTTCAGGGCTCCATTTGCTAGCTTCCTCTTGATAATGAGATTTGATGAGCAAGATCACGTCCCTCATTACGAGCTTGTACACGCACTTGCTTCTAAAGCGACCCTATAAGCTACTGCACCAAGTTCATTTCCCCAAGCCCAAGGGTGTCCGTAAGTTCCTCTGTCAAACTGTAGTAAGGAATCATCCGGTCAGAGCAGGTATATGCCAAACATTAATACCCCCGGAAGCGACGGGCAAAACACCTTGGCATAGAGACTCGAGTCCACGCCCTCTCTCTGCTCTGCCCGAGGTCCCTCCGGAGGAACCTATTCCTGTGATGCGATCCTCTCCCTCCTTCCACGTTGTTGCCTCAAGCAGTGCCACCGGGTTCCTATGTCCTCTTTCTTCTCTGGGGTGGTGAAGACCAATAAGTCAGCGTTCGGAAGGCCTCAACCGCGTTTGCTCGCCTTGTGGAAAAGACTTACCAGTGTTGCATAGCCTGGAGCCCATTGAGGGTTAGGGTGTTATCATAGAGCTACGGGTTTAGAGTCTTAGACAGCTTATGTTTTTGACGCTCCAATAGAAAGTAAGGAAATGCCCACTCGTCGTTCAAGAGGAGCTATGGATACCACAATCAAGGTGCTTTCTTCCTTCCGTGTTGAAAGGGAATGCTTCTCATAATCAAAAACTTCCCTCGTCCTCGAAGTTGATTCGACTACTTTGGTTCCTATCTAAACTGAGGCAGTCTCCTCTGTCCCTTTCTTTGCCTTGTTCTTTATGAAAATAATGAATCGGAATTGTAGAGGTGTGAGGCATCGACCAGTCTATGACTACTTTCACAACTTATTCCTTCCATTCTCTCCTTACTTAGCTTAATCATACTCATACTTGGTTTATTTCGGTTCTCTATGCTAGCTTTCGATTTGCCTCCGGGATTCTCTCGCTTCAGTTAATTCACATTACACTCCTTGGTGCTTAATTGGATATTGAGGAAGTGTTCTTAACGCTTCTTAGAAACGCCGTGGTTCACCTTTCTCTGTTACGTCTTCCCACCCGTTATTTTATTTATTGGTTTGATCGATCCATTGGTCCCTTCACTTGGACTAACTATAGAAAGAAGAGGCCTTGCTCGTATTTGAGTTCAGTTAGATCGTGTTCTTCTCTTATACACGTGTGCTGTTTCGGCTCTTCCTCTGTGAATAACCTCCCCCTTACTTGCTCCGACCATTGTCCCCTGGTTTTCTCGGCCCAGATCCCACTAATCTTATGTAATCTTGATCATTGGCTACGATGACACTCCTTAAGACTCTAGTCCTGCTCTAAGGTGGAGTAGGGGAGGAGAATAAGAGAGGCAAGCAAAGGCTCTAACCTATGAATCACTGAATCCCTCATATTTATAGAGGTCCCCTATCAAACCCTAATGGATCCTCCCTAATTGGGTATTGGATCTGCATCCAATTACCCAAGCCTTTTAGATTAGTGGATCTCTATCCAATAATCTCTCATGGGCTCTTATTGGATCTCGTCCATGGGATCCAATAATTCAAGGGCTTATTGTATATCCAATAAGATTGGGGCTCCGGCGGATATCTCATATCCGAACCTCTACTCATCGCAACGCCTACCATATGTGTGTGACCCTCTAGGCCCAATATCAAGCTGGCCATGAGTCATACATGTCAGAACTCCTTCTAGCTCAGTGAATTATTATCTCCATAATAATTCACTCGACTCATCGACTACGGATGTACTAGGGCACTACGCCGTAGTTCCTAGATGATACAGGAGAATCCAATCCATTGGACCTGTCTATCCTTAGTTACCATGTACATATAGTCCCTCATCCATCTAATATCCCAGAGATTGTATATTGGGTATGGTGCTATCAGACCCATATGGTTTCTACTCGAGTCTCTCGCTCTAATTGGATTATTCCGAAGAACTCTTTCTCTCTCAATCTGAATGACCCTGGCCAGGGATTTGATTGAGCAAGAACATATGGGATATTCCTCTCATGACGCCTAGAGTGGATAATCCTCTATCGACACTCAATAGCCCTCAAAAGGTCGACTGCCACTCCCAATGACCAACTGTACTAGATCTTGGACATCCAAACCTATAAGTCTGGTATCAAAGAGTGGAGCACTCATTCAGGACATCCTTGGTGTCTCAAGTCTAAGGACTAGATACACCACTAGGACTACGGAATCATTGTTTGACAATAAGGCATCATCAACCATCCAGTATTCCGTAAGTGGATCAATCAGTGAACTCATTTTCCAATGAGCACCTGTACTATATCCCTAGTGTCCCCACATGAGCAGTTATTAGACCAACTATATCTATCATATGGAAGGGTATACAACACACTAGTCTGTCCGGTTATCTCTGTTAGGATCGGAGCGGCACTAAGAGGGGGAGGCGAATTAGTGCAGCGGATTAAATCTCCTAAGTTTGAAATCGATTCATAAATGTGTAGAGATTTTGATTCGACGAAGTATAACTTAGTAAAGATAGCTCGAGTAAAGGAAGTTAAGAATAGGGAGATAAAAACCGAAAGTTTGCTGCTAAGTAAATAAATGTTTCAAAAAGTTGAACACTCACACATTCAAGGAACACCACAATTTAAAATGGTTCGATTAAATGACTTACATCCACTTGCGAAGCCTTCTTTGATGAGGCTCCCAACTTCCACTAGCAAATCACTTTGAAGGGGAAGGACCAAATAACCCTCTTACAACCTTTTTACAAGTGGTTCACACTCTTACAGATTTTTTAAAGAGAAAAAAAGAGGTGGACACTTAAGCTATTGAAAACAAGACTTTGCTAAAGCTTTTTCTCAATTTCTAACTTCTCAAAAATGTGTATTCTCTGCTGAGAATTGAGGGGTATTTATAGACCCCGAGAGGATTCAAATTTGGGCTCCAAATTTTGAATTCCTTTGGGTTCCCAGAGCTAGCGATGCCACCGCTTGTCGGTGGCGGTGCTACCGCCTGTCAATGTCACATTGACTGTGTACTGGCAATGCCACCGCTTGTCGGTGGCGGTGCCACCGCCTGTCATTTTTTATATTGATAGTGTTCTAGCGGTGCCACCGCCGAAACTCTCGGGTTCTGGGCGGTGCCACCACCCAGTCCGGTGGTACCATCGCCCGATCTTTTGGGTTTTGGGCGGTGCCACCGCCCGACCTTATATGTCACTGGTTGGGCTCCAAATTTCGCCCAGACCAGTTCATATTCGGGCCTAGTTGGCCTCTAACCAGGTTATAGGATTAACTCTTAATCCTAACCCTAATTACATGCAAACTACGAAATTAAGACATAGTCCTAAGCAGGTTTTTAACCGGCAACGTTGAGTTTCCTTTCGGCGAGCTTTCCGGCGAACTTCCGGCGGACTTCCAATACACCCTCGGATTTCTTCCGGCGGACTCCCAGTAGGCTCCCGGTCTTGTGGCGAGTTCAGCAAGTAGCCGAACCTTCTTGGTGATCTCCACGAACCTCCGACGATATCTCCGGCGGACTTCCGAAAACATCGGCAAGTCCTCGATTACTTCTCGGTTGGTTTCGATAGCACTTTCGACGATTCTTCAGACTTTCGGCGGACTCTCGAACACCCATCGAACTTGACTCCGGTAGACTTGCTTTATGTCTTCAAGCTATCGTAGTTAATCCTGCACACTTAACTCAATAATATGGATTAGATCAATTAACCCATTAATTGACTTCATCATCAAAATTCGAAATTCAACAATCTCCCCCTTTTTGATGATGCAATCAATTGATGATGGAGTTAATCATAACTTCCCTTATCTATATGTCATATTTGAGATAAGTCATTTTTGAATTCAAAGCCTTTGAATTCAAGAGACATATTGATAAGTTAAAATCATTTAACCTTATCAATACTCCCATCATGATTCCTATCATGATGTATCTCTCTGAAAATGATGTCAAGGCTTGACATCTATTTTCAAGTTTTATATTTCAAATGTGAATGATGGTAATCGTAGCAATTCATCATATGGTAAGATATCAACATGTAAAATTGCGATGTAAGCTTTTGATATCTTAACATAATGTAAACATTTCAAAGTGTTTAGCAATCATAGCATTTCATCACATAGCAAGATATCAATATATAAAATTGTGATGTAAGTTCTTGATATCTTAACATGATACAAATATTTCAAGTGTTTAGCAATCATCACATGGCAAGATATCAACATGTAAAATTATGATGTAAGTTCTTGATAGCTTAACATGATGCAAACATTTCAAGTGTTTAGCAATCATAGCATTTCATCATATGGCAAGATATCAACATGTAAAATTACGATGCAAGTTCTTGATATCTTAACATAATTCAAATTTAAATATGGCACTCATAGCATCAATTCATATATTTCTCCCCCTTTGTCATCAACAAAAAGGAGAATGATATAAGCAAATTTTAAACATAAGTGTGGTAATGATTTATATCATAACTAGGTTCATGTCATTTTTCAACAATGAGTGATAGGATACCAATTATACAAACATCTTAAGGAAAACATGACATGAAGATTACTTCTTCCTTTTTATTTGGTATTATCTTTTTGCATGGAGGAAAGCCATTTGTGAGATTACTCGAATGAAGTTAAAATCGATAAGAGATTTAAAGCACTCTTCATTTTTACAAGGATAAAGATATGTATGTGAATCAAATCCTTGCAAGTAAAATGTATCTTCCCTTTTTTTTTCCAAGAAGGAGTTTATAAGAAGGAATCATCAAATCCATTTCTCGAAAAATATTTTTCACATGATAAGTCTATGAGAGATGCATTTGCTAGTTGATTCCATATGTCAAAAATCAATGATAAGAATTAAACTCGATATGACATATGCTTATTAAGTCTGGAAGAGAATAATGTATCAAGAAAATCTGATTTTTAGGATTAAGAAAATCTGAAAATAAAATTTAATACTTTCATACATTCGGACAAGGTTTTGCTATAGATTTTTAAATACAATCATGAAGATAAAACATGCTTATTATCATGGAAATTTTTATATCCAAAATACATAATTTCCAACATGTTATTAAGGCATGTAATAGTGTAAAATTCTCATCATAGTAATTGAATGAATAAAAAAAGTTCAAAAAATAATCTTAATAAGTTCATGCATTCGGACACATTAAGAGAGTATGAATCTTCAACATGCTTATCATGGAAACCAAGGCACAAGATTTTCAAAATAAGCATGTTATAGAAACATTCAATTTCAACGTGAAGTGATCAAGGAAAATCCGAAAATGAGTAACGTAAAGAGATTCAAGGAAAATCCAAAAATGATGTTCAATTAATATTCCTACTCTGCATATGCTCACCAAATAATTCATCAAGTAAAACACATCAAGGATTAGTAGTCATCAAGGCAAGGGGCATTAAAAAGTAATTGTTACAACAAGACAAGAAGTGATTGTGTCCACATTTACATGAGGCAAGCAAACAATTTGGCAAGTGTTACATTTGCATCTTCTCTTTAGATGTGCAAGAAAGTAAACAAGTTTTTGCATTTTCTTGACTTGTGCAAGCTAGCTAATTTCTCTTTGAGATGACCCTTTACATCAATTGAAGATAGCACATTAGCAACTCTTTCTCCCCCTTTGTCATTGGCAAAAAGAAAGAAAGACCCTTTACATCAATTTCTAAATCATGACAAAGGTAAGTATCAATCTTATTTGTGCATCATTATGTTTTTAAATTAAAATATGCACAATTTCAAAACTTTACATTTGTATCCTTACTTCATGCATTATATAAATAAATTAATCATTGTGGGCATATCATACATGATACATCATTTTGGTAATAAATTATAGCATTTATCAATATTTTGATCATGATATCAAGCATTCATTATTTAGAGCATTCATGATACACATTAAATGCATATATCATCACAATAAAAAGCAATTGCATGCATAATTTCAAATCATAAATATTTCAAATCATGATGGTATTAATTTGTCACATTGCATCCTACTATGCATGATCGAAACTTCTTATTTGTATATGCCAAAATAAATTAATGAATATTTCATGTATTCATATCATCACATAAGGAATATCAAGAAGAGTTATTGGGTGATGAGATAAAATTTCATGAATACAGGGAATTGCATAAAAATCATATCATGAAAAGATAATACCAAAAGACATGATTTCTTTTGAAAAATCTCCTCTTAAATAAAGAAAAATCTTAGGAGATCATAATATAGATAAAATTCATTCAATCTTGTAGGAGAACAAGATATTAATTCAAGCATATAAAATTACTCAATTCATTATGAATCATAAAAAGAATTGTGATTCCGAAAAATCATGATTCATTTAGGAAAATTTTCTCTTTAGTACACGACAAGAAGAAATATAACAATGATACCAATCATGATTCATTTGGATAGTAGATGCTAAAAAGAAATATTGAGGATAAAAGATCTTGATTTTTATAGGGTAAATCTCAAGTTATAAATCTTGAAAAATCAAGATAAAGCTCATTTAAATTCAAAACATCAAATCAAAATCATTTTCAAGATGATAAAATAGATTCATCAAAGTCAATAAGATAGAGAAAAAGAATTTTCAAGAAAAATGCTTTTCTCTATTTAGTTGTTTCATACAAGCATGCCTTTGTCCTTTTTGTGCCAATATATATATATATATATATATATATATATATATATATATATATATATATATATATCATCAATCGTTTAGGATTGCAAAATAAATTTCGTCATAAAAACCATCAAGATCAATAAACCACAAAAATCATCATGTATAATTTTAAAATCTTATGCATAAAATCGACAAGTCATGGTATCAAAATTTCAATATTTTCATTACAACTTTATGCATCATTAAGTATACAATCGTCAAGCATAACACTAACACTATTTCATATAAGCATGCCTATTTCATTTATGTCAAAACAACATTTCTTTGATATGCATGATACCAAAACATGGTTTCAAATGTTTAACATATAACATGCATAAATTCTAAAATTGAAAGGAGAAGGGAATAATTCAAAGGTACAAAGATTTCAACCATCTTATAAACAAATGAAAGATCAAGTCATGAATCCAAAATTCCATGAATCAAAATAATCAAAATGATCATCAAAGGTAATCTCATGTTATTCCAAGAAATCCATATCATGATTTTGATAAAACTCATTTCAAATTCAAATCATCAAAATTATCAAACTCTCAACCTTACTTTCCGAGATTCAAAAGACATAAATAATTTTATTGGTCTCTTAGTGAAAAATCGATAAGATAGAGAAAAAGAAAATTTTTCAAGAAAAATACTTTCCTCCTTTTGTTTCAACTCATTGATTGATTTCATACATGCTTGTTCTTTTCTTTATGCCAAATCCATGCATCATTCATTAACGCCGAAAAAGATCTTTCAAAAGATCACAAAGTTCGATAATCACAAAAATCATCATGCATCATTTTGAAAGAAAACTCATTAAGCATGATCATTATGTATTATTTCAAATCAAACATAATTTCATTTATTTTCAAAATATTCATCATGATAGGACATACAAGGCAAAGAAATTATTAATCATAAAGCATATTCATCAATCATGGTTTCATTGAGCATAAGGTATTTTCTACCAAAATCATTTTGTTAGTTGTTGTAGTCATGCATTTTTCTTTTTAGGTGAATCTATCTTTTCATGCTTAGTTTGCATACAAAAGCTGTGCATCATTTTGATAAAAATTGATAATCCATAAATCGCAAAAGATCATCATGGAAATCATCAAAATCAATAAACTATAAATTACCCAAAACTTATCATCATCATGCATAGTTTCAAAAAATAAATTTATTAGGCATGATATCATATTTCATAAGTCATTTTAATCAAAATCATTTTGTTTGTCATAAACATACAATTTTCATGATTATTTTCAAAATTACTAGAATGATAAGCATGATTCCTAATTTTTTATTTTTATTATTAAATTATTAAACATGTAATTTTCAAGAAAATTAATCCTAAACTAAATTAAAAATAACTCATGAAAAGTATTATGCAATTTCAAAATAAATTAAGGGCATTTTTATTACCTCATCGTCGAAAGCCATTAAGGTGTAGTTTGCCATCTCGCCTTTGTTGATTTTCTCCTCGTCTTTGGAGGAGCTCGATTCTTCCCAATTTGTGATCTTCTTCTTGCGTTCAAAGCAAGTAGTTCCGTTCTTTTTATTCTTTAATTTTTGTTTCATTAACTTTTTAAATTTCTTTGCAAGTTCAAGTTCACTATCACTTAAGCTTATGCTCGAGTGGTCTTTATGTGTTCTATGTCCCAAATCCTTCTTATTCTTTGGAACGTGGTTCTGTTCATCATGTTTATCAAGTGCATTGTGCACCATTTCATATGTCATCAATGTTCTGATAAGTTCTTTAAGTGGAAAAATATTTAAATCTTTTGTTTCTTGTAAAGCTGTTACTTTTGAATCCCACTTCTTAGAAAGAGAACATAAAATTTTGTTTACGAGTTCAAAATCTGAAAAATATTTGCCAAGAGCTCTTAAACCATTGATGACATCCATAAAATAGGTGTACATGTCACCAATGGTTTCGCTTGGTTTCATCCGAAAAATCTCGAAATCATGCATTAAAAAGTTGATTTCGAATCTTTAACTCTAGATGTGCCTTCGTGTGTGATTTCAAGAGTGTGCCATATGTCAAAAGCCATTTTGCACAAAGAAACCCGATTAAACTTCGTTTTATCTAAGACGCAAAATAAGGCATTCATAGCCTTTGCATTTAGAGAAAACGTCTTCTTCTACAAATCATTCTAATGGATCATTGGAAGAGAAGACATTTGAAAACCATTCTTGATAATATTCCATAAATTTAAGTCCAACAAAAGCAAGAAAACTCTCATTCGAGTTTTCCAATAAGTGTAGTCGGTCCCATTGAAAAAGGGAGGACGAATGAGAGAGTGACCCTCTTGAAAGCCGAAAAGAGTCATTTCTCTTGGGTGTTAAACCAAATGAGAAATACGAGGCTCTGATACTAATTGTTAGGATCGGAGTGGCACTAAGAGAGGGAGGGTGAATTAGTGTAGCAGATTAAATCTCGTAAGTTTGAAATCGATTCGTAAATGTAGAGATTTGATTCAACGAAGAATGACATAGTAAAGATAGCTCGAGTAAAGGAAGTTAAGAATAGGGAGATGAAAACCGAAAGTTTGCTGCTAAGTAAATAAATGTTTCAGAAAGTTAAACACTCACACATTCAAGGAACACCACAATTTAAAGTGGTTCGGTCAAATGACCTACATCCACTTGCGAAGCCTTCTTCAATGAGGCTCTCAACTTCCACTAACAAATCACTTTGAAGAGGAAGGACCAAATACCCCTCTTACAACCTTTTACAAGTGGTTCACACTCTTACAGATTTTTCATAGAGAAAGAGGGAGGTGAACACTTAAGCTATTGAAAACAAGACTTTGCTAAAGCTTTTTCTCAATTTCTAACTTCTAAAAAAGGTGTGTTCTCTACTGTCACATTGACCGTGTACTAGCGATGTCACCGCCTGTCAATGTCACATTGACCGTGTACTAGCGATGTCACCGCCTGTCAATGTCACATTGACCGTGTACTAGCGATGTCACCGCCTGTCAATGTCACATTGACCGTGTACTAGCGATGTCACCGCCTGTCAATGTCACATTGACCGTGTACTAGCGATGTCACCGCCTGTCAATGTCACATTGACCGTGTACTAGCGATGTCACCGCCTGTCAATGTCACATTGACCGTGTACTAGCGATGTCACCGCCTGTCAATGTCACATTGACCGTGTACTAGCGATGTCACCGCCTGTCAATGTCACATTGACCGTGTACTAGCGATGTCACCGCCTGTCAATGTCACATTGACCGTGTACTAGCGATGTCACCGCCTGTCAATGTCACATTGACCGTGTACTAGCGATGTCACCGCCTGTCAATGTCACATTGACCGTGTACTAGCGATGTCACCGCCTGTCAATGTCACATTGATTCGTAAATGTGTAGAGATTTTGATTCAACGACGAATGACATAGTAAAGATAGCTCGAGTAAAGGAAGTTAAGAATAGGGAGATGAAAACCGAAAGTTTGCTGCTAAGTAACTAAATGTTTCAGAAAGTTTTAAACCACTCACACATTCAAGGAACACCACAATTTAAAGTGGTTCGGTCAAATGACCTACATCCACTTGCGAAGCCTTCTTCAATGAGGCTCTCAACTTCCACTAACAAATCACTTTTGAAGAGAGAGGACCAAATACCCCTCTTACAACCTTTTTTACAAGTGGTTCACACTCTTACAGATTTTTTCATAGAGAAAGAGGAGGTGAACACTTAAGCTATTGAAAAAAGACTTTGCTAAAGCTTTTTCTCAATTCTAACTTTGTCAATGTCACATTGACCGTGTACTAGCGATGTCACCGCCTGTCATTTTTCATATTAACAGGGTTCCGGGCGGTGCCACTACCTAGTCCAGCAGTACCACCGCCCGATCTTTCGGGTTCTAGGTGGTGCCACCGCCCAATCCGGCGGTGCCACTACCCGACCTTACGGGTCATTGGTTGGGCTCCAAATTTAGCCCAAACCAGTTCATATTCGGGCCCAGTTGGCCCTAACCATGTTATAGGATTAACTCTTAATCCTAACCCTAATTACATGCAAACTACAAAATTAAGATATAGTGCTAAGCAGGTTTTAACCAGCAATGTCGAGTTTCCTTCCAGCGAACTTCCGACAGACTTCCGATACACCCTCGAATTTCTTCCGACGGACTCCCAGCAGGCTCTTGGTCTTGTGGTGAGTTCAGCGAGTCTTTGGCAAGTAGCGGAGCCTTCTCGGTGATCTTTGTGAATCTCCGACGATCTCTTTGGTAGACTTCCGAAAACTTCGGCAAGTCGCCGATTCGTTCTCGGTTGGTTCTAGCAGCACTTCCGACGATTCTTTGGACTTTCGGTAGACTCTCGAACACCCATCGAACTTGACTCCAGTAGACTTGCTTTATGTCTTCAAGCTATCATAGTTAATCCTTCACACTTAACTCAATAATATGGATTAGATCAATTAACCCATCAATTGTCTTTATCATCAAAATCTGAGATTCAATAATCTTGAAGTCCCTCTCGAGTAACCTATGATTAGGATTATTTAGGATCTGTATTTAAAGGTGAATCGATCTTATTATCGTGATCTCATCACGATCTGATTCCCATTGTATCGATCCAAGGATATCACAATATATACATGCACATATGCAATAGACAATATAAAGTGATAAATGTCAAAATATAATAAGCAAAAAGATTCCGTGTCCAGTCACACATGCCATCACTCATGTGATTGGCTTGTTGGGCACCTATGACTAGCACCTTCAATAGGTAAAGACCAACCACCTTCTTACAATACTTTCTCTTTTTTATGGGTTTAGGAGACAACCTTTTACAAGCCTCACACCTCTCTTAGATTAATCACAAAGCTAAAGAAGGCGGAGGAGGACACTTAGCACTTTTTCAACACTTTTACAACTAAAATATCAAGATTCTTCACACTTTTCATGCTCTTTTATGCAAGAAAGAATGGGGTATTTATAGGCTCCAATAGCTTCAAAAAATGAAGCCAAAGAGTATCTCATCTCGGGTTTTCGGGGTACTAGTGGTACCACCACCAGTATTGGGTGGTACCACCACTTGCAGATTGACACTAGGTGGTACCATCACCCAATCTGGGCGATATGATTGTCGTATAGAGCCTTGAAGACCAAGCTCTAGTGGTACCACTACTTGACAGGGTGGTACCACCACTTGGTAGCACTACCCAGATCACTTGGGAGGTACTACTACCCAGTTTGGGCAATATCACTACCCAGATCACGTGGGAGGTTGAGTCTTAGGCGGTACCATCGCCTGACATGGCTCCAAGTGGTTGAATGGACCATCCAACCGGACCAATTCAACCCTATTTAGGGCCTAGTTGGTCCTTAATTGAGTTAGTAGAATTTCTCCCATAACTAACTCAAACTAAAGTTCTAACTATGATAGTTAAGGCTAAAAAATTTACGATACATGGAATTTAAGTTGTTCAGCATGTTAATTATTCAACTAAACTTTCGATGAACTTCCAACAAACTCTTGACAGTCTTCCAATGAGCTTTTGACGAACTCCTGACAAACTTCCGACAAGCTTTTGACAAACTCCCAATGAGTTTTTGGCGAACTCCTAGTGAACTTACGACAAGCTTTTGGCTAACTTTCGACGAGCGCTTACTACATCATCTGATCCTTCGGTGTATCACCCAATTTATCTGGTCTGATGCCCAATCATTGACTCAGGCCTAATATTGGATTCTTCTTTAATTGTTTTGCCTATCTCATGATCATAGTTAGTCATGCATCACTTATCTCAATACATGGATTAGATCATTAATTCATCAATTGATTTCATCATCAAAATTTGAGATTCAATAATCTCCCCCTTTTGATGATGACAACCAATTGATGATGGAGTTAACCTGAACTCCCCCTATCTATATATCATATTGAGATAAGCAAACTTGAATTTAAAAGGAATCATAACCTTTGAATTCAAGTGAAACAATTTTGATCAATGCAATATATTAAAATTTCATACATTGTGCATCATCATAGTTCCAAGTCATCAAAGTATAACATGCAAAATTTCATCAATTCATAACAAATCAACATTACTTTGGGCATAACTTACATGATATTAAAGCATTTATTGCTTAATGCATGATACCAAAATTAACATCATTTTAGGCGTAACATTCATGATACCAAAGCATTCACATTTTTAATAATTTTGGGCATAACATACATGATATCAAAACATTTATATTTTTAATCATTTTGGGCATAACATACATGGTTCTAAAGCATTTTTTAACCATTTATCATATCATACATGATACCAAATACAACATTAAGATTCCAAACATTCATCATTTCTTTCCCTTTGTCATCAACAAAAAGGAGAAATGCAAATATTTTAAACTATGCAAGTAAGTTTTACACCCATTTATGCAAGCTAACAAATTTGTAAAATGAGAAGTTAAGCAAAAGCTTTGCAAGATTCGCTTCTTGAAATGGGTAAGCTAGCGCTTCTCTTTAGATGTGCAAGCACTTTTTGGTTCTTTTTAGATGTGCAAGTTAGTATTTTTGTTTTTCTTAAGATGCTGGCAAGTTTCTCTCTTTCTTTTGTTATGAAAATAAGAAGAAGAGGAAGAAGAAGAAGGGAGGAATTCATTCATCATAAGAAAAATCAAGATATAAAAACCGAAAGTCCATGAATCAAACTTCTACTTTCGCAAAGAGAAAGGATTCATCGTAAAAGATCAAAATGTGCATACTAAAAATTTATGAATCAAATCCCTATTCTTGTAAATAGAAGGAAAAAGGATTCATAAAAGATCAAGTTTGCCAAAAATCCATGAATTAAATCTCTTCTTTGGTGAATTGCAAGAAGAATAAATAAATGAATAAAGGAAACGATCTCGATTTAAAAAGAAAACTCAAGTTACAAAAAACTGAGAAATCGGAAAATTGTATAGAGGAATTCATGCATTTGGAAGATTTAACATGCCTAACTCTCTTATAACAAAATCAAATTGTTTCTCATTTCAAGGTTTTATAAAAATACTAGCTAATTGATGTTTTGCATCAATAAATTCTAAAGATATATCATGGTTATTAATATGATCTCTAATAAAATGATACATAATGTCAATATGTTTAGTTCTAGAGTGTCGAATGAGAATTTATGTTAAACATATTACACTAGTGTTATCACATTTTATAGATATGTTTTTCAAGTGAATTTCATAATCTTCTAATTTATTTTTCATCCATATAACTTGAGCATAATATGCACCTGCTAAAATATACTCAGCTTCGACTATAGATAATACAATCGAGTTTTGTTTCATAGAAGACCAAGAGACAGGTGCATAATCTAAGAGTTGACATGTTTTTGATATGCTTTTTCTATCTACTCTATATCTAGCAAAATCTGCATTTGCATAAGCAATTAATTCAAAGTTTTTGGATTTTGGATACCATAATCCTATATTAGGATTTCATTTTAGGTATCGAAAAATCCTCTTAATAGTTTTTAGGTGAGATTGCTTGGGATTAGATTGAAATCTAGCACATAATCCAACACTAAACATAATGTCTCATCTAGTTGCGATGAGATATAGTAAACTACCTATCATACTCCTATAAGTTTTTTGATCAAAATTTTATCCATCATGGTCCATATCTAACTTTATGAAAGTGCTCATTGGTGTGTTAATAGCTTTAGAACTATCTTTATTGAATGATTTTAATAGATCTAAAGCACATTAAGTTTGAATCACAAAAATTCTATCACTTAGTTGCTTAATTTGTAATCCTAAAAAAAAGGTTAATTCCACAATTAAACTCATTTCGAATTCATGACTCATACTATTCACTTGAAGATCTGAAAATGATATCATCAACATAAATTTGTATAATGAGAAAATTATTTTTAAAATATTTAATAAACAATGTAGTATCGACCTTGTCTTTCATAAAATTATTCTTAATTAGAAAGGAACTAAGTCTCTCATACCAAGCCCTTGGGGCTTGTTTCAAACTATAAAGAGCCATAGACAACTTAAAAACTTGATTCAAAAAAATAGTATTCTCAAATCTGGGTGGTTGTTTAATATAAACTTCTTCAGAAATAAAGACATTAAAAGAAAGCACTTTGAACATCCATTTAAAATAACTTAAAATTATTATAACTAGCATAGGCAAGGAGAATCCTTATGGCTTCAAGTCTAGCCACAGGAGTGAAACCATGATTCATATGGATAATTCTCCTCTTTAGTAAATGGAAAAAAGAAACATAGGAGAACAAAGATCTTGATTCATGTATAAGAAATCTCATATTGTCAAGATCATGATTCATATATTAAAAAATTTCAACTTATAATTCCTAGAATTTAGAAAAAAATTTATGATTCATATAAAAAAAATTTCCTCTTAAATAATAAGAAGAAATGATATGAGAACACATAATAAGAGATCTTGATTCATAAAATAATTTAAGTTTACATCTCTTTAGAACATGCAAGCTAGCAAGTGAAGTTGAGCAAAATAGCAACTTTTGAGATGTTCAAGCTAGTAACTTTTGCTTCTTGAAATGGGCAAGTTAGCACTCCTCTTAGATGTGCAAGCATGTTTGGTTCTTCTTGAGATGTGTAAGCTAGCATTTTTGTATTTCTTGAGATCTAGCAAGTTTCTTTTTCCCCTTTGTCATAAAAAAGATAAGAAGAAGAAGAAAAAGAAGGGAGGAATTCATTCATCACATCAAGTGAAAAGTACCGAAAGGCCATGAATCAAGGTTCTACTTTCATAAATAGAAAGAGGAAGGATTCATATGGAAATGATCATCTCATAAAAGATAAGTATTCAAAAAGTCCATTAATAAATTTTATACTTTCGTAGGAGGAGGGATTTAAGGAAATGAACATCACATAAAAGATCAAGTATATCAAAAGTCCATGAATAAAATTTCTACTTTTGCAAATAGAAAGAGGAAGGATTCATATGGAAATGATCATCACATAAAAGATCAATTATGCCAAAAATCTATGAATCAAATCTTTTCTTTTATGGATTGCAAGAAGAAGGAATGAAGGAAACAATCTCGATTTAAAAGGAAACTCAAGTTATAAAGAAAATGATAAATCTGAAAAAGGTATAAGAAGAACCCATGCATTCAGAAGATTTAACATGCGTAATTCTCTTCTAATAAAATTAAATTGTTCCTCATTAAAAGGTTATACAAAAATATCAACTAATTAATGTTTTGTATCAATAAATTCTAAAAATATATCATAGTTATTAACATGATCTCTAATAAAATGATGCCTAATATCAATATGTTTAGTTCTAAAGTGCTAAATGAGATTTTTGTTAAACATATTGCACTAGTATTATCACATTTTCTAGGGATATTTTTTAAGTAAATTTCATAATCTTCTAAATTATATTTCATCCATATAACTTATGCACAATATGCACCTACTGCTATATACTTAGCTTCGGCGGTAGATAATATAATCAAGTTTTCATGGAAGACCAAGAGACAAGTGCATGACCTAAGAGTTGATATATTTCAAATGTATTTTTTCTATCTATTCTACATCTAGCAAAATCTGCATCAGCATAAGCAATTAATTTAAAGTTTTTAGATTTTGGATACCATAAACCTAGATTTAGAGTTCCTTTTAGGTATCTAAAAATCCTTTTAATAACTTTAATGTGAGAATGCTTGGGATTAGATTGAAATCTAGCGTAAAATCCAATACTAAACATAATGTCCGATCTAGTTGTGGTGAGATATAGTAAACTATCTATCATACCCCTATAAGTATTTTAATCAAAATTTTCTCCATTATGGTCCATATCTAACTTTGTGAAAGTGCTTATTGGCATTTTAATAGCCTTAGAACTATCTATATTGAATCATTTTAATAGATCTAAAGTATATTTAGTTTGACTAACAAAAATTTCATCACTTAGTTGCTTAATTTGTAATCCTAATAAAAAAGTTAATTCACCCATTAAGCTCATTTTGAATTTTTGGCTGGCAAAAGATTCACATAAAGACTCATTCGTAGAACCAAAAACAATATCATCAACATAAATTTGAACAACAAGAAAATTATTTTTAAAAATTTTAATAAATAATATAGTATTTGTTAAATCTTGGATTTTGATAATGAAATCAATTTGTGAATTAATGATCTAATCCATGTGTTGAGATAAGTGATGTAGGACTAACTACGATCATGAGAAAGGCAAAATGATTAAAGAAGAATCTAAATTAGGCTAGAGTCAATAATCAGGTATTGGATCGGATGAATCGGGGGATACACCAAAGGATCAGACGATGCAATGAAAGCTCACCGGAAGTTTGTCGGAAGTTCGTCGAAAGCTAACTGAAAGATCGTCGAGAGCTCACTAGAAGTTCGCTAGGAGTTCGTTGAAAGCTCGCTAGAAGATTGTCTGGAGTTCATCGGAAGTTCACCGAGAGTTTGGTTGAACAATTGACGTGCCATACAACTTAGATTATGTATATCATAATTGTTTTAGCCTTAACTATCATAGTTCGGACTTTAATTTGAGTTAGTTTAGGAGAAATCCTACTAACTCAATTAGGGGCTAATTGGGCCCAAAATATGGCTAAATTGAGCTAGTTGGATGGCCCATTCAACCACTTGGAGTCACGTCAAGCAGTGGCACCACCTAATCTAGCGGTGATACCACTTGAGGCTTAGCCTCCCATGTGGTCTAAGCAGTGGTACCGTCAGCAATTAATGCTTCTAGGCGGCAGTACCACCAAAGCCCGATCTCCAAGCTCTATCAAGCGATCATACTATCCAATGTTAGTCTGTAGGCGATGGTACCGCCCAATAATGGTGGCGGTATTGGGCGGTACCGCTAGTACCCCAAAAAATCTTGAGATTTTGGGTTGTAAAATTGCTAAGTGTCCTCCTCCTCCCTTTCTAGTTTTGTGATCATTCAAGAGAGGTGTGAGGCTTGTAAAGCTTATCTCCTAAACCCATAAAGAGGACAAAGTGTTGTAAAAGGGTGGTTGGTCTTCGCCTATTGAAGGAAAACCATTAGTGGATGCTGATGGCCTCAACGAGGTGGAATTGGGAGTAAACGTAGGTCACAATGACTGAACCACTATAAATCTAGTGTGATCTCTTCCTTGTCATCTATATTTTGCTTTTTCTTTATATTACCTATTGACTTGGCTGACTCCACTTCACACCTTCTTTATGTTAAACACATTTTCGATATGTGCATAATCAAAATGAAGTTTTCCAACTTGACGTAATTTTAGAAAAGTACTAATTCACCCCCCCTACCCCCACCCTCTCTTAGTGCCGACTTGATCCTAACAATTAATACCAGAGCAAGGTTTTTTTCTCATTTGATTTAACACCCAAGATAAATGGCTTTTTTCAACAATCATGAGGATTTTTCTATCACTCGTCCTCCTATGTTCAATGGAACGGACTACACGTATTGGAAAACTAGAATAAGAATTTTCTTGCTTTCTATCGATTTCGAATTATGGAACATTGTTTAAAGCGATTTTGAGAAGTCTTCCAAACCAATAAATGAATGGAATGATTTGGAAAAGAAGACCTCCTTGAATGCTAAAGTGATTAACGCTTTGTTTTGTGCTCTTGATAAAAATAAATTTAATCGGGTTTCTATATGCGAAACTACACATGAGATTTAGCACACACTCGAAGTGACATATGAAGGCACAAGTAGGGTTAAAGAGTAAAAAATTAATCTTTTGATGTATAATTTTGAGTTGTTTCGAATGAAACCAAGCGAAACCATTGGAGACATGTACACCTAATTTATGGATGTCAACAATAGTTTGAAAGCACTTGGTAAAGGTTTTTTTAATATTAAACTTATCAATAAAATACTAAGATCCCTTCTGAAAAGTTGGGATCCAAAAGTGACGGTAATACAAGAAGCAAGGACTTGAACAACTTTGCTTTTGAAGAACTTATCGAGTCATTAATAACCTACAAAATGACGTATAAGGCACATATAAATATGATGAACATGAGAACAACCTTCCAAAGAATAGGAAGGATATGATACTTAGAACTAAAGAAGACCACTCGAGCGAAAGCTCAAGTGATGATGAGGACCTGATACTTCTAACAAGAAAATTCAAAAGATTCATAAGAAGAAACAAAACAAATTTTGTAAAAAAAGATACTAAGAATAAAAATGAACTCAAAAAGGACACAATCATATGCTATAAATGTAAGAAGCTGAGGCACTTTAAAAATGAATGTCCCCAAGTGAAGAAGAAGCTATCAAAGAAAAAGAAGATACTCAAGGTGACTTGGGATGATTCAAGTGCATCCAAAGATAAGGAGCGAACCAACAAAGAAGAAGTTGCAAACTATGCATTAATGGCATTTGGCAACGAGATATGTGACTCAATCGAAGCTCATTTATCTTTTGATGAATTATTCAGTGCTTTTCATAATTTGTTTTCTGAATATAAATTAGTTGGTAAAAAATATAAATTATTAAAAAGGAAGCATGCTTCTCTTGTTAGTGAATTTGATAAATTAAAAAATGAGCATAATGATAGTATGTTAGCTTTGTGCACTAAGTGTAATAAGATAGATTCACTTAAGAAAGAAAATGTCTTACTACAAGACATATTAGAAAAAAATTAAATAGGTAATAAATCTCTAAACATGATCCTTGCTAATAAGGGTCATGTTCATAGAAAGGAAGGAATTAGCTTTATGAGTAATACTCAACAAAAGCCAATTATCTTTATTAGAAGACATACATTACATGTCTCATTGAGAGAAAAATATAATTTTTGTGGAAGATGTGATCATTTTGCTTACAAATGTCCATTTAAATGGTTTAGTTCACATAAATTATTTTGGGTTCCTAAAGGAATCATAAATCACTCAATAATAGATAGATCTATTTATGAGGGACCCAATGGGTACCCAAAAGAAAATCACCTTTCTTGTAGATATATCTACAATCACAAGCTAAGAGCAAGAGATGGTACCTTGATAGTGGATGCTCAAATTACATGACCGTAAATCCAACACAGTTCTTTAAGCTCACTAGCCAAGATGAAAGATTTGTCACCTTCGAAGACAATAACAAAGGAAAAATTATTGGTAAAGAAAATATAGATAACAAATCAAACCTTTTAATTGAAGATGTGTTATTAGTAGATAGTTTAAAATATAATTTACTAAGCATTAGTCAATTATGTGATAAAGGATATATCATCAAATTTGAATATAATGCTTGTTTAATTGAAATACCACACAAAAATATATCTATCATTGTCTTAAAAAATAATAATGTGTATACTATTGATATTGATAATTTTTACGATGAAACGTGTTTTTCGGCTTTAGACAATGATGCATGGCTTTGGCATAGGAGATTAGGTCATGCAAGCATAAAATTAATCTCTCAAATTTTAACTAGAGAACTTGTAAGAGGAATGCATAGCATCAAGTTTGTCAAAGATAAAGTTTTTAATACATATCAATTAGAAAAATAAATAAAAAGTAGATTTAAATCAACGAATCAAATAAGCACCTCTAGATCACTACAATTGATCTATACTGATTTATTTAGACTAATTGATATAACAAGCCTAGGAGGTAGTAAATATGCCTTTGTAATTATTATTGATTATAGTAGATACATTTGGATATACTTCTTGGCACATAAAAGTAATTGCTTTAAATGTTTTTTAAAATTTTGTAAAGTAGTTCAAAATGAAAAGGGTTTTATGATTGTCTCTATTCGAAGTAATCATGGTGGTGAATTTCAAAACCATGATTTTAAAAACTTTTGTGATTCAAATGGGTATAACCATAATTTCTTCACTCCAAGAGACCCACAACAAAATGGAGTTGTTGAGAGAAAAAATAGGAGTTTATAGGAAATAGTAAGAACCATGGTTAATGAGCATAGCCTACCTAAGTATTTTTGAGCCGCAATTGTTAACACGACATGATATGTCATGAACATAGTTCTTATCAGAACATTACTTTTCGAAACTCCCTATGAGTTGTAGAACAACAAAAGACCCAATATTTCATATTTTAAAATTTTTAGTTGTAAATATTTTGTTTTAAATGAAAAAGATGTCTTAGGAAAATTTGATGCAAAATCCGATGAAGGCATTTTCCTTGGTTATTCTCTATGTTTAAAGTTTTTTGTGTCTTTAATAAAATAACTTTGGTTATAGAGAAATCTATTCAAGTTATGTTTAACGAGCTTCCCGAATTTAAGAAAAATAATTTTGATGATGATCTTAATTTTGATGTTTTAAAATTGAATGAACACTCTCCTCTTCTAAGCAACTTGGATGTATCTTTATCCAAAGAATCCTTACCTAAGGATTAGAAGTATGTTGATGCTCATCCTAATGAGCTAATCATTGGAGACACATCAAAAAGTGTTCAAACTCATTCTTCTTTTAAAACTTTTTATGCAAATACAGTATTTTTATATCAAATTGAACCTAAATACGTTGATGAAGCCCTAAAAGATAATTCATGGGTCGTTGCAATGCATGAAGAATTAAATCAATTTAAGAGAAATGAGGTGTGAAAGCTTATTCCTAGACCTAGTGAGTATTTGGTAATTAGTACTAAATGAGTCTTTAGAAATAAGTAAGATAAACTTGGTATCGTGGTTAGAAACAAAGCTAGATTAGTAGCTAAAGGTTTCAACCAAGAACAATATATCAATTATAGAAACCTTCGCTCCTGTGACTAGACTTGAAGTCATAAGGATTCTTCTTGCCTATGCTAGTTATAACAATTTTAAGTTATTTCAAATGGATGTTAAAAGTTTTTTTCTAAATGGTTTTATTTCTGAAGAAGTTTATGTTGAACCACCACCTAGATTTGAGAGTGTTATTTTTCTAAATCATATTTTTAAGTTATTTAATGCTCTCTATGGTTTGAAATAAGCCCCAAGGGCTAGGTATGAGAGACCTAGTTCTTTTCTAATTAAAAATAATCTTTTGAAAGACAAGGTTGATACCACATTGTTTATTAAATATTTTGAAAATAATTTTCATATAATTAAAATTTATATTGATGATATCATTTTCGGTTCTTCAAATGAGTCTTTATGTGAGTGTTTTGCCAAGTGTATAAGCCAATAGTTTGAAATGAGTTTAATGGGTGAATTAACTTTCTTTTTAGGATTACAAATTAAGCAAGTGATGAATTTTTTGTTAGTCAAACTAAATATGCTTTAGATCTATTAAAACGATTCAATATGGATAGCTCTAAGGCTATTAGCACACCAATGAGCACTTCCACGAAAATAGACGTGGACCATGATGGAGAAAATGTTGATAAAAAAACTTATAGGGGTATAATAGGTAGTTTATTATACCTCACAACAACTAGACTTGATGTTATGTTTAGTATTGGACTATGTGCTAGATTTCAATCTAATCCCAAGCAATCTCACTTAAAAGCTATTAAAAGGATTTTTAGATACCTAAAAGGTACTCTAAATCTAGGATTATATAGTATCCAAAAACTAAAAATCTTGAATTGATTATTTATGCCATGCTGATTTTGTTGGTTGTCAAGTAGATAGAAAAAGCACATCTAGAACATGTCAACTCTTAGGTCAAACACTTATCTCTTGGTCTTTCAAGAAATAAAGCTCGATTGCAGCATCTACAACCGAAGCTAAGTATATTGTAGTAGGTGCCTGTTATGCACAAGTCATATGGATGAAAAATACATTAGAGGATTATGAAATTCACTTGAAAAGTATACCTATAAAATGTGATAAAATTAGTGCAATATGTTTAACAAAAAATCCGATTCAATACTCTAGAACTAAACATATTGACATTAGGCATCATTTTATTAGAGATCATATTAATAATCATGATATATCTTTAGAATTTATTGATCCTAAATATCAATTAGTAGATATTTTTATAAAACCATTGAATGAGGAACGATTTGATTTCATTAGAAGAGAATTAGACATATTAAATCTTTCAAATGCATGAATTCCTCTATACATTTTTTGGATTTTCATTTTTTAACTTAAGTTTTCTTTTGAGATCGTTTCCTTCATTCCTTCTTCTCATAATTCACCAAAGAAGAGATTTGATTCATGGATTTTTGGCAAACTTGATATTTTGTACGATAATCATTTCCTATGAATCCTTCTTCCTTCTATTTACAAGAATAGGGATTTGATTCATAAATTTTTAGTATGCACATTTTGATCTTTTATGTTGAATCCAGTGAACAAAGAAGCTTGATTCAATAAAACTTATTTTTTCATGGATTTGATTTGGTTCATATCCTTTCATGGATTTAGTTCTTATAACTTAATTTTTCTTGTGATAAATAAATTCCTCCCTTATTCTTCTTCCTCTTCTTATTTTTATGACAAAATGAAGAAAGAAACTTGTACATCTCAAGAAGAACCAAAAAGTGCTTGCACATCTAAAGCAAATATGCTAGCTTGCTCATTTCAAGAAGCAAAAGTAGTTATCTTGCAAAGTTTTTGCTTAAACTTCTCATTTCAAAAACTTGCTAGCTTATATATCTTACTTGAATAGTTTAAAATACTTGTATAAATTGTTGAATGATTCTCTTTTTTGTTGATGACAAAGGGGGAGAAATAATGAATATTTCGAATCATACCAAAATGATATTGCATATGGTATCATGCATGAAGTGATAAATTGTTAAAAAATACTTTAGTATCATGTATGTTATATTAAATTTGGTGTCATGCATGAAGTGTTAAATGATGCTTTAGTATTATATATGTTATGTCCAAAATGAAAGTGTGAACATAATGATGACACCAAATTTAATATAACATACTAAAGCACCATTTATCACTTCATGCTTTAGTACCATGAATGTCATACCCAAATTGATGTTAATTTTGCTATCATACATGAAGTGATGAATGCTTTAGTATCATATAGGGCATGCCTAAAGTGATGCTGATTTATTATCATGTATGAAGTGATGAAATTGTGCATGCTATGCTTTGATGACTTGAAACTATGATGATGCAGAAATTTTGATTTTCATCATTATGATCAAAATTATTTCATTTGAATTCAAAGGTTTTGATTCCTTTTGAATAAGTTTGCCTTATCTCAATATGGCATATAGATAGGGGGAGTTAAGATTAACTCTGCCATCAATTGGTTGTCATCATCAAAAAGGGGGAGATTGTTGAATCTCAAATTTTGATGATGAAATCAATTGATAAATTAATGATCTAATCTATGTGTTGAGATAAGTGATGCAAGACTAACTATAATCATGAGAAAGGCAAAACAATTAAAAAAGAATAGAAGTTGGGCCGGAGTCAATGGTTAGGCATTGGGTTGGATGAATCAGGGGACACACCGAATGATCGGATGATGCAGTGAAAGCTCACCGAAAGTTCGCCAAAAGTGTGATAGAAGATCACTGAAAGCTTATAGGAAGTTCATTGAGAGTTCGTCAGAAGATCGCCAAGAGCTCATCGGAAGTTCAGGCGATAGCACCGCTAAGTCTAGGCGATGGTACTGCTTCAGGCTCAGCCTCCCAAGTGTTCGAGCGGTGGTACCGTCAATAGTTAATGCCTCCAATGGTAGTACCACCTTATCAAGTGGTGGTACCACCAGAGCCCGGTCTCCGAGCTCTGTTAGGTAGTCATACCATCCAAATAGACAGTCATACCACCCAAACTAGGCAGTAGTACCACCCAATGTTAGTTTGTAGGCGGTGGTACCACTAATAGCCCAGAAACCTAGGATGAGACACTTTATGGCTCTATTTTTTAAGCCACTGGGGCCTATAAATACCCCACTCTTTCCTATATGAAAGAGCAATGAAAGTGTGAACAAAAATCTTAAGATTTTGGGTTGTAAAATTGCTAAGTGTCCTCCTCCTCCATTTCTAGTTTTGTGATCATTCAAGAGAGGTGTGAGACTTATAAGGGTTGTCTCCTAAACCTATAAAAAGGAAAAAGTGTTGCAAGAAAGTGGTTGGTCTTCGTCCATTGAAGAAAGACCATTAGTGGATGCTAGTGGTCGCAACAAGGAGGAATTGGGAGTGGACGTAGGTCACGACGACCGAACCACTATAAATCCAGTATGATCTCTTCCTTGTCATCTCTATTCTGCTTTTTCCTTATATTACCTATTGACTTGGTTGCTTACTCTACTTCACACATTCTTTATGTTAAACACATTTTTGATACGCGTTTAATCAAAACGAAGTTTTCTGACTTGACATAATTTTAGAAAAGTACTAATTCAAACCCTCCCCTCTTAGCACTGACTTGATCCTTATTAGGATTAAGAGCATCACTAAGTGGTGGGGGGGGGGGGGGGGGGGGTGGGGGGGGGGGTGAATTAGTGCAGTAGAAAAATCATTGATTTTGAAAAATATTTATTTTGATTCAATCCGTTTTGGAAAGATATTGAACTTGAAAGCTTTTATAAGAGTATAAAGAGAAGGTTAAAGAGGTTTGCAGTAATGTAAATTGTGCAAATAGAAAAGCAAACCGGAATTTAGAGTGGTTTGGTCATTGTTACCTACATCCACTTCTGATTCCTCCTTCGTCAAGGTCACCGGCATCCACTAATAGTCTTCCTTCAATAAGCAAAGACCAACCACCTCTTTACAGTGCTTTCTCCTTTTCATGGGTTTAGGAGATAACCCTTACAAGTCTCATACCTCTCTTGAATGATCTCAACACTTAGAAAGGGAAGAGGAGAACCACCGGCCCTAGCGGTGCCACCGTCGGACTTAGTCCAACAACCTGGTTGGGCCATGTATCCGGCCCAAACCAACCTAACTCTGAGCCCAGTTGGCCCCTAACAGAGTTGATGGGATTACCTCCCAAATCTAACTCTAATTATTGTTCTAACTATGATTAAGGCAAGCAACTAGTCTATTATGTCGATTTTTTCCTTTGTGAACTTCTCGGCAAGTCTTTCGGCGTGCTTCTAGTGAACTCCCGACAATCTCTCGGCGAGTCTTCTAGCGTGCTTTCGGTGATCTCCCTATGAACTCTCAGTGATCTTCCGATGAGCTTTCGACGAGTCTTTCATAATGCTTCTGACAATCTCCTGACGAACTTTAGGTGAACTCCTGGTATATCGTCCGAATCTTCAACTCTGGCCTATCATCTACTTTACGCCTTACTTCTATCGTAGTTAATCCTGCACACTTTCTCAACACATGGATTAGATCAAATAATTTATCAATTGATTTCATCATCAAAATCCGAGATTCAACATTCTGTCTATGTAACTAGACTGGGACAAGCCAAGCATCCTTTTAGATCTATCTCTATATATCTAAATCCCCATGATATAGGATGCTTTCCCTAACTCCTTCATGGAGAAGTATCTAGATAACCATGCCTTTACTATGGATAGCATTCCTACATCATTCTCAATGATCAGGATGTTATCTACATATAACACCAACAAGGTGATAGTGCTCCCACTTACCTTTCTGTACACGCAAGGCTCTTCATTCTTAATAAAGTCATAAGATCTAATTGCTGTTGAATCTCATATTTTGATGATGAAGTCAATTGTCATTTGTTATCTAATCCATATGTTGAGATAAGTGTGCAAGATTAACTACGATGAAAGTAAGACATGTAGCAGGAGTTGCGCCGGAGTCAAGACCATGATCACATTGGGGATTCGAGAGTTCGAAGGAAGTCCAGATACTCGTCGGAGGTTCTGCAGGAAAGTTTTCCAATGAAGCTCATCAAAACTTGCCAAGTGGATTGTTGCAAGTCCAGGAGTTTACCGGAAGTCCGCCGGAGCATCACTGAGGGTTCGTCGGATGTTCGTCGGAAGTTCATCGAAAGCTCGCCGGAAGAAGCGATTGACGCACTGGAGCAAGTTGCAATATTAATGTCTTAAATATCGTAATTAGCATGATGATTAAGTTAGGAATGGGAGGTGATCCCATTAACTTAAATAGGGGGCAATTGGGCCCTTGACAGACCCAAATTGGGCCGAATGGGTTAGCCTATTCGGACCAAGAATTTCTGGTCGACAATGGTACCGCTGGCAATTATTACTACCAGCGGTGGTACTGCCTGAGCTCGGTCTCTGAGCGATGTCAGGTGATAGTACCGCCCAGACTGAGCAGTAGTACTGCTCAGTGACAAATGACAGGCGATAGTACTGCCCAGTTATAGCGGTAGTACCGCCAGGACCCCAGAAATCCAGGAGATGACATTTTTGAGCTCCAAATTCAAACCAATTTAGGGCCTATATAAACCCCACCTTTTCATGCATGAAAGGGCACCGAAATCTTGATCTTATTCTGTAAATTTTAGAGCTCAAAAGTGTTGTAAAGGCCAAAAGTTCTTCTCCCTCTTTTCTTCTAAGTTTTGATCATTCAAGAGATGAGTGAAAAATCTGTAAGGGTTATCTCCTAAGCTCGTCAAAAGGAGTAAAGCTATAAAAGGATAGTTGAACTTCGCCTATTGAAGGAAGGCCTCTAGTGGACATCAGTGACCTAATCAGAGGAGGTAGCCAAAAGTGGATGTAGGTCAAGATTGACCGAACCACTCTAAATCTCGGTTTGCATTTACATTCTGCTCTCTATCTTAAAATGCAAACTACCTCCATTACATTACTTCAACTCTACTCTTGTTTAATCTTAAGTTGAAGTAATTTTCAAATCAGCTTTCACATCGAAATCGTCTTTATCGTATGAACATCGTATTTAAATCGTCAAAAGTTTTCCGCTGTACTAATTCACCCCACCCCCCCCCCCCCCCCCCTAGTGCTTTTGATCCTAACAATTAGCATTAGAGTGGGGTTAACTCTCAATCGGATTAGAACCCAAGAGAGATGGCATACATCGGAAATCAAGAGGGCCACTCTATTACACATCCGCCCATATTCAATGGGACGAACTACACCTATTGGAAGACCCAAATGAGGATCTTCCTTATTTTCATAGATTTTAAACTTTGGAATATTGTTGAAAATGGATTTTCAAGGTCTTCTCTTCCAATGATCAATTGGAATGAATTGGAGAAGAAGACTTTCGCTCTTAATGCAAAGGCTATGCATGCTTTATTTTGTGCACTTGATAAAAATGAGTTCAATCATGTTTCGGTTTGTAAAACTGCATTTAATATTTGGCATACACTCGAAGTGACTCACGAAGGCATAAGTAGAGTGAAAGAGTAAAAAATCAATCTTTTAATACATTATTTTGAACTTTTTCAAATCAAACCGAGCGAGACCATATGCAACATGTACACCCGTTTCACGGATGTCGTCAATGGTTTAAAAGGACTTGGCAAAAGTTTTTCAAATTTTGAGCTCGTGAATAAGATTCTAAGATCCCTTCCTAAGAGTTGGGACCCTAAAGTCACTGCTATTCAAGAGGTTAAAGATTTAAACAACTTCCCTCTTGAAGAATTAATCGGGTCATTAATGACCTACGAAATGACTTGTAAAGCTCATGAAAAGCAAGAAGACATCCTTCAAAAGAACAGGAAGGATATGACACTTAAAACTTTAAAAGACCACTTGAGAAAAAACTCAAGACTGTGATGATGACTTGGCACTTCTAATAAGGAAATTCAAAAAATTCATTAAAAGAAACAAGTTTAAAAATGACACAAAAAATAAATTTAAACCCAAAAAGGACCAAGTAATTTGCTATGAATGCAAGAAGTTGGGACATTACAAAAGTGATTGTCCCCAAGCCAAGAAGAGAACACCATAGAAGAAGGTGCTCAAAGCAACATGAGATGACTCAAGCGTGTCCAAAGAAGTGGAGTCTAACATCGAGCAAGTTGCTCATTACGCCCTAGTGGCCATCAGAGAGGAGGTAACGAATTTAATTGATGCAGATTTATCATTTGGTGAATTATTAAATGCCTTCCATGACTTATTTGATGAATGCAAAACAATCAGTAGAAAATATAAATTGCTAAAAAATGAGCATGATAGTCTTATTAGTAAATTTGATAAATTAAAAATTGAATATCATAATAGTTTAGCTCCATGTAAAAATGTCATGATCTAGAAACTCTCCAAAACGAGAACTTGCTACTTAAGGACACCTTGAAGAAATTCGAGGTTAATAGTAAGTTTTTTAACATGATCCTTACAAATAAGGGTCATATTCCTAAAAGAAGTGGAATCAGATTTGTGAGAAGTCCTCACCAAAATCCAACCACCTTCATTAAAGGCCCTATCCTACATGTTCGGCACTAAAGCAAATGCAACTTCTGTTGCAAACATGGATATAAAACTTATCATTGTCCATTCAACAAATTAGTCTGAACAAATTGATTTGGGTTCCTAAAGGAACCATGATAAATTCTATGTAAGATGATAAATAATTTAGATCAGTTTTTAAGGCACCCAAAAGTAAATGGGTACTTAAAAATCATCCTTTTTTGTAGAAATATATATCACCACAAGCTAGGAGCAAAAGATGGTACCTTGATAGTGGATGCTTAAGGCATATGACTGGAGATCCATCTCAATTCTCTAAGCTCACTAGCATAGATGAAGGCTATGTCACTTTCGAAGACAACAATAAGGGTAAAATCATTGGCAAAGGAACCATAAGTAACAAATCCAACTTCTTTATTGAAGATATTTTGTTAGTTGATGGTTTAAAACATAACCTCTTGAGTATTAGTCAATTATGTTATAAAGGATATATTGTCAAATTCGAATCTAATGCTTGCATCATTGAAAAACTATACAAAAATACATATATGATTGTATTAAAACAAAATAACATATACACCATTGACATCAAAGATCTTTGTAATGAAATGTATTTCTTGGTTTTCAATGACGATGCTTGGCTTTGGCATAGAAGATTAGGCCATGCTAGCATGAAACTAATCACCCAAATTTCATCCAAAGAACTTGTAAGAGAAATTCCTCATATCAAGTTCATCAAAGATAATGTGTGTGATGCTTGTCAATTAGGAAAACAAATAAAGGGTAACTTCAAATCTAAGAATCAAATAAGCACCTCTAGACCCATGCAATTGATCCATATGGACTTATTCGGACCAATCTCTACATCAAGCCTAGGAGGTAGCAAATATGCTTTTGTTATTGTAGATGATTATAGTAGATACACATGAACTTATTTCTTGAAACACAAAAATGAATGCTTTAGATATTTCACCAAGTATTGTAAACTTGTTCAAAATGAAAAGAGTTCTATGATTTCATCAATTCGAAATGATCATGGTAGTGAATTTGAAAACCATGATTTCCAAGAATTTTGTGAATCTAATGGATATAACCACAACTACTCTACTCCAAGAAATCCTCAACAAAATGGAGTAGTTGAAAGAAAGAATAGAAACTTACAAGAAATGGCAAGAACCATGTTGAATGAATATAGTCTACCAAAATATTTTTGGGCCGAAGCTGTAAACACTACATGCTATATTATGAATAGAGTTCTAGTAAAACCCTTACTCACCAAAACTCCCTATGTTTTGTGGAACAACAAAAAAACCCAATGTTTTATATTTTAAAGTTTTTGGGTGCAAGTGTTTTATCTTGAATGAAAAAGATGTCTTAGGAAAATTTGACGCTAAATCTAATGAAGGAATTTTTCTTAGTTATTCTTTAATTTCTAAGGCATTTTGTATCTTCAATAAAAGAACTTTAATTATAGAAAAAATCCATTCATGTTGTTTGCAATAAGATTTCTGAAATCAAGAAAAATGATTTTGATGATGATGTTAATTTCAATTCTTTGAGTTTAAATGAAACCCCTTCTCCAACTAGCAACTTGGATGCATTCACTTCCGAAACATTCTTTCCCATAGATTGGAAGTATGTAGATGCTCATCCTAAGGAGCTAATCTTAGGAGACACATCTAAGGGAGTTCAAACACATTCTTCTCTTAAAAAGTTTTGTGCCAACGCCGCTTTTCTCTTCCAAATTGAACCTAAATATATTGACAAAGTCATGAAAGATGATTCACGGATTATCGCAATGTAAGATGAGTTAAATCAATTTGAGAGAAATGAGGTATGGAAGCTTATTCCTATGCCACATGGTAGTTTAGTTATTGGTACTAAATGGGTCTTTAGAAACAAGCAAGATGAATTTGGTATTGTGGTTAGAAACAAGGCTAGATTAGTAGCCAAAGGTTTCAACCAAGAAGAAGGTATCGATTATGAAGAAACCTTCGCTCCTATGGCTCGATTAGAAGCCATAAGGATGCTCCTTGCCTATGCTAATAGTAATAATCCTAAGTTGTTTCAAATGGATATTAAAAGCACTTTTCTTAATGGCTTTATTTCCGAAGAACTTTATGTTGAACAACCTCCCAGATTTGAGAATAATAGTTTCCCTAATCATGTGTTTTAATTAACTAAAGCTCTCTATGGTTTAAAACAAGCCCCAAGAGCTTGGTTTGAGAGACTCAGTTCTTTTCTTATTGGAAATAATTTCTTTAAAGGCAAGGTCAATACTACATTATTTATTAAAAATTTTAAAAATAATTTTCTCATTATTCAGATTTATGTTAATGATATTATCTTCAGTTCTATGAACGAATCTCTTTGTAAATCTTTTACTAAAACTATGAGCCTTGAGTTTGAAATGAGTTTGATAGGAGAATTAACCTTCAGGCTTAACAAATTAAGCAACTAAGCAATGGCATATTTATTAGTCAAATTAAATACACTTTAGATTTACTAAAAATATATAATATAAAAAGCTCAAAAGCTATCAACACTCCTATGAGCACCTCCACTAAGTTAGAAATTGATAAAAGTGGAGAAAATTTTAATAAAAAAACTTATAGGGGTATGATAGGAAGTTTACTTTACCTCACTACAACTAGACCAGATATCATGTTTAGTGTAGGACTCCGTGCTAGGTTTCAATTGAATCCTAAAATATCTCATCTCAAAGCAATCAAAAGAATACCTAGATATCTTAAAGGTATCACAAATCTAGGATTATGGTATCCAAAATCCGAGAATTTTGAGTTAATTGCTTATGCTGATGCGGATTTTGCTGGGTGTAGACTAGATAGAAAAAGCACATTAGGAACATGTCAATTTTTGAGACATGCCCTTGTTTCTTGGTCATCTAAGAAACAAAACTCGGTTGCCCTATTAACAACCGAAGCTGAGTATATTGCAGCTAATGCATGTTGTGCACAAATTGTATAGATGAAAAATACCTTAGATGTTTATAAAGTTCATCTTAAAAATATTCTCATTAAATGTGACAACACAAGTGCAATATGTTTAACAAAGAATCTCATTCAACACTCAAGAACAAAGCATATTGATATTATACATCACTTTATACAAGATAATATCACTAATCATGATGTAATTATAGAGTTCATTGATATTAAACATCAACTAGCTAATATTTTTACAAAGCCATTAAGTGAAGAACAATTTGACTTCATTAGAGGAGAATTAGGAATGTTGATTTGTTCGAATATATGAATTTGTTAAATTTCATTTTTGGACTTTCTTGATCCTCGATCAATCACTTAGAAACTCAATGCTGAAAATCTTATGATACGAATTTTACTTGATTACATGCCTTAATAACAAGTTAAAAATTATGTGTTTTGGATACAAAAATGTTCATGATAATAAGCATGTTTTATCTTCATGATTGTGTTTGAAAATCTATAGCAAAACCTTGTCCGAATGCATGAAAGTATTAAATTTTATTTTTAGATTTTCTTGTTCCTAACGATACATTATTTTCTTCCGGACTTAATGCAGCTTTCATAAGCATATGTCATATAGAGTTTAATTCATATTATTGATATTTGACATATAGAATCAATTAGCAAATGCATCTTTCATAGACTTATCGTGTGAAAAATATCTTTTTTCGAGAAATAGATTTGATGAAATGATTCTTTCTTATAAATTCCTTCTTGAAAAAGGAAGATCTTTTTTTTTACTGGCAAGGATTTGATTCACATACATATCTTGATCCTTGTAAAAATGAAACGTGATTTAAATCTCTTATCAATTTTAACTTCATTCAAATGGCTTTCCTCCTTCATGCAAAAAGATAATAACAAATAAAAAGGAAGAAGTAATGAAAGCTATCTCCATATCATGTTTTCCTTGAGATGTTTGTATAATTGGTATTCTATCACTCATTGTTGAAAAATGACATGAATGATATGGTAAATTTGCTTGAATCATTACTGCAGTTATGTTTAAAATTTGTTTAAATCGCTCTCCTTTTTGTTGATGACAAAAGGGGAGAAATATATGATAAATTGAAAATAGCTATGAGTGCCATATTTGAATTATGTTAAGATATCAAAAGCTTGCATCGAAAAATATGGTAAATTGATGATAGAATTGCTATGATTGCCATATTTTCACTATGCCATGTTTGTATCATGTTAAGATATCAAGAACTTACATCACAATTTTACATGTTGATATCTTGCAATGTGATGAAATGCTATGATTGCTAAACACTTGAAATATTTGTATCATGTTAAGATATCAAGAACTTACATCGCGATTTTACATATTGATATCTTGCCATGTGATGAAACACTATGATTGCTAAATACTTTGAAATGTTTGTATTATGTTAAGATATCAAAAGCTTACATTGCAATTTTGCATATTGATATCTTACCATATGATGAATTGCTACGATTACTATCATTCACATTTGAAATGTAAAATTTGAAAATGGATGTCAAGCCTTGACATTATTTTCAGAGAGATACATCATGATAAGAATCATGATAGGAGTATTAATAAGGTTAAACGAACTTAACTTATCAATATGTCTCTTGAATTCAAAGGCTTTGAATTTAAAAATGACTTATCTCAAATATGGCATATAGATAGGGGGAGTTAAGGTTACTCCATTATCAATTGATTGTCATCATCAGAAAGGGGAAGATTGTTGAATCTCGGATATTGATGATGAAGTCAATTGTTATTTGTTATCTAACCCATATGTTAAGATAAGTGTGCAGGATTAACTACGATGTAAGTAAGACATGTAGTAGGAGTTACGCTGGAGTCAAGACCATGATCCTGTTGGGGGTTCGAGAGTTTGATGGAAGTCCAAACAGTCGTTGGAGCTTCTGTAGGAACAAATCCGAGAAGTCAAGGAGCTTGCCAAAGAAGCTCGTCGGAACTCGCCAAGTGGATCGTCGCAAGTCCAAGAGTTTGCTGAAAGTCCACCAGAGCATCGCCGAGGGTTCGTCGAATGTTCGCCAGAAGTTCGCCGGAAGAAGCGATTGATGCATCGGAGCAAATTGCAGTATTAATATCTTAAACATCGTAGTTAGCATGATAATTAAGTTAGGAATGGGAGTTAATCCCATTAACTTAATCAGGTGGCAATTGGGCCCTTGATAGACCCAAATTGGGCAGAATGGGTCAGCCCATTTGGACCCAGAATTCCTGGCTGGTGGTGGTACCGCCTGAGCTCGATCTCCAAGCGATGTCAGGCGGTAGTACCACCCAGACTAAGCGGTAGTACCACCCAGTGACAAATGATAGGCGGTAGTACCGCCAGGTGTTGAATCTCAGATTTTGATGATGAAACTAATTGATTGTGTTTAGATGTTTAACTACATTCTGAGTGATGCAAGACTACTTGATCAGGATTAAACAGTTGACGCAGAAGGAATTGATGTTGTGCCGGAGGAGATCACATCAGGATATTGGATGGCAGAATGCTTCGGACGTCGGGCAATGGGCCAAGGAGAGCGGAATTGCACCAAGGATATCGGGGTTGTGGAGGTCAACCGCCGATTGGGCAACAAGCCGCAAGAGAGAAAGATGTGCTAAAGAATCAGATGAAGCGCCAACCAATGACGTGCCGAGCAACAGAATGTCAATTTGCATTGTAATAATTGTCTAGATTGGTGTAGAGTTTTGGCTTGGGATTAACTACGATAACGATGAAGACATAAAGCGAAACAAAGTGCCAGAATCAAGTGCGAAGGATTCGTTGGGAGTTCGAGAGTCCGACGGAAGTCCGAAGGTTAGTCGGGAATGTTGCCGGAACTAGCCGAGAATGAGTAGGGAGCTTGCTGAAGAGTTTTTGGAAGCTCGCCGGAAGGTACGTCAGAAGTTCGCGGAGCTCACCGAGAAAGATCGTAGCTTGCCGAAGAAGCTCGTCGGAACTTCCCAAGATCAAATCGTGAAGTCTAGGTGCTTGCCAAGAGTCCGTAGAATTGTTTCCGAGAGTTTATCGGAAGACCGTCGGAAGGTCACCGGAAGAAGTCTTAATTTATGGACTTTGTAATAGCTTAGGAAATGTCTTTAAATTCATAGTTAGCATGTTAATTAGGGTTAGGATTAGGTGTTAATCTTATAACCCAAGTAGGGGCCAATTGGGCCCAAGTTCGGACTGGTTTGGGCCAAGTTTGGAGCCCAACCAGTGAGTTGAAATAGTGTAGGTGATGGCACCGCCAGACTACGTAGTGGCATCGCCTAGAACCCGAAAGGTTGGGCAGTGGCACCACTCAGAGCCTGAAGTATCAAGCGGGGGTACCACCGGACTGGGCGGTGGCACCACCCAACACCCGAGCCAGGCGGTGGCACCACCCAGCACCCTAACAACTAGGCAGTGGCACCGCTGGACTGGGTGGTGGCACCGCCCAGTACACTGTCAGTGTCAGAACTGACAAGCGGTGGCAACGCCATTGATAGGCGGTGGCACCGCTAGCTTCGGGAACCGAAGATAATTCAAATTTTGGAGCCCAAATTTGAATCCTCTTGAGGCCTATAAATACTCCTCAATTCTCAGCAGAGATTACAACTTTTTGAGAAGCAATAGATTGAGATAAAAGCCTTAGCAAAGTCTTTAGCAAGTCTTGTTTTCAATTGCTTGAGTGTTCACCTCCTTCTTTCTCGTTGAAAATTTATAAGAGTGTGAACCACTTGTAAAAGGTTGTAAGAAGGGGTATTTGTCCTTCCTCTTCAAAGTGATTTGCTAGTGGAAGTTGGGAGCCTCATCGAAGAAGGCTTCGCAAGTGGTTGTAGGTCATTTTGACCGAACCACTTTAAAACTGGCGTGTTCTCTGGTTTGCATTTACTTATTGTTATTTACCTTACTGCAAACCTTCATACGTGCTTTACTTCCTCATTACTTTTGCTGCACACCTTTACGAACACGCTTTCAAGTTAAGCACTTCCGAGTTCGGTTTTTATCGTACGAAAGATTTTCCAAAACCGACGTTTTAATTCGCTGCACTAATTCACCCCCTCCTCTTAGTGCCACTCCGATCCTAACAATTGGTATTAGAGCTCGGTATTTCTCATTTCGGATTTATACCCGAGAGAAATGGCTCTTCATGGCTTTCAAGAGGGCTTTTCGGTTGTTCGTCCACTGTTGTTTAACGGATTGGACTACACTTATTGGAAAACTCAAATGAGAGTTTTCTTGATTTCTATGAACTTGGATTTATGGAATATTGTTGAAAACGGTTTTCAACTTCCCTCTAAACCGATGAATGAATGGTCGGATTTGGAGAAGAAGTATTTTTCTTTAAACGCAAAGGCTATGAATGCCTTATTTTGCGCTTTGGACAAAAATGAGTTCAATTGGATTTCTATGTGCGAAACGGCTTTTGATATTTGGCGAACACTTGAAATCACGCACGAGGGAACTAGTAGGGTCAAAGACTCAAAAGTTAATATTTTATTGCATGATTTTGAGCTTTTTCGAATGCAACCAAGCGAGACTATAGGCGACATGTACACCCGTTTCACGGATGTCGTCAATAATCTAAGAGTTCTTGGTAAATCTTTTTCCAATTTTGGTCTTGTAAGTAAGATCTTAAGATCCCTTCCAAAAAGGTGGGATCCTAAAATAACCGCAATACAAGAGATAAAAAATTTAAATGATTTTCCATTAGAAGAATTAATCGGGTCATTAATGACCTATGAAATGACACTTTTGGAATATTTTGAACCCGATGAGCATTTGAACTACCTTCCAAAGAATAGGAAGGATTTGAAACTCCGGACAAATTAATACCACTTGAGCGATGACTCAAGTGATGAGGACAATGATGAACTTGAACTTCAAATACTAAATCTTAATAAGTTCATTAAACAAAATATAAAATAAACAATGAACTTAAACGGAGAAAGAGGTCAAAGAAGAGGAAGGCAACAAAGGATGAATCAAGAACTTCCAAAGGTGAAACGGTGAATTGGGCTTTGATGGGGTTCGACTACAAGGTAACTAACTCAACTCTCTTGAATTATTTTGAAATTACTTGAAGTTTTTCATGAGTGCTTAATTTAGATAGCAGGAATAGGAAATAAAAAAATTATTTTTCAAAAATTATATCATGTTTCTCTTTTTAGCATCTTTGAAAAATTAAAATTTTGATCATGAAAAGTATATTGCTAAGGTTTCATTCATGTTATGTTTTGAAATGTTGAATGATGTATGCAACAGTAGGGATGATAATTATATGACATGTGATAATACTTAGGATTAATCCATGCATGTGTATCTTAATGATTTTATGTCATGCATGAGTTTTTGAAGTAAATGTTGATTTGAAACTCTCATTTTAGATTAACATGTTTTTGGTCTAATCATTTTTATGACGAATTAAGATGACATTCTCATGACATATTAAGATGACATAGTGCATGTACATCTATGTATGAATTTCTTGATAGTCTTTTGATGATAGATGTGATATCATGATGTGTTTGGTCTTGACGGTTTCATGATAAAACTTATGTTTCAATTTTTAATGATGCTTGATGATGAATATCAAGATATTAAAAGAATGTTATCATGGAATCATGCTTGATGATTTGTTTTACAAAATTTACCTTTCCGTCTTAAATGTTGACACTTGTTTTATTAAAGGTAAAGGCATGCTTATAAGAAGCAAATCACATGAATAGAAATTTATAAAAACAAAATGCAATCCTCTATCTTATCGACTTTTCAATAAATCTATGCTTATCATGTATGAATTTATTGAATGTGACTTTGAGGATGATTTCGGATTACACAAATGCTTGATTCATACTTATGACATGAGACACATTTTAAATATGAATCATGTTCAATGCTTCAATCATGTTATATCTCCCTTAATTCATTTTGTTCTTCTAGATTTATTTACCAAAGAGGAGAATCTTCCGAATGAATGAAATAATACAAATGAATCACTTATCAATATATCTTTTTGAAATATCTTTTTAATGTGATGTTGATAATTTGAGATGCCTGTTGGAATTCATGACATGAGATAATTGAATCATTGACTTACTCTTTATATGGCTTGAAAATAGATGTTTAAAATCTTGCTTCATGAGTTGTTTTATAAAATTTTGCCTTTACATCTTGAACTTTGATGCTTATCTTGATTTGACATATAAAGACTAAGGCATGCTTAGATGAAAAAGAATCACTTAAAAAATATTTTTCCCATTTGATCGATATTAATGATTTCATGATATTTTGTGAATCTTGAAATTGATTTTGATGACTTGATTATGAGTTTCAAGTTAATGATTTGATTTGAATGAGTTTTATCTAAATCATAATCTTGATCTTGCAAAATTGGAATCACAAATAATATCATTTGGTATTCATGAATTGATACTCACAATATGAAAGTATTGGTATTCAGGACTTGAATTTGATTGAAACATTGCATGCTTAAATTAATCATTCTCCTATGTTTAAAAAATTCTTTAAATGCCTTATGTGATGATTGAAAATTAATTTGCTTTATGATGAATCACGAATCATGACTTGATCTATGATATTGATATATTTTAATCATAATCCTTAGTTGTATAATTCTTTTGCTCTATTAAAAAGATTTGTCGAATGAATCATGTCCTTCTTGAATTTTCTTGATATCATGATATGATTTTGTAATATGGCTTGCATAATGATTAAAATTTTTTATCCATTGATTTCTCCCTTCTTTTCGATAATGATAAAGGGGGAGTTAGTTTACTAGCCTGCATATTTCAAAGGAAGGAAAATTTGCTAGCTCAATCATTTCATTGAAAGAACTTGCTATCATGAACACTACCAAGAATTGCAAATCTTGCAATATAAAGAGAAGCAAAGAATTGCTATCTCGAAGAAGCAAAAAATGCAAAACTTAGAAAACTTGCAATATAATTGCTCTTGCCATGCTTTGTATCAAAATTAGATTGATATCCTTAAAAGCATCACATTAAATTTTTTAGTGTATCGCAATGTTTCACATGTATCGCAAATTCAAAATTTTGAGACTATTATTATATCATGTTTAATAATTGATGTCTTTCATGACATGATTTCTTTGCATTGTTGTCTTGTATATATCATGTGATGTATTGCATATAATGTGTATCATTAATGTTCTAAATGATAAATGCTATGATTTATTACCAAAATGATGTATCATGTATGATATGCCCATAGTGATTAATTTATTTGTATAATGCATGAAGTAAGGATACAAATGTAAAGTTGTGAAATTTTGCATATTTTAATTTGAAAACATAATGATGCACAAATTAGATTGATACTTACCTTTGTCATGATTTAGAAATTGATGTAAAGGGTCTTCCTTTCTTTTTGACGATGACAAAGGGGGAGAAAGAGTTGCTAATGTGCTATCTTGAATTGATATAAAGGGTCATCTCAAAGAGAAATTAGCTAGCCTGCACAAGTCAAGAAAATGCAAATACATGCTTACTTTCTTGCACATCTAAAGAAAAGATACAAATGTAACACTTGCCAATTTGTTTGCTTGCCTCATGTAAAACATGGTCCCTTGCTAGTTTGGCATTTTGCTAAGGAAGCAAAAATGACACTTCTCAAAAGAGAAGAAAGAGCTTGCTTTCTTGAACATCTTTAATTTGCTAGCTAGAATGATGTACAATTTGCTATCTTGAACATTACAAAGAAATGCTAGTTAGAACATGCAAAGAAAAGCAAAGTGCAATCTTGCACAAGAAGCAAGTGTTGAATTGCCATGATTGAACTTAAGAATCTTACTATGCTTTTGTGCTTATATGTTGTGATGAAAATCTAGCTTCATGTTACAAAAACTTGAATATCTTTTAAAATAGATAGAGCTATTTTAAAATATCTTTTAAAACATCTTACTTCTCCTTTTTGTTGATGACATAGGGGGAGAAGTATATTGATGACTTCATGCATTGAATTGAATATTTTATATATATTTGCATGATGGTTTAAATGTTTTTCATAATATGTGATGAATGTTGCTTGGATTTGGGATAATCCAAGTGTTCTATCAATAGCATATTGATAGGGAGAGTTTGGTTAACCTCAGGGGAGTTAAGGTTAACTCCGGTAGTCATCAATTAGTTGTCATCATAAAAAATGGGGAGATTGTTGAATCTCAAATTTTGATGATGAAACTAATTGATTGTGTTTAGATGTTTAACTGTATTTTGAGTGATGTAGGACTACTCGATCAGGATTAGATAGTTGACGCAAGAGGAATTGACGTTGCACTAGAGGAGATCACGTTAGGATATTAGACGGCAGAATGCTTCGGACGTCGGGCATCAGCCCAAGGAGAGCGAAATTGCACCAAGGATATTGGGGTTCGGAGATCAACCGTCGATTGGTCAACATGCCGTAAGAGAGGCGATGCGCTGAAGAATCGGACGAAGCGCCAACCAATGACGTGCAAGGCAACAGAATGTCAATTTAAGTTGTAATAATTGTCTAGATCGGAGTAGAGTTTTGGCTTGTGTGTAAAGGATTAACTACGATAACGATGAAGACATAAAGCGAAACAAAGTGCCGGAGTCAAACGCGAAGGATTCGTTGGGAGTTCGAGAGTTCAACAGAAGTCCGAAGGTTCATCGGGAATGCTGCCGGAACTAGCCGAGAATGAGTAGGGAGCTTGCCGAAGGGTTTTCAGAAGCTCACCGGAAGGTACGTCGGAAGTTCACGGAGCTCGCCGAGAAAGATCATAGATTGCCGAAGAAGCTCGTCGGAACTCGCCAAGATCAAATCGTGAAGTCTAGGTGCTTGCCGAGAGTCTACAAAATGGTTTCCGAGAGTTTATCGGAAGACCATCGGAAGTTCACCGGAAGAAGTCTTGACTTGTGGACTTTGTAATAGCTTAGGAAATGTCTTTAAATTCGTAGTTAGCATGTTAATTAGGGTTAGGATTAGGTCTTAATCTTATAACCCAAGTAGGGGCCAATTGGGCTTGAGTTCGGACTGGTTTGGGTCAAGTTTGGAGCCCAACTAGTGAGCTAAAATAGTGTAGGTGGTGGCACCGCCAAACTAAGCGGTGGCACCACCCAGAACCCGAAAGGTTGGGCGATGTAACCACCGGACTGGGCAGTGGCACCGCCCAAAGCTTGAAGTATCAAGCGGTGGTACCGCCGGACTGGGTGGCGGCACCGCCCAGCACTCGAGCTAGGCGGTGGCACTGCCCAGCACTCAAAGAGCTATGCGGTGGCGTCGCTAGACTAGGCGGTGGCACCGCCCAATACATTGTCATTGTCAAAACTGACAGGCGTTGGCATCGCTAGCTTCAGGGATCGAAGAGAATTCAAATTTTGGAGCCCAAATTTGAATCCTCTTGAGGCCTATACATACCCCTCAATTCTCAGCAAAGATTACAACTTTTTGAAAAGCAATAGATTGAGATCAAAGCCTTAGCAAAGTCTTTAGCAAGTCTTGTTTTCAATTGCCTGAGTGTTCACCTCCTTCTTTCCCGTTAAAAATTTGTAAGAGTGTGAACCACTTGTAAAAGGTTGTAAGAGGGGTATTTGTCCTTCCCCTTCAAAGTGATTTGCTAGTGGAAGTTGGGAACCTCATCAAAGAAGGCTTCGCAAGTGGATGTAGGTCATTTCGACCAAACCACTTTAAAATTGGCATGTTCTCTAGTTTGCATTTACTTATTGCTATTTACCTTACTGCAAACCTTCATACGTGCTTTACTTCCTCATTACTTTTGCTGCACACCTTTATGAACATGCTTTCAAGTTAAGCACTTCCGAGTTCAGTTTTTATCGTACGAAAGATTTTCCAAAACCGACGTTTTAATCCGCTACACTAATTCACCCCCCCCTCTTAGTTCCACTCCGATCCTAACACCAGGACCCCAGAAATCCGGGAGATGATATTTTTGAGCTCCAAATTCAAACCAGTTTGGGGCCTATATAAACCCCACCCTTTCATGCATGAAAGGGCACCAAAATCTTGATCTTATTATGTGAATTTTAAAGCTCAAAAGTGTTATAAAGGCCAAAAGTTCTTCTCCCTCTTTTCTTCTAAGTTTTGATCATTCAATAGAGGAGTGAAAAATCTTTAAGGGTTGTCTCCTAAGCCCGTCAAAAGGAGTAAAGCTATAAAAGGTGGTTGGCCTTCGCCTATTGAAGGAAGGCCTGTAGTGGACGTTGGTGACCTCATCGGAAGAGGTAGCCAAAAGTGGATGTAGGTCAAGATTGATCGAACCACTCTAAATCTCGGTTTGCATTTATATTCTACTCTCTATCTTAAACTACAAACTGCCTCCATTACTTTACTTCAACTCTACTCTCACTTAATCTTATGTTGAAGTAATTTTCGAATCAGCTTTTACATCAAAATCGTCTTTATCGTATGAACGTCGTATTTAAATCATCGAAAGTTTTCCGTTGCACTAATTCACCCCCCTCTCTTAATACTCTTGATCCTAACAATTGCCTCATCAAATCTTATGTTCTAATTTCGGAAAACTTACTTTAGTCCACAAATGGATCTAAATAACCTACACACCTTATTTGGGCAATTCTTGGACATGAATCCCTTGGGCTATATCATATACACCTCCTCCTCGATGTTGCTATTGAGGAATGTAGTTTTCATGTCCATCTATTAGATCTCATAATCATAGTGTACTACAATAGCTAATAGAATTTAGATGGATTTTAGCATGGCTACGGGTGAAAAGGTTTCATCATAGTAAACATATTGCCTTTGACGATACCCCTTATCCACTAGCCTTACTCTATAGGTCTCTACCTTTCCATCTATTCTGATCTTTTTTTTAAAGATCTACTTGCAACCGATAGGTACAATACCCTCGGGTGCATCAACTAGGTTCCAAACCTTATTGGAGTACATGGAATCCATCTTAGAATTCATGGCTTCTTGCCACTTCTCGAAGTCTATACTTATAATAGTCTCCTCGTAGGTCTGAGGATCAATATCCTCAATATCCTCTCCTCCAATACGTCCCACATATCTCTTAGGAGGATGGGATACTCTGCCAGACCTATGTAAAGTTGAAACTTGTGTGTTAGGTACTTGAACAGACTCGTGCTGTAGAGTGGTACTTGAACTAGGTTCTACAACCTCACTCAACTTTATCATGCTCCCACTTATTAGGACTCTAGCTAGGAGAGTCCTAAATTGAGTTTCATTGAAAGGGGCATTCATGTAAAACCTATCTAGCCGACCCCTATTAAAGAGGTGAAGAGTCCGGCTAGGGTTAGGAGAGTGTTTCTTAGAGAAGCATTAGGAGTTGTATAGGAATAGGAGTCTTGAGTAGGAGTCCTATTAGGAGTCTTGAGTAGTAGTTCTAATTGAGTAGAAGTCTTCAGTAGGAGTTCTATTAGGATTTGGGATTTAGAAGCCTTTTAAATAACCATATATTCATCCTCTTTTGATAAGCAATAGATGAATATTTTTTGTAGCCTTTGAGCAGCAATTTGGAGGAAGGAACCCCTATAGAGTTCCAAGGAGGCCGATCCCCTAAAGAGATCAACCCCAAGCTTAGAATCTACAAGGGTTCTAACACTTGGTATCATAGTAGTGTTCTTGCATCTCGTTGCCCTTCCATAGCCCTCCACAACAACCTAAAGCAATTCCCACAATTGCTTAAAAGAACGTCGATGAACTCCGCCATCATCTCCACCATCACGGATCATCCTTTGATCTCCCCGTGAATTGCAATAGGTTTTGGTTTCCTACCTTACTACTACTACAATTTAATTATCCTTATTTAAAAATCCAAAAAAAATTGTTCCTATATTGCTGCATAAACTTTTCGTCACAAAGTTTTAATCTCGATGACGAAAGATACATTACAGAATTCCAACTACATAACACAGTTTGTTTGATTTTGTTACTATGTTTTTTCTATCCAAATCTCTACAAAATTTTTATGATAGCTTTAAAACTTCCTAATAGCAGATTTTCCTTTGGTTTTGTTAAAAAATTCTTAATATAAACCATTGATCTTTTACGTTCGAACTATTACACATGAAAATCTGCATTGTAAAATTTCAACCGCATAGCACAGATTGTTTGATCTTGTTACTATATTTTTCTTTATGAAATTTTTATGACAGCTTTGACACTTCCTAACAACAGATTTCGCTTTAGTTTTGTCAAAAAATTATTAATATAAACCATTGATCTTTTACATCCAAATTGCTATACTTGAAAATCTGCATTGTAAAATTCCAACCACAGAGCACAGCTTGTTTGATTTTGTTACTGCATTTTTTCTATCCAAAACTCTAAGAAATTTTTATAACAGTTTTGACACTTCATAGCAGCAGATTTTTCTTTATTTTTGACAAAAAATTCTCAATATAAACCATTGATCTTTTACATTCAAGCTGCTATACTTGAAAATCTACACTATAAAATTCCAACAACATAGCATAGTTTTTTTTATCTTATTACTACATTTTTTCTGTCCAAATCTCTATGAAATTTTTATGACAGTTTTGAAACTTCCTAATAGTAGATTTATTTTTTATTTTGTTAAAAATTTCTCAATATTAACCGTTGATCTTTCATGTCCAATCTGCTATACTTGAAAATCTGCACTGTAGAATTCCAACCGCATAACACAGTTTGTTTAATCTTATTACTGCATTTTTTCTGTCCAACTATCTACAAAATTTTATGATACCATTGACACTTTCTAACAACAGATTTTTCTTTAGTTTTATTAAAAAATTCTTAATACAAACAACTGATCTTTTATGTCCAAACTTCTACACTGTAGACAAAAATCTGCTACAGTACCTTTCCATGATCCTCAATTCTTCCAAACCTTCCACCACCCATGCTATTAACCCATTAGCAGAAAAAATATAGAGACATCTCTGATCTACAGGTATATGCTATAGCTTTTCAAGATCCAATTGATGCCAAATTTGAAGCATTAGAATCTCGGATTGAATCGTAGCTTGAATCATGGCTTGAATCACGCTTGGAGGACAAATTATGCGCTTTGTTTGCAGAATTCAGAATTGGACAACCATCGAGGCCAACCAAATTGCAATAAGGAGAGGGTTTAAAGAGATCTCTAGAGAAGGAGGGACAACCCTCCGACATGCTTCATCCACGCATGAGAGTGAACTTCCCGCGATGGAAAGGAGACCCAGCAGGGTGGATTTCGCGTGCTGAATATTACTTTCGCTACTACCAAATGTCGGATGATGTTATGGTGAAAATTGCTGTCATCTACCTTGAAGGAGATGCTATTCAATGGTAAAATTAGTTGGAATACAATCATGGGGCTCTGACATGGAATCAATTTAAGAATGCACTGCTGAATCATTTCGGACCTCCGGAGTACGAAAATATTGATGGCCAACTCGCAAAGAGTTGATAAACCTTTACGATTCAAGAGTACCAAACCAGGTTTGAGAAGTTATCCTACCTTGCTCATGATTGGACTGATCATCAATTGTTATGAACATTCATCGAAGGACTCAATCTAGAGATAAAAGGGGAGGTTAAGGCACGGTAGCCCCGTACCATGACAGTTGCGATTTCTTTTGCCCAAATACAAGAAGAACGACTCAACCAAGATGCTCGGAGGATGAGAACTTCTCTTAGGCCCATGGCATATAAACCTCATTCTACTCCTAGCCATCCTTCACTGCCAAAAAAATTGACGAGAGAAGAACTACGTGACCGATTAGCAAAGGGTCTTTGTTGGCATTGCGATGAGCCATGGAACCACAATCATCGCTGTAAAAGGGGCCATCTCCTACTAATTGAACCACTTGAAGACATGGAGGAGGAGGTCCAGGAGCATGAGGAAGCGGTCACAAATGATGAACAGTAGTCGGTTGATATTACGATGCATGCCCTTGTCGATTACGCGAACCCGTAAACGATGAAAGTGGGAGGACTTCTCAAGCAACAACCTATCACTGTTCTTATTGACACTAGGAGCACTAATTATTTTATGAATAGTAAGGTTGCTATCCAGATGGCCTTATCTATCAAAAATTATCGCAGGTTTGACATTAAGATCACCGACGGATAGATTTTGAAGTGTGATCGTAGGTGCCCGCAAGTGAAACTGTTGTTGTAGGACCAAGAGATAATTGTAAATTTCTTCCTCCTCCCTCTTGATGATTATGAGGCCATACTCAGTATCAAATGGCTAACAATATTAGGTGATGTTTCTTGGAACTTTGTGAAACTAATTATGAGATTTTATAGTAAAAGGAAACAGGTGATATTGCACAGGAAACGTGGAGGCAACGTAATGACGATTTACACACAACAAATGGAGAAGGTTTTACACAAAGCATGCAGTAGCTTTTTAGTATAACTTGAGTAGCAAACTAAGGGAGAGCTAACAGAATTTGAAGATCTAAACCTACTTTCTTTGCTTGCTAAATTTTCAGATATATTTGACGAACCATACAACCTACCTCCTACCCATCGGCATGATCATTCTATACCAAGTCTTCTGGGCAAACCTCCAACAAATACTCGACTATATCGATATCCACATCTCCAGAAGGATGAAATAGAAAGGATTGTAAAAGAGACGCTTGAAGCAAGAATTATTTGACCAAGTTGCAGCCCCTACTCTTCATCGGTGCTCCTCGTACGAAAGGACGGAACATGGCGAATGTGTGTTGATTACCGAGCTCTCAATAGCATAACTGTCAAGGACAAATACCCTATTCCAGTAGTAGATTAATTTCTTAATGAATTAAAGGAAGCATGAGTCTTCACAAAGTTAGACCTTCGATTTGGGCATCATCAAATACGAGTGTGCAAAGAAGACATACCAAAAACCGCCTTTTGAACACACAACGGCCACTATGAATTTTTGGTAATGCCCTTTAGTCTCACCAATGCTCCTTCCACCTTCCAAAGCCTTATGAAAGATATCTTTCAAAATTATCTTCGTAAGTTTGTGTTGGTTTTCTTCGACGATATCCTTATTTATAGCCCTTCTCTTGAAAGTTATTTTCAACACTTACAACTTGTTTTGACAATTTTACGAGAACATGTTCTTTTTGCCAAAAAATGGAAGTGAAGCTTTCTTCAATAGAAGGTGGAATATCTGGAGCATATCATATCAGAGGAAGGTCTGGCAGTTGACCCCTCCAAAATTAAAGCAATGCATAATTGGCCAACCCCGAGGAACATAAAATCGCTACGCGACTTTCTCGGTTTAACAAGTTACTACCACAAGTTCGTGAAAAACTATGAAAAGATCAGCACACCCCTTGCTTCCCTGCTAAAAAAGGATGCTTTCCAATGGTTGAACAAAGCCACCACCACCTTCGATGAACTTAAGGCTGTAATGACGACAACACCCGTACTAGCGCTACCCGACTTCGACAAGACTTTCATTATTGAAGCTGATGCCTCCGGAGTCAGAATTGGTGCTCTACTAATGTAAGATGGCCACCCCCTCACTTATACCAATAAGGCATTATATCCTTCTCATCTCAAGATGACTATTTACGACAAGGAGATGCTCGCGATTACACATGCGGTGACCAAATGGAGACTATACTTGATCGTGCAATACTTTCAAATCAAGACCGACCATAAAGGCCTAAAATATGTCTTGGAGTAGAAGATATCTACCCCCAAGCAATAAAAATAAGTAATAAAGCTTCTTGGATATGATCATGAAATAACTTACAAAAAGGGGAAAGAGAATGTTATTGCAGATGCGCTTTCACGACTACCCGAGCAAGCTGAATTTTCGACCATTTCATTTTCGACCAGTGACTTCCTTGAGGATATTAAGAGGGAACTACAAGATAGAGACAAAATGCTAAATTTGCTAAAAGATAATCTCACTGCAGCACAAGTAAGGATGAAACAACAATATAATTAACACAAAGGTGAAAGAGAATTTTTAGTAGGAGATTGGGTCTTTCTATGACTCCAGCCATATAAGCAAACATCAATCCAGACTAGAGCATCTATGAAGCTTTCACCTCAGTTCTATAGACCCTACCAAATTTTGAAGCGCATCGGAGTGGTAGCATACAGATTGGACTTACCCGCCAACTCACGAATCCATCCAGTCTTCTATGTATCATGTTTAAAGCTTAAGCTAGGACAAAATGAGATAGCCCAAAGCCATCTACTAGATATGATTACCCAAGGAGAACTCTAGACCCAACCAAGTGCCACTATTGATCGACGGATTATGACTCGACGACAACGACCCACTATTGAAGTGCTAATATAGTATGTGAACCTACCAACAAAAGATGCTACTTGGGAGAACTATGATGACTTGAAGATCAAATTCCTAGAATTCATGAATCGCTAGTCTCGAGGACAAGGCTGATTTGAAGAGGGGTCTGTTAGGACTCTAGCTAGGAGAGTCCTAAATTGAGTTTCATTGAAAGGGGCATTCATGTAAAACCTATCTAGCCAACCCCTATTAAAGAGATGAAGAGGCCGGTTAGGGTCAGGAGAGTATTTCTAGAGAAGCATTAGGAGTTGTAGAGGAATAGTAGTCTTGAGTAGGAGTCCTATTAGGAGTCTTGAGTAGGAGTCCTAATTGAGTAGAAGTCTTAAGTAGGAGTCTTATTAGGAGTTGGGGTTTAGAAGCCCTATAAATAACCATGTATTCATCCTCTTTTGATAAGAAATAGATGACTATTTTCTACAGCCTTTGAGCAGCAATTTAGAGGAAGGAACCCCTATAGAGTTCCAAGGAGGCGGATCCCCTAAAGAGGTCAACCCCAAGCTTAGAATCTGCAAGGGTTCTAACACCACTGTCTCCACTAAGAATGTGTTCCTTCTTAAGAAATATCGCTTAGCTACAAAGACATTTTAGTCCTCGAGATGATAGAAATAATACCCACAAGTTTCCTTGGGGTATCCCATGAACTTGCACCGCTCCATCCTTAATTGTAACTTATCGTGGTTATATCTTTTAACGTGGGCAGGGCAACCCCAAATCTTAACCTTAAGATCGGGCTTCTTCCCTTTCCATATCTTATATGATGTAGACACTACCGACTTAGTTGAAACTTTATTCAAAAGGTAAGCTATGGTCTCTAGGGCATATCCCTAGAATGAGATGGTTAGGTCAACGAAACTCATCATGGATCGTACTATGTCTAACAGCGTATCATTCCTCCTTTCAGATATACCATTGAGCTGAGGTGTTTAAGGAGGTGTCTATTAGGATAGAATCTCATGATCCTTGAGGAACTGGGTAAACTCTGTACTTAAGTACTCACCTCCTCGATCAGATCGAAGAGTCTTGATACTCTTTCCAATTTAGTTCTCCACTTCATTCCTATACTCTTTGAATTTCTCAAAGGCCTTAGACTTGTACTTTGTTAAGTACACATGTCCATTCCTTGAGAAATCATCAGTAAAGATAATGAAGTATGAATAACCACCAATGGCATGAGTTAACATGGGTCCACAGACATCACTATATATGAGTTCCAGTAGCTCAATGGCTCTTTCTCTAGTTCCACTAAATGGAGAGTTGGTCAGTTGTCCACGAAGGCAAGGCTCGCAAATTGCATATGACTTATAGTCGAATAGATATAAATATCCTTCCTTTAGTAACTTTTGAATTCTTCCCTCATAGATTTGACCTAGCCTACAATGTCATAGGTATGCACTATTCACCTTATCTCGTCTCCTCTTAGACACACTTACATTCATAATATGTGGAGTAGTGTCTAGAATAAACAAACAATTATGCAATATTCCTCTCGTGATGATCTTATCATCTAATAATATTGAATACCATTGTTCTCAAAAACTAATTTATATCCACTAATTATCAAACATGAAATGGAGATAATATTTTTGATAATAAAAGGAATAAAATAACATGCATCCAATACAATAATAGCTCCACCAAGCAGATGTAGGGTGACCTCGCCAATAGCTACTGTAGCAACTTTTGCTCCATTGCCCATCATGAGGTCCATCTCGCCTCTCTCTAGTCTTCTAGGCCTTGTTAGAACCTACAACGAATTACAAATATGATAAGCACTACTAGTATCCAATACCCATGGCTATGAGTCTGATAATGAGACTGATCATAAGAGTCTGATAAATGAGACTGATCATACCTGAAGCTTCTTCTAAGCTTCTGTTTTGCCCTCTTTGCAAGGTACTCTTTGCAGTTCCTCTTCCATGCCCTTCTTAAGGGACTTTCGACTTTCCTTTTCTTTCAAGTCTCACCACTGTAGAGAATTAGCTTCTCTTTCTTGATAGTGCTCTCTAACCTTTCGCAACATATTGAGGAGTTCCGGGAGAGTCATATTAAGCTTATTTATATTAAATTCATTATGAATTGTGAAAAGGAATCTGGTAGGGGACTGAAGTACAATGTCACACACAGGTTGTATCCTCTAGGACCATTCCTAGACTTATGAGTTTCTCTATCCACTCAATCATCTTTAGGATATGGTTTTGAACCGGTGTCCCCTTAGTCATCCTAGCATGGAAGAGGCTCTTAGATATCTCATATCACTGAGTCCTTCCTTGTTCCTCAAATAGTTTGTGAACATGTAGGAGAATGGATCTAGCATCCATCTTTTCATGTTGTCACTGTATCCTCTAGGACCATTCCTAGACTTATGAGTTTCTCTATCCACTCAATCATCTTTAGGATATGGTTTTGAACCGGTGTCCCCTTAGTCATCCTAGCATGGAAGAGGCTCTTAGATATCTCATATCACTGAGTCCTTCCTTGTTCCTCAAATAGTTTGTGAACATGTAGGAGAATGGATCTAGCATCCATCTTTTCATGTTGTCACTGTATCCTCTAGGACCATTCCTAGACTTATGAGTTTCTCTATCCACTCAATCATCTTTAGGATATGGTTTTGAACCGGTGTCCCATTCCTAGACTTATGATTTTCTCTATCCACTCATCATCTTTAGGACTGGTTTTGAACCGGTGTCCCCTTAGTCATCCTAGCATGGAAGAGGCTCTTAGATATCTCATATCACTGAGTCCTTCCTTGTTCCTCAAATAGTTTGTGAACATGTAGGATAGGAGAATGGATCTAGCATCCATCTTTTCATGTTGTCACTGTATCCTCTAGGACCATTCCTAGACTTATAGTTTCTCTATCCACTCAATCATCTTTAGGATATGGTTTGAACCGGTGTCCCCTTAGTCATCCTAGCATGGAAGAGGCTCTTAGATATCTCATATCACTGAGTCCTTCTTTGTTCCTCAAATAGTTTGTGAACATGTAGGAGAATGGATCTAGCATCCATCTTTTCATGTTGTCACTGTAACTCAAGAGTCATGAAACCCAATATATAATACTAAGCAAGAGTGGAGTCATTAATGTACTTAACGTAACGAGCGATCTCATCCTCGCTTGCCCCTTCCTCAAGCGTAGGCATCACTATATCAAGGACGTACGCGATTTTCTCCGACATGAGAATTATTCTCAAGTTACGGAGCCAATCCATATAATTTGGACCAATGAGACAATTGACATTAAGTATGTCATGTAAGGGATTTGAAAGCGACATTTTCTGAAAATAAAGATGCAAAAGAAATAAATTATATACAGATTTTACAAAAATAAACAATCAAGATATGGGCTTCTATCTTAATGTGCTCCCACTATTTTATTGGCGAGTCACGCAACACCCTCAGCACATGAAACGGAAGTCTCCGGCAGACTTCTAGTAGGGATCAGGATTCGATCAGTATCTTAGTGTAACCTCGAGGGACTCGACCAATCACACTAAACCCAAAAGATAGGCAACTATTACTGATCACAACTCCTTGTGATTCCCATCCTATTCGGCCTTTGAATCACCATGGTCTCGCGGGACTAGACCAACCATGATGTTCGGTTAAGTCAACACCATCATTACAAATGAGTCTGATTCGATGAGATAACCTCGAGGGACTCGACCAAGCATACAATGTCCTCAGGTCACCGGTAACATATCTATGTCATAGGCAAGATAGCGAATCGTGAGATAGGTGAGCCTCGAGGGACTCGACCAACTCAACCTACACCAAGAATCAGTCCCTAGCTATAACGATTAATATTGTCAAGAGAGGGGTTTCTTTGATTTGGTCTCCTAATATTATATGTCACACACATACATATTTAATATATATCTATATCGCATGCAAATATATATACATATCTAGTAGGTGTATTTAGCAATCACACATGAGCAATCATACGAGATGATCATAGACCATAGTCTAATATGATCAAGCCCGAGCTAGTGGGCCTAATAACTCACATCAAGATTTATGTGTGTAGCGGTGCATCTCCATGCCCTATGATCGTCCATCTCGTCCTCATCAGTTCTGTCGGCATCTCAACGTATCTCCATGCATCACGATCGTCCATCTCGTGGGTCTTGCTATCGCATCCACACTCCCACTGTGCCTCCTCATGTAATTACAACTTAATCATAGGCATGCAGGCCCGACAATAAACAAAAAATACAATAGAGGCTCGTAGGCCCCAATAATAATAATCACAAATACACACATCACATAATCCATGATCATCCGTCCACATATCATACATCACATGTATAAATCATTATCATGTAGGACTACTTGATAATAATAACAAAAAAATAATAATCAATTAAACTTTTAAATTAATTAATATTTTCTAAAATAAAGGACATGTAGGGAATTTCTAAATTCTGAAGGGTATTTTCATAATTTGAATAAAGGAATAAAATGAGAATTTCTCAAATTCATAGGGGTAAAACTATCTTTTTACCCAAAAAACCTAATGCCCTTCTCCCTCTCCCATGTTATTGCTACCACCGCCGCCACCCTACCGTTGGAGGCTTGGGGAGGGGGGGGTGGGGGGGGGGGGGGAGGTGGGGCGTGGGTGGCGCCGCCCCTGCAGGTGGGCACCCCCGCATTGGGCACCCCTCCGGTCGGCACTACTGGTGGCTGCCGCCCCTACGAGCCACTCGCCTACGGGCAAGTGCCACTACAAGCATTGTGCCCACAAGCAACGCTTGCGGGTGCCACCGCCTGTGCCCCGCAGGAGGCTCTTCCTATGGGCGATTGGCCGCTTGTGGCTGCAATTGCACGCAACAACAATTGCTGCACATAGGCGGCCTACATGCCGGCGCCGCCCTTGCGGTCGCCGCTGCAGGTATCTTGCCTGCACGAAGAAGGCAGCAAGCGAGCACAGCAAGGGCAGCAACAGTTGCTGCCCTTCCTCGCCTATTGCGTCAACAATTTAACATCAAATTTCTTCCTAAAACACATCACACATAGTTAAAACTAATCTATTGCATGAACAACCTAACTCTTATACCACTATTGGGAAATCTTAGAGTGACATCACATACATAGCAGAAGAACAAAAAAACAAAATCCCCAATTCCCAAAGATATAGTCATCATCGTGCAAAGATTGGTGCGCAAAAATCTGTGAAACAAAAAATCACTTGTGAGATATATTGTGTTACCTAGGGAGATCGTATATCCCTGAATTCTTGCAAATCTCTAGGAGAGGGTGAAGGAGGCTAAGCACCCTCCTCTCTAGCGGTAATCTACACAGTAGGGCTGCGATGACACTCCTCAAAACTCCTGGCCTGCTTTGAGGTGCAAAGGGGGAGGAGAATATGAGAGGTAACCAAAAAGCTCTAGCTTATGAACCACTAGTTCTCTCCTATTTATAGAGGTCCCGGGTCAACTTAACCATAATGGATCCTACCCTATTGGTTATTGGATCTTCATCCAACTACCCAAGCCTCTTAGATTAATGGATCTCTATCCAATAATCTCTCATGGTCTCTTATTGGATCTCATTCATAGGATCTAATAATTCAGGAGCTTATTAGATATCCAATAAGATAGGGGCTCTGATGGATATCTCATATCTGAACCTCTACTCATCGCAATGCCTACCATATATGTGTGACCCTTTAGGCCCAATATCGAGCTAGCCATGAGTCATACCTGTCAGAACTCCTTTTGGCTCAGTAAATTATTATCTCTATAATAATTCACTCGACTCATCAACTACGGTCATATTAGACCACTATACCGCAGTCCCCAGACGATACAGGGGAATCTAATCCATTAGACCTATATGTTCTCAGTTACTGTGTACCTATAGTCCCTTATCTATCTAATATTTCAAAGACCGTATACTAAGCATGATGTTGTCAAACCCATATGGTTTCTACTCGAGTCTTGCTCTAATCGGATTCTCTTGGAGAACTCTTGCTCTCTCAATCCGAATGACCCTGGCTAGGGATTTGTTTGAGCAAGAACACATGGGACATTCCTCTTATGACACCGAGAGTGAATGATCCTCTATTGACACTCAATAGTCCTCGTAAGGCTGGCTATCACTCTCAATGACCAGTTATACTAGATTTGGAACCTCTAGACCTATAAGTTTGATATCAAAAAATGGAGTACTCATATAGGACATCCTTAGTGTCTCAAGTCTAAGGACCATATACACCACTAGGACTACGAAATCGCTGTTTGATAAGAAGGCATCATCAACCATTCAGCATTCCATAAGCGGATCAATCAGTGAACTCATTCCCCAATGAGCACTTGTATTATATCCCTAGTGTCCCCATATGAGCAGCTATGAGACCAGCAACATCCATCATATGGATGGGTATACAACACACCAGTTTATCCGGTTATCTCGATGTCTCTCTCGAGTAATCTTTGACCGAGATTATTTAGGATCTGTGTTTAAAGGCGAATCGGTCTCATTATCGTGATCTCATCATGATTTGATTCCCATTACACAGATCCAAGGACATCACAATATATATATATATATGCATATATGCAACAAGCAATATAAAGTGATAAATGTCAAAATATAATAAGCAAAAAAACTGCGTGTCAAGTCACACGTGTCATCACTCACGTGATTGGCTTGCAGGGCACATATGACTAGCACTTAGTTACCGTGTACCTATAGTCTCTCATCCATCTAATATTCCAAAGATCGTATATCGGGCATGGTGTTGTCAGACTCATACAGTTTCTACTCGAGTCTCGCTCTAATCAGATTCTCCTATAGAACTCATTCTCTCTCAATCCGAATGACCCTGGCTAGGGATTTATCTAAGCAAGAACACATGGGATATTCCTCTAATGACACTAAGAGTGGATGATCCTCTATCGACACTCAATAGCCCTTGTAAGGTTGGCTACCTCTCCCGATGACCGGTTATGCTAGATCTATTATCTCCAGAGTTATATGTCTGATATTAAAGTGTGGGGTATTCATACAGGACATTCTTGGTGTCTCAAGTCTAAGGACCAGATACACCACTAGGACTACGGAATCACGGTCTGGTAATAAAGTATCATCGACAATTCAACATTCCATAAGTGGATCAATCAATGAACTCATTCTCCAATGAGTACCTGTACTGTATCCCTAGTGTCCCCACACGAGCAGCTATGAGACTAGCTGCATCTATCATATGGATAGGTATACAACACACCCGTCTGTCCGTTTATCTCGATGTCTCTCTCGAGTAACCTATGACTAGGACTATTTAGGATCTGTGTTTATGTTGAATCTCGGATTTTGATGATGAAGTCAATTGTAATTTGTTTGATCTAATCTATATGTTGAGAAAAGTGTACAATATTAACTATGATGGTAGTAAGACATAAAGCAGGTGTTGTGCCGGAGTCAAGATCAAGATCACGTTGGGAGTTCGAGAGTTCGTCGGAAGTTCTACGGGAACCAACCGAGAAGTCCAAGAGCTTGCCATAGAAACTTGTTGAAACTCGCCAAGAAGATCGTCGCAAAGTCTAGTAGCTTGCCAGGAGTCCATCGGAGTATCACCGAGAGTTTATCAGATGTTCGCCAGAAGTATGCCGGAAGAGCGATTGACGTACCGGAACATGAAGTGCAGTAATTATATCTTAATTATCATAGTTAGAGTGTAGATTAAGATAGGATTGGGAGGTAATCTCACTAACTTAATTAGAGGCCAATTGGACCCTTAATAGGCCTTAATTGAGCCAAATGGAGCAACCCATTCGGCCCTTGAATTCTTGGCCGATGGTGGCACCGCCAAGGCTGACAGTGGCACCGCATGAAAAGTAGTGCCCTCCCAGGAATTCTAGGTGGTGGTACCGCTGGCAATTATTGCTGCCAACGGTGGTACCTCCCTTGTCAAGCAGTGGCATCGCCCTTGTCAGGCGGTGGTACCACCCAGTGTCAAGTGCTAGGCGATGGTACTACCAGGACCCCAGAAAACCGAGATGGGATACTTCTTGGCTCCATTTTTGAATGTCATTAGGGTTTATAAATACCCCACCCTTTTTTGCATGAAAGGGCAACGAAATCTTGATATATTCTTGAGTCTTTGATGTGTTAAAGAGTTGAAAAAGTGCTAGAGTTCTCTTCCTTCCTTTCTATGTGTTGAGATCATTCAAGAGAGGAGTGAAACTTGTAAGGGTTGTCTCCTAAGCCCGAAAAAAGGAGAAAAGCTGTAAAAGGTGGTTGGCCTTCGCCTATTAAAGAAAGGCCTCTAGTGGATGCCATTGACCTCGTCGAAGGAGGAAGCCGAAAGTGGATGTAGGTCACATTGACCGAACCAATCTAAAACTCGGTTTGCATTTACTTTGAGCAACTTTCTTTTATTGCAAACTGCCTCTCCTCTTTACTATGATTTCACTATGTCTACATATGCTTTGATGTAAACATCTTCCGAGATTGGCTTTAATCATACAAAGACTTTACGAAACCGACACTTTTCATTTGTGCAACTTACATTGCTACAAATCACCTGAGTCTTCTCTTGCAGTTTCACGAAAGGTTTCAAGTTCAAATTCATTCTGAAACGGATTGATTTGAAACTATTCTTATTGAATCGGCTTTAATCGAAATAAGTTTTTTTTTTAAATAGCGAAAGTTTTTCACTACACTAATTCCCCCCCCCCCTCTTAGTGCGCTCTTGATCCTAACAATTGGTATCAGAGCAAGGTTCACTCTTGGTTGGTTTAAAACCTAAGAAAGATGGCATTTGCCGGCAACCAAGAGGGTCATTCAATTACTCATCTGCCCATGTTCAATGGGACATATTACACCTATTAGAAGACTAGAATGAGGATCTTCCTAATTTCAATGGATTTTGAGCTTTAGAACATTGTCAAAAATGGTTTTCAAAAGTATTCTCTTCCAATGAATGATTGGAATGAGTTAGAGAAGAAGACTTTCACTTTAAATGCTAAGGCTATGAATGCTTTGTTTTGTGCACTAGATAAAAACGAGTTCAATCGAGTGTCGATTTGTGATACAACTTTGTTGAATCTTGGATTTTGATGATGAAACCAATCGATATGTGTTTATGTTTTAATCTGTGTTTTGAGTGACGCAGGATGCTTCGAACAGGATGAGAAAATTAAAGCAGGAAAATCATATTGTGCTAGAGGAAAACATGTCAGAAAGATTGGAGCTCGGGCTGGAGGAACAATCGAGGCATTATAGACAGAAGGCTTTTGGGCCAAGAAGGACCGCGGATATTCGCGCCAAAGGTAATCAAAGTTCACGAGTCAACTGACTGATGGCACCGCCCAGCACTCGAGAGCCAGGCGGTGGCACCGCCCAGCACTCGAGAGCCAGGCGGTGGCACCGCCCAGCACTCGAGAGCCAGGCGGTGGCACCGCCCAGCACTCGAGAGCCAGGCGGTGGCACCGCCCAGCACTCGAGAGCCAGGCGGTGGCACCGCCCAGCACTCGAGAGCCAGGCGGTGGCACCGCCCAGCACTCGAGAGCCAGGCGGTGGCACCGCCCAGCACTCGAGAGCCAGGCGGTGGCACCGCCCAGCACTCGAGAGCCAGGCGGTGGCACCGCCCAGCACTCGAGAGCCAGGCGGTGGCACCGCCCAGCACTCGAGAGCCAGGCGGTGGCACCGCCCAGCACTCGAGAGCCAGGCGGTGGCACCGCCCAGCACTCGAGAGCCAGGCGGTGGCACCGCCCAGCACTCGAGAGCCAGGCGGTGGCACCGCCCAGCACTCGAGAGCCAGGCGGTGGCACCGCCCAGCACTCGAGAGCCAGGCGGTGGCACCGCCCAGCACTCGAGAGCCAGGCGGTGGCACCGCCCAGCACTCGAGAGCCAGGCGGTGGCACCGCCCAGCACTCGAGAGCCAGGCGGTGGCACCGCCCAGCACTCGAGAGCCAGGCGGTGGCACCGCCCAGCACTCGAGAGCCAGGCGGTGGCACCGCCCAGCACTCGAGAGCCAGGCGGTGGCACCGCCCAGCACTCGAGAGCCAGGCGGTGGCACCGCCCAGCACTCGAGAGCCAGGCGGTGGCACCGCCCAGCACTCGAGAGCCAGGCGGTGGCACCGCCCAGCACTCGAGAGCCAGGCGGTGGCACCGCCCAGCACTCGAGAGCCAGGCGGTGGCACCGCCCAGCACTCGAGAGCCAGGCGGTGGCACCGCCCAGCACTCGAGAGCCAGGCGGTGGCACCGCCCAGCACTCGAGAGCCAGGCGGTGGCACCGCCCAGCACTCGAGAGCCAGGCGGTGGCACCGCCCAGCACTCGAGAGCCAGGCGGTGGCACCGCCCAGCACTCGAGAGCCAGGCGGTGGCACCGCCCAGCACTCGAGAGCCAGGCGGTGGCACCGCCCAGCACTCGAGAGCCAGGCGGTGGCACCGCCCAGCACTCGAGAGCCAGGCGGTGGCACCGCCCAGCACTCGAGAGCCAGGCGGTGGCACCGCCCAGCACTCGAGAGCCAGGCGGTGGCACCGCCCAGCACTCGAGAGCCAGGCGGTGGCACCGCCCAGCACTCGAGAGCCAGGCGGTGGCACCGCCCAGCACTCGAGAGCCAGGCGGTGGCACCGCCCAGCACTCGAGAGCCAGGCGGTGGCACCGCCCAGCACTCGAGAGCCAGGCGGTGGCACCGCCCAGCACTCGAGAGCCAGGCGGTGGCACCGCCCAGCACTCGAGAGCCAGGCGGTGGCACCGCCCAGCACTCGAGAGCCAGGCGGTGGCACCGCCCAGCACTCGAGAGCCAGGCGGTGGCACCGCCCAGCACTCGAGAGCCAGGCGGTGGCACCGCCCAGCACTCGAGAGCCAGGCGGTGGCACCGCCCAGCACTCGAGAGCCAGGCGGTGGCACCGCCCAGCACTCGAGAGCCAGGCGGTGGCACCGCCCAGCACTCGAGAGCCAGGCGGTGGCACCGCCCAGCACTCGAGAGCCAGGCGGTGGCACCGCCCAGCACTCGAGAGCCAGGCGGTGGCACCGCCCAGCACTCGAGAGCCAGGCGGTGGCACCGCCCAGCACTCGAGAGCCAGGCGGTGGCACCGCCCAGCACTCGAGAGCCAGGCGGTGGCACCGCCCAGCACTCGAGAGCCAGGCGGTGGCACCGCCCAGCACTCGAGAGCCAGGCGGTGGCACCGCCCAGCACTCGAGAGCCAGGCGGTGGCACCGCCCAGCACTCGAGAGCCAGGCGGTGGCACCGCCCAGCACTCGAGAGCCAGGCGGTGGCACCGCCCAGCACTCGAGAGCCAGGCGGTGGCACCGCCCAGCACTCGAGAGCCAGGCGGTGGCACCGCCCAGCACTCGAGAGCCAGGCGGTGGCACCGCCCAGCACTCGAGAGCCAGGCGGTGGCACCGCCCAGCACTCGAGAGCCAGGCGGTGGCACCGCCCAGCACTCGAGAGCCAGGCGGTGGCACCGCCCAGCACTCGAGAGCCAGGCGGTGGCACCGCCCAGCACTCGAGAGCCAGGCGGTGGCACCGCCCAGCACTCGAGAGCCAGGCGGTGGCACCGCCCAGCACTCGAGAGCCAGGCGGTGGCACCGCCCAGCACTCGAGAGCCAGGCGGTGGCACCGCCCAGCACTCGAGAGCCAGGCGGTGGCACCGCCCAGCACTCGAGAGCCAGGCGGTGGCACCGCCCAGCACTCGAGAGCCAGGCGGTGGCACCGCCCAGCACTCGAGAGCCAGGCGGTGGCACCGCCCAGCACTCGAGAGCCAGGCGGTGGCAACACCTGTCTGAGCGGTGGCACCGCCCATCACCCGAGGCTTTGGGCCAAGAAGAGCGGATATTACGCCAAGGATATCAAAGTTGCAGAGTCAACTGACTGATTGGGTAATAGGTCGCAAGAGAGGACGAAGTGCGAAGAATCGGACGAAGCGTCGAGGGACCAATGACATGCCGGACAATGTGATTAATGCTTAGTATTAATTGTCTAGATTGAAGTTTGTTTTACATGTGCAGGATTAACTATAATAGCAAGTTACGAAGCAAAATGAAGTCTTGGAGTCAAGGACGCGATCACGTTGGGAGTTCAAGAGTTCGTCGGAAGTCCGGACGTTCGTTGAAAGTTTTGGAGGAACCAACCGAGAAGTCTCGAAGCTTGTAAGAGAAGCTCATCAATGTTGAATCTCGGATTTTGATGATGAAGTCAATTGTCATGTTTTATCTAATCCATATGTTGAGATAAGTATGCAGGATTAACTACGAAAGCTTGAAGACATAAAGCGAGTCTACCGGAATCAAGTTTGATGGGTGTTTGAGAGTCCGAAGATTCGTCGGAGATGCTGCCGGAACCAATCGAGAAGAAATCGGAGACTTGTCGGAGTTTCGGAAGTCCGCCGAGAGATCATCGGAGGTTCGCAGAGATCACCGAGAAGGCTCGGTTACTCGTTGATTTCACCACAAGATCGGGAGCCAGCTGGGAGTCCGTCGGAAGAAATCCAAGGGCGTATCGGAAGTCCGTCGGAAGAAATCCAAGGGCGTATCGGAAGTCCGTCGGAAGATCGCCGGAAAGCTCGCCGGAACAAGACTTGAAGTTCGCCGGTTAAAAAACTGCTTAGGATTATGTTTTTAGTTACGTAGTTTTTCTGTAATTAGGTTAGGATTAAGAAATAATCCTAAATTTGATTAGGGGCCAACTGGGCCCAAATGAAATCTGGTTTGGGCTGGACTTAAAGCCCAACCAGTGCCTACAAGGTCGGGGTGGAACCGCCGGTCTGGGCAGTGGCACCGCCCAGCACTCGAGAGCCAGGCGGTGGCACCGCCCAGCACTCGAGAGCCAGGCGGTGGCACCGCCCAGCACTCGAGAGCCAGGCGGTGGCACCGCCCAGTACACTGTCAGTGTCAAAACTGACAGGCGGTGGCACCGCTAGCTTTGGGAACCAAAGAGAATTCAAATTTTGGAGCCCAAATTTGAATCCTCTTGAGGCCTATAAAAACCCCTCTATTCTCAGCTGAGATCACAACTTTTTGAGCAGCAAGTGATTGAGAGAAAGGTCTTAGAAAAGTCTTAGCAATCCTTGGTTTTCAATTTGCTAGTGTTCACCTCCTTCTTTCTTGAAAATCTGTAAGAGTGTGAACTGCTTGTAAAGAGTTGTAAGAGGGGTCTTTACCCTTCCATTTCAAGAGATTGCTAGTGGAAGGTGGGAGCCTCGTCGAAGAGGGGCCTCGCAAGTGGATGTAGGTCATTTGACCGAACCACTTTAAAAACGGCGTAATCTCTGGTTTGCATTTCATTGTTGCTATTCACATTACTGCAAACTTTCTTACTTGCTTTATTTACTCATTACCTTAGCTGCTCTACTATACGAATCGCTTTCAAGTTCAATTTTCACCATACGAAAGATTTATCAAAACCGACGTTTTAATCCGCTGCACTAATTCACCCCCTCTTAGTGCTCTTGATCCTAACAATTGTATCAGAGCAAGGCTCACTCTCATATTTGGTTTAATACCCAAGAGAGATGGCTTACTCCGGCATGCATGAGGGACACTCCATTACACTCCACCTATGTTTCATGGGTCGGATTACACGTATTGGAAGACACGTATGAGAATCTTCCTAATTTCCATGGATTTCGAGCTTTGGACTATTGTTGAAAATGGATTTCAAAAATCTTCTCTTCCGATGAGCGAATGGAATGAATCGGAGAAGAAAGTTTTGCTTTAAACGCAAAGGCTATGAATGCCTTGTTTTGTGCACTAGACAAAAATGAATTAATCGCGTTTCAATTTGTGATTCTGCTTTTGATATTTGGAGAACTCTTGAGGTCACTCATGAAGGCACTAGCCGAGTGAAAGAGTCCAAAATCAATATTCTTGTGCACTCTTACGAACTTTTTCGAATGAAACCAAGTGAGTCCATCGGAGACATGTACACCGTTTCACGGATGTCATCAATGGACTCAAAGCTCTTGGTAAAGATTTTTCTAACTTTGAATTAGTAACTAAAATCTTAAGATCCCTTCCTAAAAGTTGGGATCCAAAAGTTACTGTCATTCAAGAGGCCAAGGACCTTAAAACATTCCCTCTTGAAGAATTTATTGGGTCTCTAATGACCTACGAAATGACATGTCAAGCTCATGACGAGCTTGAGAACCCCCTTCCAAAGAACAGGAAGGATATGACACTCAAATCACAAGAAGACCACTTGAAAGGAACATCAAGTGATGAGGACATGACCAATGCACATTGCACTTTTGACTCAAAAATTTAAAAAATTTATAAGAAAGAACAAATTTAAAAATAACACAAAAAACAAACTTGAACATAAAAAGGACCAAGTGATATGCTATGAATGCAAGAAGCCGGGGCTTTCAAAAAATGAATGTCCCCAAGCCAAAAAGAGAACATCAAGAAGAAGGCGCTCAAGCAACGTGGGATGATTCAAGCGCATCCGAAGAAGAGGGGTCCAACACCGAGCAAGTTCTCATTACGCCTAATGTACCATCCGGCGAGGGGGAAGGTTAAAAAAACAATTTATTGATACAATTTATCTTATCATGAATTATTAAATGCCTTCCATGAGTTATTTGATGAATGCAAAACAATTAGTAGAAAATATAAATTGTTAAAAAAGGAGCATGATAGTCTTACTTGTAATTTTGATAAATTAAAACTGAATATCATGATAGTTTAGCTCCATGCATAAAATGCCATGATCTAGAAAACTCTCCAAAAGGAGAAATTGCTACTTAAGGACACCTTGAAGAATTCGAGGTCGGTAGCAAGTCTTTGAACATGATCCTTACAAATAAGGGTCACGTTGCTAAAAGAAGTGGAATCGGATTTGTGAGAAGTTCTCACCAAAATCCACCACCTTCATTAAAGGTCCTATCTTACATGTTCAACACCAAAGCAATTGCAACTTTTGTTGCAAATATGGACATAAAACTCATCAATGTCCAGTCAAGAAAATTAGTCCGAACAAATTGATTGGGTTCCTAAAGGAACCATGATCAAGTCTATGCAACATGATAAACAAGTTCGTTATTTTTTGAGGGCACTCAAAAGTCAAGTGGGGTATACCCTAAAAATAACCCTTCTTGTAAACATACCCATCACCAAGCTAGAGCAAGAGATGACCTTTGATAGTTGATGTCTCTCGTCAGTAACTTTGACCTGATTATTTAGGATCTGTGTTTTAAAGGCGAATCGGTCTCATTATCGTGATCTCATCATGATTTGATTCCCATTACACAGATCCAAGGACATCACAATATATATATATATGCATATATGCAACAAGCAATATAAAGTGATAAATGTCAAAATAATAAGCAAAAAAACTGCGTGTCAAGTCACACGTGTCATCACTCACGTGATTGGCTTGCAGGGCACTATGACTAGCACTTAGTTACCGTGTACCTATAGTCTCTCATCCATCTAATATTCCAAAGATCGTATATCGGGCCATGGTGTTGTCAGACTCATACAGTTTCTACTCGAGTCTCGCTCTAATCAGATTCTCCTATAGAACTCATTCTCTCTCAATCCGAATGACCCTGGCTAGGGATTTATCTAAGCAAGAACACATGGGATATTCCTCTAATGACACTAAGAGTGGATGATCCTCTATCGACACTCAATAGCCCTTGTAAGGTTGGCTACCTCTCCCGATGACCGGTTATGCTAGATCTATTATCTCCAGAGTTATATGTCTGATATTAAGTGTGGGGTATTCATACAGGACATTCTGGTGTCTCAAGTCTAAGGACCAGATACACCACTAGGACTACGGAATCACGGTCTGGTAATAAAGTATCATCGACAATTCAACATTCCATAAGTGGATCATCAATGAACTCATTCTCCAATGAGTACCTGTACTGTATCCCTAGTGTCCCCACACGAGCAGCTATGAGACTAGCTGCATATCTATCATATGGATAGGTATACACACACTACCGTTGTCCGTTTATCTCGATGTCTCTCTCGAGTAACCTATGACTAGGACTATTTAGGATCTGTGTTTATGTTGAATCTCGGATTTTGATGATGAAGTCAATTGTAATTTGTTTATCTAATCTATATGTGAGAAAAGTGTACAATATTAACTATGATGGTTAGTAAGACATAAAGCAGGTTGTTGTGCCGGAGTCAAGATCAAGATCACGTTGGGAGTTCGAGAGTTCGTCGGAAGTTCTACGGGAACCAACCGAGAAGTCCAAGAGCTTGCCATAGAAACTTGTTGAAACTCGCCAAGAGATCGTCGCAAAGTCTAGTAAGCTTGCCAGGAGTCCATCGGAGTATCACCGAGTAGTTTATCAGATGTTCGCCAGAAGTATGCCGGAAGAGCGATTGACGTACCGGAACATGAAGTGCAGTAATATATCTTAATTTCATAGTTAGAGTGTAGATTAAGATAGGATTGGGAGGTAATCTCACTACCTTAATTAGAGGCCAATTGACCCTTAATAGGCCTTAATTGAGCCAAATGGAGCAAACCCATTCGGCCCTTGAATTCTTGGCCGATGGGTGCACCGCCAAGGCTGACAGTGGCACCGCATGAAAATAGTGCCCTCCCAGGAATTCTAGGTGGTGGTACGCTGGCAATTATTGCTGCCAACGGTGGTACATCCCTTGTCAAGCAGTGGCATCGCCCTTGTCAGGCGGTGTACCACCCAGTGTCAAGTGCTAGGCGATGGTACTACCAGGACCCCAGAAAACCGAGATGGGATACTTCTGGCTCCATTTTTGAAATGTCATTAGGGTTTATAAATACCCCACCCTTTTTGCATGAAAGGGCAACGAAATCTTGATATATTCTTGAGTCTTTGATGTGGTAAAGAGTTGAAAAAGTGCTAGAGTTCTCTTCCTTCCTTTCTATGTGTTGAGATCATTCAAGAGAGGAGTGAAACTTGTAAGGGTTGTCTCCTAAGCCCGAAAAAAGGAGAAAAAGCTGTAAAAGGTGGTTGGCCTTCGCCTATTAAAGAAGGCCTCTAGTGGATGCCATTGACCTCGTCGAAGGAGGAAGCCGAAAGTGGATGTAGGTCACATTGACCGAACCAATCTAAAACTCGGTTTGCATTACTTTGAGCAACTTTCTTTTATTGCAAACTGCCTCTCCTCTTTACTATGATTTCACTATGTCTACATATGCTTTGATGTAAACATCTTCCGAGATTGGCTTTAATCATACAAAGACTTTACGAAACCGACACTTTTCATTTGTGCAACTTACATTGCTACAAATCACCTGAGTCTTCTCTTGCAGTTTCACGAAAGGTTTCAAGTTCAAATTCATTCTGAAACGGATTGATTTGAAACTATTCTTATTGAATCGGCTTTAATCGAAATAAGTTTTTTTTTTAAATAGCGAAAGTTTTTCACTACACTAATTCCCCCCCCCCTCTTAGTGCGCTCTTGATCCTAACAATTGGTATCAGAGCAAGGTTCACTCTTGGTTGGTTTAAAACCTAAGAAAGATGGCATTTGCCGGCAACCAAGAGGGTCATTCAATTACTCATCTGCCCATGTTCAATGGGACATATTACACCTATTAGAGACTAGAATGAGGATCTTCCTAATTTCAATGGATTTTGAGCTTAGAACATTGTCAAAAATGGTTTTCAAAAGTATTCTCTTCCAATGAATGATTGGAATGAGTTAGAGAAGAAGACTTTCACTTTAAATGCTAAGGCTATGAATGCTTTGTTTTGTGCACTAGATAAAAACGAGTTCAATCGAGTGTCGATTTGTGATACAACTTTGTTGAATCTTGGATTTTGATGATGAAACCAATCGATATGTGTTTATGTTTTAATCTGTGTTTTGAGTGACGCAGGATGCTTCGAACAGGATGAGAAATTAAAGCAGGAAAATCATATTGTGCTAGAGGAAAACATGTCAGAAGATTGGACGTCGGGCTGGAGGAACAATCGACATATAGACAGAAGGCTTTGGGCCAAGAAGAGCGGATATTACGCCAAGGATATCAAAGTTGCAGAGTCAACTGACTGATTGGGTAATAGGTCGCAAGAGAGGACGAAGTGCCGAAGAATCGGACGAAGCGTCGAGGGACCAATGACATGCCGGACAATGTGATTAATGCTTAGTATTAATTGTCTAGATTGAAGTTTGTTTTACATGTGCAGGATTAACTATAATAGCAAGTTACGAAGCAAAATGAAGTCTTGGAGTCAAGGACGCGATCACGTTGGGAGTTCAAGAGTTCGTCGGAAGTCCGGACGTTCGTTGAAAGTTTTGGAGGAACCAACCGAGAAGTCTCGAAGCTTGTAAGAGAAGCTCATCAATGTTGAATCTCGGATTTTGATGATGAAGTCAATTGTCATGTTTTATCTAATCCATATGTTGAGATAAGTATGCAGGATTAACTACGAAAGCTTGAAGACATAAAGCGAGTCTACCGGAATCAAGTTTGATGGGTGTTTGAGAGTCCGAAGATTCGTCGGAGATGCTGCCGGAACCAATCGAGAAGAAATCGGAGACTTGTCGGAGTTTTCGGAAGTCCGCCGAAGAGATCATCGGAGGTTCGCAGAGATCACCGAGAAGGCTCGGTTACTCGTTGATTTCACCACAAGATCGGGAGCCAGCTGGGAGTCCGTCGGAAGAAATCCAAGGGCGTATCGGAAGTCCGTCGGAAGATCGCCGGAAAGCTCGCCGGAACAAGACTTGAAGTTCGCCGGTTAAAAACTTGCTTAGGATTATGTTTTTAGTTACGTAGTTTGCATGTAATTAAGGTTAGGATTAAGAAATAATCCTATATCTGATTAGGGGCCAACTGGGCCCAAAATGAAATCTGGTTTGGGCTGGACTTAAAGCCCAACCAGTGACTAGCAAGGTCGGGCGGTGGAACCGCCGGTCTGGGCAGTGGCACCGCCCAGCACTCGAGAGCCAGGCGGTGGCAACACCTGTCTGAGCGGTGGCACCGCCCAGCACCCGAGAGCCAGGCGGTGGCACCGCCCAGTACACTGTCAGTGTCAAAACTGACAGGCTGGTGGCACCGCTAGCTTGGGAACCAAAGAGAATTCAAATTTTGGAGCCCAAATTTGAATCCTCTTGAGGCCTATAAAAACCCCTCTATTCTCAGCTGAGATCACAACTTTTTGAGCAGCAAGTGATTGAGAGAAAGGTCTTAGAAAAGTCTTAGCAATCCTTGGTTTTCAATTTGCTATGTGTTCACCTCCTTCTTTCTTGAAAATCTGTAAGAGTGTGAACTGCTTGTAAAGAGTTGTAAGAGGGGTCTTTACCCTTCCATTTCAAGAGATTTGCTAGTGGAAGGTGGGAGCCTCGTCGAAGAGGGGCCTCGCAAGTGGATGTAGGTCATTTGACCGAACCACTTTAAAAACGGCGTAATCTCTGGTTTGCATTTCATTGTTGCTATTCACATTACCTGCAACTTTCTTACTTGCTTTATTTACTCATTACCTTAGCTGCTCTACTATACGAATACGCTTTCAAGTTCAATTTTCACCATACGAAAGATTTATCAAAACCGACGTTTTAATCCGCTGCACTAATTCACCCCCTCTTAGTGCTCTTGATCCTAACAATTGGTATCAGAGCAAGGCTCACTCTCATATTTGTTTAATACCCAGAGAGATGGCTTACTCCGGCATGCATGAGGGACACTCCATTACACGTCCACCTATGTTTAATGGGTCGGATTACACGTATTGGAAGACACGTATGAGAATCTCCTAATTTCCATGGATTTCGAGCTTTGGACTATTGTTGAAAATGGATTTCAAAATCTTCTCTTCCGATGAGCGAATGGAATGAATCGGAGAAGAAAGTTTTTGCTTTAAACGCAAAGGCTATGAATGCCTTGTTTGTGCACTAGACAAAAATGAATTTAATCGCGGTTTCAATTTGTGATTCTGCTTTTGATATTTGGAGAACTCTTGAGGTCACTCATGAAGGCACTAGCCGAGGTGAAAGAGTCCAAAATCAATATTCTTGTGCACTCTTACGAACTTTTCGAATGAAACCAAGTGAGTCCATCGGAGACATGTACACCCGTTTCACGGATGTCCTCAATGGACTCAAGCTCTTGGTAAAGATTTTTCTAACTTTGAATTAGTAACTAAAATCTTAAGATCCCTTCCTAAAAGTTGGGATCCAAAGTTACTGTCATTCAAGAGGCCAAGGACCTTAAAACATTCCCTCTTGAAGAATTTATTGGGTCTCTAATGACCTACGAAATGACATGTCAAGCTCATGACGAGCTTGAGAACCCCCTTCCAAAGAACAGGAAGGATATGACACTCAAATCACAAGAAGACCACTTGAAAGGAACATCAAGTGATGAGGACAGTGACAATGACATTGCACTTTTGACTCAAAAATTTAAAAAATTTATAAGAAGAACAAATTTAAAAATAACACCAAACACATCTTGAACATAAAAAGGACCAAGTGATATGCTATGAATGCAAGAAGCCGGGGCATTTCAAAATGAATGTCCCCCAAGCCAAAAAGAGAACATCAAAGAAGAAGGCGCTCAAAGCAACGTGGGATGATTCAAGCGCATCCGAAGAAGAGGGGTCCAACACCGAGCAAGTTGCTATTTACGCCCTAATGGCCATCGGAGAGGAGGTAACGAATTTAATTGATACAGATTTATCTATCATGAATTATTAAATGCCTTCCATGAGTTATTTGATGAATGCAAAACAATTAGTAGAAAATATAAATTGGTTAAAAAAGGAGCATGATAGTCTTACTTGTAATTTTGATAAATTAAAAACTGAATATCATGATAGTTTAGCTCCATGCATAAAATGCCATGATCTAGAAACTCTCCAAAAGGAGAAATTGCTACTTAAGGACACCTTGAAGAAATTCGAGGGCGGTAGCAAGTCTTTGAACATGATCCTTACAAATAAGGGTCACGTTGCTAAAAGAAGTGGAATCGGATTTGTGAGAAGTTCTCACCAAAATCCAACCACCTTCATTAAAGGTCTATCTTACATGTTCAACACCAAAGCAATTGCAACTTTTGTTGCAAATATGGACATAAAACTCATCAATGTCCATTCAAGTAAAATTAGTCCGAACAACTTGATTTGGGTTCCTAAAGGAACCATGATCAAGTCTATGCAACATGATAACAAGTTAGATAGTTTTTGAGGCACCCAAAGTAAATGGGTACCTAAAAATAATCCCTTCTTGTAGAAACATACACCATCACAAGCTAGGAGCAAGAGATGGTACCTTGATAGTGGATGCTCAAGGCATATGACTGGAGATCCATCCCAATTCTCCAAGTCTCACTAGCATAGACGAAGGCTATGTCACCTTCGGAGACAACAACAAAGGCAAAATCATTGGCAAGGGAACCATAGGTAACAAATTAAACTTTTCTATTGATAATGTATTACTAGTTGATTGGATTGAAACATAATCTCTTGAGTATAGTCTATTATGTGATAAAGGTATATCGTTAGATTTGAATCAAATATGTGTATTATTGAAAAACCAAACATAACATGACTATGATTGCATTAAAACAAATAATGTCTACACCATCAATCTTGATGAACTAGGTAATGAAATGTGCCTCTCCGCTTTAAAAGATGATGCTTGGCTTTGGCATAGGAGATTAGGCCATGCCAAGCATGAAACTAATATCTAAGATCTCATCTAGAGAATTAGTACGAGGGATTCCAAATATGAAGTTTGTTAAGGACAAAGTATGCGATGCGTGTCAACTAGGTAAACAAATAAAAACTAGTTTCAAACCAAAAATCAAATTAGCACACTAGACCATTACAATTGATCCATTTGGACTTATTTGGACCAATTGACACGACAAGTCTAGGAGGAAGCAAATACGCTTTTGTGATTATAGATGATTATACTAGATACACTTGGACCTATTTCTTGGCTCACAAAAGTGATTGTTTCAAATGTTTCTCTAAATTTTGTAAACTCACTCAAACGAAAAAGGTTTCATGATTTCATCAATTCGGAGTGATCACGGTGGCGAATTTCAAAACCGTGATTTGCAAAATTTTTGTGAAGTTAATGGATATAACCAGAACTTCTCTACTCCAAGAAACCCTCAACAAAATGGAGTAGTAGAAAGAAAAAATAGAAATCTACAAGAAATGGCAAGAACTATGTTGAATGAACATAGTCTACCCAAGTACTTTTGGGCCGAAGCCGTGAATACGGCTTGCTACATCATGAATAGGGTTCTAATAAGACCATCTCTATCAAAAACTCCCTATGAATTATGGAATAACAAAACACCAAATGTTTCTTATTTTAAAGTTTCGGTTGTAAATGCTTATTTTAAATGAAAAGGATGCCTTAGGAAAATTTGATGCTAAATCCGATGAAGGCATCTTTCTTGGTTACTCTTCCGTTCTAAAGCTTTTCGTGTTTTTAACAAAAGAACTTTAGTAATAGAAGAGTCTATTCATGTAATTTTAATGAAATTTCCGAGTTAAAGAAAAACTGATTGATGATGATATTGGTTTTGAAAATTTGGATTTAAAGGAACCCCCTCCTCAAAATAGCAACTTGGATGCATCTTCTTCCAAAATCTCCTTACCAAGGAATGGAAGTATGTAGATGCTCATCCAAAAGAGCAAATTATAGGAGATACATCACAAGGGGTTCAAACTCGTTCTTCTTTCAAGAATTTTTGTGCTAATGCTGCCTTTCTCTCTCAAATCGAACCTAAATGCATTGACGAGGCCTTGAAAGATGATTCTTGGGTCATTGCAATGCAAGAGGAATTGAATCAATTTGAGAGGAATGAGGTATGGAAGCTTGTTCATCGACCTAGTGACCATTTAGTCATTGGTACTAAATGGGTCTTTAGAAACAAGCAAGACGAATGTGGTATCGTGGTTAGAAACAAGGCTAGATTAGTGGCCAAGGGTTTCAACAAGAAGAAGGTATCGAATACGAAGAAACTTCGCTCCTGTGGCAAGATTAGAAGCCATTAGGATGCTCCTTGCCTATGCTAGTAGTAATAATTTTAAACTATTTCAAATGGACGTCAAAAGTGCCTTCTTGAATGGTTTTATTTCGGAAGAAGTATACGTCGAACAACCTCCTGGCTTTGAAAATTCTCTTCTTCCTAATCATGTATTTAATTGACTAAGGCTCTCTATGGTTTGAAACAAGCTCCTAGAGCTTGGTACGAAAGGCTTAGTTCCTTTCTATTTTAAATAATTTTACCAAAGGCAAGGTTTATACTACATTGTTTATCAAACATTTTGAAAATAATTTTCTTATTGTGCAAATTTATGTTGATTGAATTATTTTTGGTTCTTCGGATGAATCACTATGTGAATCATTTGCCAAAAATATGAGTCATGAATTTGAAATGAGTTTAATGGGTGAATTAACAATTCTTTTTAGGATTGCAAATCAACAACTTAATGACGGTATATTTCTTAACCAATCTAAATATACATTAGAATTGTTAAAACGATTTAACATGGATAATTCAAAAGCAATAAACCACCCTATGAGTACTTCGACTAAGTTAGATATGGATGAAAACAACGAAAATTTAGATCAAAAAACGTATAGGGGAATGATAGGTAGTCTACTCTACCTCACCGCGACTAGACCGGATATTATGTTTAGTGTGGGGCTTTGCGCTAGGTTTCAATCTAATCCTAAATATCTCACTTCAAAAGGGTAAAAGAATATTTAGATATCTTAAAGGAACTCCAAATTTAGGACTTGGGTATCCGAAATCAGAAAAATTCGATTTAATAGCTTATGCAGATGATGATTTTGGCGGATGCAGGATAGATAGGAAAAGTAATCTGGAACATGCAATTTTTAGGACATGCACTTGTTTCTTGGACTTCCAAGAAACAAAATTCAGTTGCACTATCTACGGCGGAAGCCGAATACATCGCTGCAAGTGCATGCTGTGCACAAATTGTTTGGATGAAAAATACATTGAGAGACTATGGAATTCACTTGAAAAAAATTCCCATAAAATGTGATAATACAAGTGTCATATGTCTTACCAAAAATCCAATTCAGCACTCTAGAACTAAGCATATCGACGTTAGGCATCATTTCATACGCGATCATGTCCTTAACAATAATGTTGTTCTAGAATTCATTGACACAAAGCATCAATTGGCAGACATATTTACAAAAGTCTTAACGAAGACCAATTTGAATTTATTAGAAGGGAACTAGGCATGTTAAATTGTCCCTAAGAATGTACTTTCCGAAAAATTTCTCATCCTCTTTCCGTTCCTTAGTAGATTTGATTCATTCTCTTTCAATTCCAAAAGAAATGTTTATCCTAACATCTCTGAAAAATAAAATAAAAATTAAAAAATAAAAATAAAAACGGAAAGGAATGAAATTTTTTTTCGCGGCAGCCAGCGGTGGCACCGCCAGAACCAGCGGGTGGCACCGCCTGAGCATTCGGTCGCTATGCAGTGGCACCGCTCAGTTTGGCGGTGGCACCGCCCGAGGAGCCCTTATTTATATCCTAAGGGTTAGGGCCGGCGGTGACACCGCCCCCAACCGCTGGGAATCTGCCTCAACCCTCCCCCAACCTCCCTAAAGCCTCATTCCAACATTTAGAAGCCTTGGAAAGGGATTTTTGTTGGTCCAAGCTCTCCATCTTTCAAGAAATTTTCCATAAGGTAAAACTTGAAATTTTCTTCTTCCTCTTTTCATTATTTTCCCTACCCTTTACAGTTTCATATTTTTGATCCATCATCTTGTCTAGATAATGGCTCCTAAGAGATCAAAAGGGAAAAGGATTGTAGGAGATTCATATGACCAAATCTTTTTCAATCTAAAGAAGTAGCACTTAACTTTCCATATTTCGAAACAAGAACTATACATAAGGGTAAACACGTTGATCTAAATGAACTAGGAAACCTTGAACCCATTAGGTGGTTTTGAACATTAGATGCCTTACCTCTCCTACAATCAATGAAACCAATTTATCCTAGGTTAGTTAGGCTATTTTATGCAAATTTGTGTGTGGACAACGAAAGCCTAAGTATTACCTTTTAGGAACACAGATTAGAATCTTTGCAGCACTATTGGTGAATTATTGGACTCACTGAAAAAGATAGGGGCTGTGATTTTAGAGGTAAATGGGATGTAATGTAATCGGAGCAACTTACTTTGAAGCCGTAGAAACTATTTTGCAAATCCGAACCTCGGCTACTACCCAAGAGTTGCGAACACTTACTACCCTTTAACTCTAACTTCTTCATCACATCATAAACAAGCATCATATTTCCTAAACAATTTCATCTTGAGTGAAATAAGTAAATAGAGATGAGCACAATGTATTGGATTATGACCGGTCAACATAACTGCTTGGATACCAATCGGCAAACACATGAAGGATATAGGGCTAGAGACGGTATGTTATCATATGGGGGGTTAATCACACGACTTATAATTGCCCATGACATTTGTATCCCACCCCGATGAAGAAACAATTCAAAGTGATCGATATAACATCATCAATATAAAATCTATTGAAAAGACTTAGGTGCACTTTTCGCAACGGTATATGGTGAGGCAACCCTAGAAGGACTGATCCAATTCCCCACCAGTAGAACACCCTGAACACCAATTCTTAGGGGAAATGAATCTCCTCCTCCTAGTCCCTTTGGCGCAGCACCTTCAGCTCCTGCTTCCTCCTCTGAAGAACTCATTTTGGCAGAATTGTATCAGATCAAATCACAACAAGACCAACTCAAAACACAGCAAGAGCAGATTCAAACTCAGCAATTTGAAAATTTTACAGGAACTACGGCAAATGAATCAAAAATAGATGTCCTGTATCAGCACTATGCATTCCTCCTAAAGATTAATCGATGTATCTTTTATATTGACATGCGATCTTTGTCATCTTCTTTCCTTGAATGACATGTTGAACCTTCTTTTGCAATGTATTTTGAATGATGTTGAACCTTCTTTTGTGATGTATTTGAATGAAAGATGATGTTGAATTCCTTTGCCTTAACAATCACAAATTATATGCTTAAAGACGCTCTCCTTTTTGTTGATGACAAAGGGGGATGAAATATGGTAAATTGATAATGCTATGCTATGATTGCCATATTTTCACTATGAAATGTTTGCATTATATGTTGATATCTAGCAATGATCACTATTATTTCACGTTTGAAATATAAAACTTGAAAATGGTTGTCAAGTCTTGACATCATTTTCAGAAAGATACATCATGATAGGGAATCATGATGGGAGTATTGATAAGGTTTGACTTATCAATATGTCTCTTGAATTCAAAGGCTTTTGAATTCAAGAATGACTTATCTCAAGTATGGCATATAGATAGGGGGAGTTAATATTAACCTCCATTATCAATTGATTGTCATCATCAAAAAGGGGGAGATTGTTGAATCTCGGATTTTGATGATGAAGTCAATGTCATGTTTTATCTAATCCATATGTTGAGATAAGTATGCAGGATTAACTACGAAAGCTTGAAGACATAAAGCGAGTCTACCGGAATCAAGTTTGATGGGTGTTGAGAGTCGAAGATTCGTCGGAGATGCTGCCGGAACCAATTCGAGAAGAAACGGAGACTTGTCGGATGTTTTCGGAAAGTCGCCGAAGAGATATCGGAGGTTCGCAGAGATTTCACTGAGAAGGCTCGGTTACTCGTTGATTTCACCACAAGATGGGAGCCAGCTGGGAATCCATCGGAAGAAATCCAAGGGCGTATCGGAAGTCGTCGGAAGATACGCCGGATAAGCCGCCGGACCAGACTTCGAAGTTCGCCGGTTAAAACTTGCTTAGGATTATGTTTTTAGTTAGTAGTTTGCATGTCATTAAGGTTAGGATTAAGAAATAATCCTATATCTTGATTTAGGGGCCAATGGGCCCAAAATGAAATCTGGTTGGGCGGACTTAAAGCCCAATCCAGTGACTAGCCAAGGTTCTGCGTGGAACTGCCCAACTGCCCCGGTCTGGGCGGTGACACCGGCCATCACCTGAGAGCCAGGCGGTGGCAAGAACCGCCTGTCTTAGCGGTGCAACCGCCCACACCCGAGAGCAGGCGGTGGTCCAACCGCCTAGCCTGGCGGTGGCACCGCCCGTACACTTGTCAAGTGTCAAAACTGATGGCTTTGGCCCCGCCCCGACAGGCGTTGGCCACGCTAGCTTCGGACCCGAAGAAATTTAAATTTTTGAGCCCAAATTTGAACACCTCTGTGAGCCTATAAAACCCCTCATTTCTCAGTTTTTGAGATCACAACTTTTTTGAGCAGACAAGTTGATTGAGAGAAATGTCTTTCGAAAGTCTTAAATCCTTGTTTTCAAGTTGCTAGTGGTCACCTCCTTCTTCTTGAAAATCTGTAAGAGTGTGAACTGCTTGTAAAGAGTTGTAAGAGGGGTATTTACCCTTCCATTTTCAAGAGATTTGCTATGTGAAGGTGAATCCTCGCGAAGAGGTGCCTCAGCAAGTGATAGGTCATTTGACCGACTACTTTAAACGCGGTACTCTCTCGTTTGCATTTCATTATTGCTATTCACTTACTGCAAACATTTCGTACTTTGCTTATTTTACCTCATTACCTTAGCTGCTCTACTATACGAATAACGCTTTCAGTTGCAATTTCCACCATAGACTAAAGCTTTATCAAACCGCTTTAATCCGCTGCACTAATTCACCCCCCCCCTCTTAGTGCTCTTGTATCCTAACAATCATAACCACCAAGCATCATCGTGAAGGTCCAAGAGCTTATCTGAGTCCCGCCGAGCATCCCGAGGGTCTTCGGATGTTCCGCATAATTCGCTAGAAGCTCGTCAAAGAATGACATAGGAACTTGTTTCGCTTTTTTCAAAGCAATTATCTAGTATTCGTAGTTACATGTAAGTGGGCTTGGATTTTTTGGGCTAACCCAATTATGACCAGATAGCCCATGTAAGAACTAGTTGGGCCCAATAAAAGCCAAACAATGCCCAAAGTCCTATGTTGTTGCACGACTCATGAGACTGTCAGGCGTTGGTACCGCCAGTCTTAGTCAATTGTTCCCGCCCTGGTAGGTACCAGCAATGGTACCACCCAGCACTAGCCCCTAGGTGGTGGTGACCCCGCCCGTGCCCTGGGAACCCGGATGAGATTTTGTTAGGCTCCAAGTTTGAATCAACTGAAAGCCTATAAATCCCCTCTCATCGCTAGTTTTAAAGCACATACGCCACCAAAGATGAAAAAGTGAGAAAATGTTTCTCAATCTCTTAGAAATTCCCTCCTTCCACTCTACAGTTTAGAATTCCGGAAGATGAGTGTGAGTACTTGTAAGGGTTACCCTCCTAAGCCCGTCAAAAGGTACAAGCTTACAAGGTGGTTGCCTTCACCTATTAATGAGTCCCTATTGGACAGTGGTGACCTCGTGATAAGAAGCCAAAAGTGGATGTAGGCCATGAATTGGACCGTAACCTCTAAATCTCGGTTGTATTTACATTCTAATTCTACTCTTTATCGTTAACTTAACAAAACTGCCTTCCGTTGCTTTCCCTCAATTATACTTACCTTTTGATTTTAAGTTAAAGGTTCTTTTCAAAATGGTTTTTCAGCAAAATAGATTTCATCGTAAGAAATCGTTTAAAAACGGACAAAGTTTTTTCGCTGCACTAATTCACCCCCCCCCCTCTTAGTGCTCTTGATCCTAACAATGGTATCAGAGCCTCATGATTTCTCATTGGTTTAACACCTATAGAAATAGCCTTTACGACTTTCAGAGGGTCACTCTCTTAATTTTTTCTCCTCCCCCTTTTTAATAGACGGACACACTTATTGGAAACCTCGAATAGCGTTTTTTCTTGCTTTTCATTGAATCTCGATTATGCACATATTCGAAAACAGAATTGAAATGTCCTTCTCTTCCAAGAACACGGTAGCTTTTGAGAAGAAGTCGTTCTCTTTAAATGCTAAGCATGAAGCTCTATTTGCACCTTAGCAAAACGGTTAATCAGGTTTCTGACTTATGAATGGCTTTCATATGGGGCGCACATCTTGAAATCACACATGAAGGGACTAGCAAAGTTCAGATTTAAAAATTAATTTTTTAATGCATGATTTCGAGCTTTTTCGACTGAAGTCTAGCGAAAACCATTGTTACATGTATCCCTTTTAAAACGGATGTCGTCAATATGGTTTAAACTCTTGCCAAATGTTTCTCAATTTTGAACTTGGAAGAAGTAAACAAGATCTTAATATCCTTCTAAAACTTGGGTTCCAAAAGTACAGCTTTACAAGAACAAAAGATTTACATATTTTTTCACTTGAAGAACTTATCGAACATTGATACCATATAATGGTGCATAATTCACATGATGAACGTGATGAACAAAACCACCTACCAAGAACGGAAAGATTTGGGACAATTTAACATTTGAAGATCACTCGAGCATAAGCTCAAGTGATGGTGAACTTAAACTCACTAGAATTTTAAAAGTTAATGACACAAAACTTTACAAACAAAAAGAATAGAAAAAACTATTGCTTTGAACACAAGAAGAATAACACATTGATAAATCGAGTCCCCCTCCAAGATGAGGAAACTCAGAAATCCACGATGGCAAACTACGCCTAACGACTTTTGACTTTGGGTAATAACAAGCCTTTTAGTTTTATTTTGAAATTACATGTGCCTTTCTGATTCTTTATTTTTTCTTTAGTTTAAAATTAATTTCTTGAAAATTACATGTTTATATTAAAATGTCAAAAATAGGCATCATGCTAGTATTTTAAAAATAATTATGAAAATTATAATGTTGTATGATAACAAATGATTTTGATTAAAAAATGCCATGTGAAACAGGTTTGATGATATCCATGCGAATAAATTATTTTTTCAAAAGTAATGCATGATGATTTGAAGTAATGATTTTTTTTAAGTGATTTATGCCTATTGATCCTTAATGGATTTTATGATGATAAATCTTGCAATTTCATTTTAAATGAGGAGATATAATAGTGAGTTGGCATAAAAGGATAAGGCATGCGGTATGAAATAAACTAAAAGGAGGAAACCTTTCTCCTTTGACAATTTCCTCTATTTTATTGATTTTCAAGGAGATTAATGAATCTTTATATCACTTTTGTGAATCTCTTGTACAATGATTTTTAAATTGATGCTAAAATTGAATAAATTTTTTTTATCCAACCTCATAAACTGATTCCTTGATACTTATAATTAAAATTTATTATGAAGCAAGAGTTTTGCATTAATCTTTCTCCTATGATTCTACTTGATATTTTCTAAGCGGAGATTTTGCCTTTTAGTTCGATTCGACAATGAATGACTTGATAGTAGTAGCTCAGTAAAGTAATAAGATGAAAACAAACGCTTGCTCTTGCTGTGTAAATAATGATTTCAGAAAGTAAGTACTCACACTCAAGGAACACACAAATGTAAAGTGACAGCCATTCCGCGATGAGGCTTTCCAACTTCCACTAGCAAATCACTTTGAAGGGGAGGACACATACCCCCTCTTACACTTTACAAGTGGTTCACACTCTTTACAATTTCAAAGAGACAGAAGGAGGTGAACACTTAAAGCTATTGAAAACAAGACTTACAAAGATTTGGCTAAGGCTTTATCTCATCGCAACTCTCAAAAGGTTGTCTCCTCTATTGGAATTGAGGGGTTTTATAGGCCCCAAGATGATTCAATTTGGGCTCCAAATTGAATTCTTTTGGGGTTTTCCCGTGCTGCGTTGCCACCGCCTGTCCCGTGTCTGATACAACGTGTCTGGCGTGCCACCGCGGATCGCTCGGGTTCTAGGCGTCTACTGCCCGCCCTTCGGGTCTGGGCGGTGCCACCGCCTATCCGGCGTTACCTACCGCCTAATCCCTCGGTGCTCTGTGTGGTGCCACCGCCTAAGTCTTGCTAGTGCCAACCCCTAGACTCTTTTAGAGCCCATGTTTGGGCTCCAACCTGGCCATAACCATCCGAACTCTATCGAATTTGGTGGCCCCTAACCGGGTGTTATAGGATTAACCCTTAATCCTAACCCTAATTACCTGCAACTATTAAATTAAGACCTAGTCCTAAGCAGGTTTTTAATACGTAATGTCGAGTTCCCTTCGGCAGCTTTCCGTGATCTTTTCGATGGACTTCCGATAACACCCCGATTTCTTGGGGGCTCCCATAGGCTCGCGATTCCTTGGGGTGAGTTCAGTGTCGTTGGTAAGTAGTCTTACCTTCTCGGCAATCTTCCGTGAACCTCCGAGGAGATTCTTTGGTGGACTTCCGAAACTTTGACAAGTCCCCATTTCTTCTCGGGTGGTTCCGATAGCACTTCCACAAATCTTTCGGACCGTTGGCGACTCTTCCTAACACCCATCAAACTTGAACTCCCAGTAACTGCTTTTACTGTCTTCCTGCTATCGTAGTTAATCCTGGGCACACTCACTCAATAATATGGATAATTCAATTACTCACAATTGATTTCATCTCAAAATCTGGAAGGCAACAATCTCCCCCTTTTGAGATGACCATCATTGATACGAAGTTAAACCTACTCCCCCTATCATATGCTGTTAGGATCAAGAGCACTCTAAGAGGGGGGTGGGGGGGGGTGAAATTATGCAGCGGATTAAAACGTCGGTTTTGAATCATCTTTCGTACGGTAAAAATTGACCTGAAACGTATTCGTATAGAAGAGCAGCTAAGTTAATGAGTAACTAAAGCAAGTAACAGTTTGCAGTATGTGATAGCAAACATGAAATGCAAACCAGATTACGTACCGCCGTTTTTAAAGTGTTCGGTCAAATGACCTCATCCACATTGCGAGGCCCTCTTCGTGAGCTCCCCCTCCACTAGCAATCTCTTGAAATGAAGGGTAAAGACCCCTCTTACCACTCTTTACAAGCAGTTTCACACTCTAACAGATTTTCAAGAAGAAGGGGTGAACACTAGAAATTGAAACCAAGGATGCTAAGACGTTTCTAAGACCTTTCTCTCAATCACTGCTGCTCAAAAGTTGTTCTCTCTCTGATAATTTGAGTGTTATTTATAGGCCGCAAGAGGATTCAAATTTGGGCGCCAAAAATTTGATCGCTTAATGTTCCGAATCTAGCGTGCCACCGCCTGTCATTTTTGACCTGACATGTCTCTTGTTCGGTTCCACGCCCAGTCCAGCGCTTGCCACCGCCTAGCTCTCGGGTGCTGGGCGTTGCCACCTCCCCGACCAGCGTGCCACCAGCCCTTCTCTCGTGTGGTTTGTTGTGCCACCGCCAGACCGGCTTTCACCGCCCACCTTACTATCACTGGTTGGGCTTTAAAGTCCGACCCAAACCAGGTTTCATTTTGGGCCCCGTTGCCCCTATCAGATATAGGATTATTTCTGTATCCTAACCTTACTTAGCATTCAACACGTACTAAGACTACTCCTAAGCTTTTTTAACCGCGAACTTCAATGTCTTGGTTCCAGCGGCTTTCCCCGGCGATCTTCCTACGGACTTCCGATACGCCCTTGGATTTCTTCCATGGACTCTCCCTCTGGCTCCCATCTTGTGGCGAAGTCAACGATTAGCCGGCCTTCTCGGTGACTCGCGAACCCTCCGATGATCATTTTCGGCGACTTCCGAAACTTCATAAGTCCCCGATTTCTCTCGATTTGTTCCGGCACATCTCCGACGAATCTTCGGACTCTCAACACTCTCAAAGAACCTGTCCATCGAACTTGACTCCGGTAGACTTGCTATTCTTCAGCTGTCGTAGTAATCCCTGCTACTATCTAACATATGATTAGAGAAACATGACAATTTGAATTCATCATCAAAATCCGAGATTCAACGAATCTCCCCCGTTTTGTTGATATGAAATCGACTGAATGGAGTAACTTAACTCCCCCTATCCTATTTTGCCTCTTGAGATACGACATTCTTAAATTCAAAGCCTTTGAATTCAACAGACATATGAGAATTTAAGATGCTTACCTTATCACTACTCCATCATGATTCCTATCATGATGTACTATCTGAAAATGATGGCAAGGCTTGACCATTCAATTTGTCAATTTTTTACATTCAAGTGTAAAAGCTAGTAATGACGTCGATTCATCATATGTAGATAGCAACAGTCAGAATTGCATGCAAGTTCTTGATACTACATGATGCAATCATGGCATATGGAAATTTGCAATTATACATCAATTCATGTAAAACTTTCTCATTCAAATAGACATCTTATAGCAGCATTCATATATTTCTCCCCCTTGTCATACCAAAAGGAGAACAATAAAGCCAAATTTTTAAATATAAGTGAGATGCCATAAAGCAAGTTCATGTCATTTTTCAACAAAAGTGATAGGATACCAAATTACAAGCTCTCAAGAAGACATGACATGGAGATAGCTTTAAAACTATCTTCCTTTTTATTTTTTATTATTTTAATTTTTTTACATGATAAGTTTTATGAGAGATGCATTTTGTTAGGATTCCATATGTCAACCATCAATGATATGAATCAAACTCGATATGACATATGCTTATGAAAGCTATAATTAAGTTGAAAAGAATGATGTATCAATAACTCATTGTATGGATCAAGAAGATACCCAAATCTGACATTTAACATTTTCATCATCGGACAAGTTTTTCTATAGATGTTCAAAACCCAATCAACGAAGATAAACATCTTGTTGATCCATGGAAATTTTTTATATCCCAAACCAAATTTCCAACATGTTATTAAGGAGGCACGTAGAATCTCCTACAATTACGTTATTTGCTCATTGAATCAAAGACAGTCCTAAAAATAAATTAATGAATTCAAGCATTCGGACACATTGACTTCCTAATTCATTCTCTTCTAATGAATCAATGTTTCTTCACTTAAAGTCTTGTAAAAATTATCAGCTAGTTGATGTTTATTATCATGAACTCTATAACTATATCATGATTAGTTATATGATCTCGTATAAAGGATGTCTAGATATCCATATGTTGGTTCTTGAGTGTTGAATGGGATTCTTTGTTAAACATATAGTCACTTGTGTTACACATTGAAATGGAAATTTTTAAGATGACTTTATAATCTTCCTAATGTTTTTTTCATCCACACCACTTGTGCACCGCATGCCTAGCTGCTATATACTCAGCTTCGGTTGTTGATAGTGCAACCGAGTTTTGTTTCTTAGATACCAGGAACAGAGCATGTCCCAAAATTGACATGTTCCTATTTGCTTTTTGCTATCTATCTACAATCCATCAAAATCTGCATCCATAGCAATTAACTCAACTTCTCAGTTTTCGGATACCATTCCGAGATTTGTGTACCTTTAAGATTCTAATAATTCTTTTACCGCTTTTGAGATGAGATATCTAGGGTTCGCTTGCAACCTAGCACAAAGTCCTACACTTAACATATATCTGTCCCTAGTTGCAGTGAGGTAAAGAAGCTTCCTATCATCCCCTATAAGTTTGTTTGATCGAAGTTTTCTCACTTTCATCAAACTTCTAACTTAGGTGGTAGTGTGCTCATAGGAGTGTTACTGAGCTTTGAGCTTTCATATTAAATCTCTTTAATTCAATCTAAAGCATATTTAGTTTTGACTACTAAAGATGCCATTTCTTAGTTGCTTACTTTGTAAGCTAGAAAAAGTTATTCTCCCATAACTCATTTCAAATTCAGGACGCAATTGTGGGGGCAAATGAGTCACCTGTGATTCTCCGAAGAAACCAAATAATATCAAGAACATAAAATTGCACAAGAAATTATTTTCAAATATTTGAATAAAACCATGGGATTATCACAACCTTTCCTTTGGTAAATTATTTAAAGAGAAAGACTAAGCCTTTCGTACCAAGCTCTAGGAGCTGTTTCAAACCATAATAGCCTTAGGGTCAAGTTAATAACATGATTAGGAAGAAGAGAATTTCAAATCCAGAGGTTGTTCGACATAATACTTCTCTTCCCGAAATAAACCATTCATAAGTACTTTTGGACGTCCCATTTGAAATAGTTTTAAAAATTATTACCTATATCACATAGGCCAGGAGCAACCTTGTCTTCTAATCTTTCCACAGGAGCGAAGGTTTCTTCCGTAGTCGATACCCTTCTTCTTGTGAAACTTTGGCTTTACTAATCTAGCCGTGTTTCTAACCACGATTTATAATCCCACGTCCGTCTTGCTTGTTTCTTAACGACCCATTTAGCGTACCAATGACTAATGGTCACTAGTCGAGGACAAGCTCCAGACCGCAGTCCTCTCAAATTGATTCATTCCTCTTCGCATTGCAATGACCCAAGAATCTCTTTCACGGTCTCGCTCAATGCATTTAGGGGCGATTGAGAGAGAAAGGCAGCATTAGCAACAAAATTCTTTGAAAGAAGAACGAGTTTGAACCCCTTGTGATGTCCTCCTATATTCGCTCTTTTTGGTATGGCATCTACATACGTCCATTCCTTGGGTAAGGAGATTTTGGAAGAAGATGCATCCAAGGGGCGATTTTAGGAGGGGGTTCCTTTACAATCCAAATTTTCACAACCAAATCATCATCAATCATTTTTCGTTAACTCGGAAATTGTCATTAAAATACATGAATAGACTCTTTATAACTAAGGTTCTTTTGTTAAAAACAGACGAACCTTCGAAACTTAAGGTAACCGAAGATTGCTTTCACTCGGCATTAGCTCAAATTTTCCTAAGGCACCTTTTCAGTTAAAAATACAGCATTGCAAAACCGAAAACTTTAAAATAAGACACATTTGGTGTGTTGGTTATCTATATTCAGAGGGAGTTTTGATAGAAGATGGTCTTATTAAAACCCTATCATGATGTAGCACAATCCGTATTCACGGCTTCGGCCCAAAAGTACTTGGGTAGACTATGTTCTTCATCATAGTGTCTTGCCATTTCTTGAGATTGTTCTATTTTTTTCTTTCTACTACTCCCGTCTTGTTGAGGGTTTCTTGA
>CM017197.1:33178678-33432092 GCA_004837865.1 Musa balbisiana | reverse complement strand
AAGTGCACCACTGTGCCCAATTGTTTTGGTGAAAAATACATTAGAAGACTATGGAATTCACTTGAAAAACATTCCCATAAAATGTGATAATACAAGTGCCATATGTCTTACCAAAAATCCAATTCAGCACTCTAGAACTAAGCATATCGACGTTAGGCATCATTTCATACGTGATCATGTCCTTAACAATAATGTTGTTCTAGAATTCATTGACACAAAGCATCAATTGGCAGACATATTTACAAAAGCCTTAAATGAAGACCAATTTGAATTTATTAGAAGGGAACTAGGCATGTTAAATTGTCCCTAAGAATGTACTTTCCGAAAAAATTTTCATCCTCTTTCCGTTCCTTAGTAGATTTGATCATTCTCTTTCAATTCCAAAAGAAATGTTTATCCTAACATCTCAAAAAAATAAAAATAAAAACGGAAAAGGAATGAATACTTTTTTTCGCGGCAGCCAGCGGTGGCACCGCCAGATCCAGCGGTGGCACCGCCAGAACCAGCGGTGGAACCGCCAGAACCAGCGGTAGCACCGCCTGAGCGTTCGGTCGCTAGGCGGTGGCACCGCTCGGTTTGGCGGTGGCACCGCCCGAGAGCCCTTATTTATATCCTAAGGGTTAGGGCCGGCGGTGACACCGCCCCCAACCCGTGGGAATCTGCCTCAACCCTCCCCCAACCTCTCTAAAGCCTCATTCCAACATTTAGAAGCCTTGGAAAGGGATTTTTGTTGGTCCAAGCTCTCCATCTTTCAAGAAATTTTCAATAAGGTAAAACTTGAAATTTTCTTCCTCTTTTCATTATTTTCCCTACCCTTTACAGTTTCATATTTTTGATCCATCATCTTGTCTAGATAATGGCTCCTAAGAGATCAAAAGGGAAAAGGATTGTAGGAGATTCATATGACCAAAATCTTTTTCAATCTAAAGAAGTAGCACTTAAATTTTCATATTTCGAAACAAAAACTATACATAAGGGTAAACACGTTGATCTAAATGAACTAGGAAACCTTGAACCCATTAGGTGGTTTGCACATTTAGATGCCTTACCTCTCCTACAAATCAATGAACCAATTTATCCTAGGTTAGTTAGGCTATTTTATGCAAATTTGTGTGTGGACAACGAAAGCCTAAGTACTTACCTTTTAGGAACACAGATTAGAATCTTTGACAGCACTATTTGTGAATTAATTGGACTCACTGAAAAAGATAGGGGCTGTTATTTTAGAGGTAAATGGGATGTAAATGTAATCGGAGCAACTTTGAAGCCGTAGAAACTATTTTTGCAAATCCGAACCTCGGCATACTACCCAAGAGTTGCGAACACTTACTACCCTTTAATTCTAAAATTCTTCATCACATCATAACAAGCATCATATTTCCTAAACAATTTCATCTTGATGAAATAAGTCAAATAGAGATGAGCACAATGTATTGGATTATGACCGGTCAACATAACTGCTTTGGATACTCCATCCGGCAACACATGAAGGATATTATGGCTAGAGACGGTATGTTATCATATGGGGGGTTAATCACACGACTTATACTTGCCCATGACATTTGTATCCCACCCGATGAAGAGACAATTCAAAGTGATCGATATAACATCATCAATATAAATCTATTGAAAAGACTTAGGTGCACTTTTAGCAATGGTATATGGGTGAGGCAACCTAGAAGGACTGATCCAATTCCCCCACCAGTAGAACACCCTGAAACACCAATTCTTAGGGGAAATGAATCTCCTCCTCCTAGTCCCTTTGGCGCAGCACCTTCAGCTCCTGCTTCCTCCTCTGAAGAACTCATTTTGGCAGAATTGTATCAGATCAAATCACAACAAGACCAACTCAAAACACAGCAAGAGCAGATTCAAACTCAGCAATTTGAAATTTTGCAGGAACTACGGCAAATGAATCAAAAAATAGATGTCCTGTATCAGCACTATGCATTTCCTCCTAAAGATTAATCGATGTATCTTTTATATTGACATGCGATCTTTGTCATCTTCTTTCCTTGAATGACATGTTGAACCTTCTTTTGTGATGTATTTTGAATGAAAGATGATGTTGAATTCCTTTGCCTTAACAATCACAAATTATATGCTTAAAGACGCTCTCCTTTTTGTTGATGACAAAGGGGGAGAAATATGGTAAATTGATAATTGCTATGCTATGATTGCCATGAAATATTTGCATTATATGTTGATATCTAGCAATGATCACTATCATTCACGTTTGAAATATAAAACTTGAAAATGGTTGTCAAGTCATTGATAATTGCTATGCTATGATTGCCATATTTTCACTATGAAATGTTTGCATTATATGTTGATATCTAGCAATGATCACTATTATTCACGTTTGAAATATAAAACTTGAAAATGGTTGTCAAGTCTTGACATCATTTTCAGAAAGATACATCATGATAGGGAATCATGATGGGAGTATTGATAAGGTTTGACTTATCAATATGTCTCTTGAATTCAAAGGCTTTGAATTCAAGAATGACTTATCTCAAGTATGGCATATAGATAGGGGGAGTTAATATTAACTCCATTATCAATTGATTGTCATCATCAAAAAGGGGGAGATTGTTGAATCTCGGATTTTGATGATGAAATCAATTGTCATGTTTTATCTAATCCATATGTTGAGATAAGTATGCAGGATTAACTACGAAAGCTTGAAGACATAAAGCGAGTCTACCGGAATCAAGTTCGATGGGTGTTTGAGAGTCCGAAGATTCGTCGGAGATGCTGCCGGAACCAATCGAGAAGAAATCGGGGACTTATCGAAGTTTTCGGAAGTCCGCCGAATAAGATCATCGGAGGTTCGCAGAGATCACCGAGAAGGCTCGGCTACTCGTTGACTTCGCCACAAGATCGGGAGCCAGCTGGGAGTCTGTCGGAAGAAATCCAAGGGCGTATCGGAAGTCCGTCGGAAGATCACCGGGAAGCTCGCCGGAACAAGACTTGAAGTTCGCCGGTTAAAAACTTGCTTAGGAGTATGTCTTTAGTTACGTAGTTTGAATGTAATTAAGGTTAGGATTAAGAAATAATCTTACACCTTGATTAGGGGCCAACTGGGCCCAAAATGAAACCTGGTTTGGGCCGGACTTAAAGCCCAACCAGTGACTAGCAAGGTCGGGCGGTGGAACCGCCGGTCTGGGCGGTGGCACTGCCCAGCACTCGAGAGCCAGGCGGTGGCACCGCCTGTCTGAGCGGTGGCACCGCCCAGCACCCGAGAGCCAGGCGGTGGCACCGCTGGACTGGGCGGTGGCACCGCCCAGTACACTGTCAGTGTCAAAACTGACAGGCGGTGGCACCGCCACTGACAGGCGGTGGCACCGCTAGCTTCGGGAACCGAAGAGAATTCAAATTTTGGAGCCCAAATTTGAATCCTCTTGAGGCCTATAAATACCCCTCTATTCTCAGCTGAGAATACAACTTTTTGAGTAGCAAGTGATTGAGAGAAAGGTCTTAGAAAAGTCTTAGCAATCCTTGGTTTTCAATTTGCTAGTGTTCACCTCCTTTCTTGAAAATCTGTAAGAGTGTGAACTGCTTGTAAAGAGTTGTAAGAGGGGTATTTACCCTTCCATTTCAAGAGATTTGCTAGTGGAAGGTGGGAGCCTCGTCGAAGAGGGGCCTCGCAAGTGGATGTAGGTCATTTGACCGAACCACTTTAAAAACGGCGTAATCTCTGGTTTGCATTTCATTGTTGCTATTTACATTACTGCAAACCATCTTCACTTTGATGCTCTACTTCTTGGTCTCCTTCATACGTATGCCTTCAAGTTAAAACGCAATCGAAACAGTTTCAAACGAAACGTTGCTTTTATCGTACGAAGTTTCCGAAAGTGTTTAAATCATCGAAAGTTTATCGTTCTCTACCGCTGCACTAATTCACCCCCCCCTCTTAGTGCCGCTCCGATCCTAACACTTCATAGAGAAGTGTCTAGATAATAAAGCCTTTACTATGGACAGAATTCTTACATTATTCCCAATGATCAGGTTGTCATCTACATATAATACCAAGAAAGTGATAGCGCTCCCACTTACCTTTCTGTATATACAAGGCTCATCTTCGTTTTTAACGAAGTAATAAGATATGATTGTCACATCAAATCTTATGTTCCTGCTAGTCATATGTGCCCTATAAGCCAATCACATGAGTGATGGCACATGTGACTTGATAAGTAGTCTTTTTGCTTATTATATTTTAGTATTTTATCACTTTATATTGACTATTGTATATATTGTAATGTCCTTAGATCTGTGCAATGGGAATCGGATCGTGATGAGATCATGATAATGAGATCGATTCACCTTTAAACATATATCCTAAATAATCTCAGTCATAGGTTACTCGAGAGGGGCATCGAGTTAACTAGACAGACCGGTGTGTTATATACCCATCCATATGATGGATGCAGCAGGTTTCATAGCTGCTCGTGTGGGGACACTAGGGATACAATACAGGTGCTCATTAGGGAATGAGTTCACTGATTGATCCGCTTATGGAATGCTAAATGGTTGATGATGCCTTATTATCATATAGCAATTCCATAGTCACAGTGGTGTATCAGGTCCCTAGACTTGAGACATCAAGGATGTCCTATATGAGTGCTCCAATTTTTGATACTAGACTTATAGATTTGGATATCCCAGATCTAGTACAATTGGTAATCTAGAGTAGCAGTCAACCTTATGAGGTTATTGAGTGTTGATAGAGGATCATCCACTCTCGGTGTCATGAGATGAATATCCTATGAGTTCTTACTCAGACAAATCCCTCGTCAAGGTCATTCAGATTGAAAGAAAAAGAGTTCTTTGGAAGAATCCGATTAGAGCGAAACTTCAATGGGTCTAACAACACCATGCTCGATATATGGTCTCTGGGATATTAGATGGATGAGGGACTATAGGTATACGGTAATTGAGGACAGACAAGTCCAATGGATTGGATTCCCCTATATCATCTAGAGACTGTGGCGTAGTGGCCTAGTACGTCTGTAGTCAATGAGTCGAGTGAATTATTATAGAGATAATAATTCACTAAGCCAGAAGGAGTTCTGACAGGTATGACTCACGGCCAACTCGATATTGGGCCTAGAGGCTCAAACACATATAGTAGGCATTGCGATGAATAGAGATTCGGATATTAGATATTTGTCGGAGCCCTTGTCTTATTGGATATCCAATAAGCCCCTGAATTATTAGATCCTATGGATGAGATCCAATAAGAGTGCATAAGAGATTATTGGATAGAGATCCACTAATCTAAGAGGCTTGGGTAATTGGATGGAGATCCAATACCCAATAGGGGAGGATCCATTAGGGTTAAGTTGATAGAGGACCTCTATAGATAAGAGAAATTCAGTGGTTCATAGGCTAGAGCCTTTGCTTGCCTCTCATATTCTCCCCCCCCTCTCCACCGCAAAGCTGTTAGGATCAAGAACGCACTAAGAGGGGGGGTGAATTAGTGCAGCGAAAAACTTTTAGGATTTAAAAAACTTGTTGTGATTAAAGCTCATTCAATAAGAATGGTTTCAACTCAATCCCTTTTCGGAAGAACTTTGAACTTGAAACCTTTCATGAAAGACCAAGAGAGGACTAGGGGGATTTGCAGCAAAGTAAAGTGCACAATTGAAAAACATCAGTTTCGTAAAGTTTTTGTACGAGTAAAGCCGATTTTGGAATATGTTTATGTCAAAGCGTAAATAGATGTAGTTAAGCACAGTAAGAAGGAGAGGCAGTTTGCTATAAAGGAAAGATGCTCAAATCAAATACAAATCGAGAGTTTAGAGTGGTTCGATCAACCGTGACCTACATCCACTTTTGGCTTCCTCCTCTGACGAGGTCACCAGCGTCCACTAGAGGCCATCCTTCAATAGGTGAAGGCCAACCACCCTTTTACAGCTTTTCTCCTTTTGCCAGGCTTAGGAGACAACCCTTACAAGTTTCATTCCTCTCTTGAATGATCTCAACACTTAGAAGAAAGGAGGAGAACTTTAGCTTTTATAACACTTTTAAGACCTTAAAGAGTCAAGATTAAAGCAAATTTTCGTTTCCTTTCCTGCAGGAAAGGGTGGGGTTTTTATAGGCCCCAATGAGTTTGAAAATGGAGCCTAAAAGTGTCCATTTCTGGATTTTCGGGGTCCTAACGGTACCACCGCCATTACTGGGTTGTACCACCGCCTAGCACCTAACACTGGCCGGTACTACTGCTCGATCTAGGTGATACCACCGCATGACCAGGGGTGGTACCACCGTTGGCAGCAATAACTGCCAATAGTACAATCGCCCAGAATTCCTGGGAGATCGAGTCTCCTAGGCGGTGCCACCACCGGCCAGGAATTCAGGGTCCGAATGGGCTGTTCCATTCGGCCCAATTTGGGTCTATTAAGGGCCCAATTGGCCCCTAATTAAGTTAGTGGGATTACCTCTCAATCCTTACTTAATCTAAACTCTAACTATGACATTTAAGACATGATTACTGTAATTCATGTTCCGGTGCGTCAATCGCTCATCCGGTGAACATCCGATGAACCCTGGCGATGCTCCAGCGGACTCCTAGCAAGCTCCCGGACTTTGCGATGATCTTCTTGGTGAGTTACAATGAGCTTCTATGGAAAGCTCTAGGACTTCTTGGTTGATTCCCATAGAACTTCCGACGAATGTCCGGACTTCCGACAAACTCTCGAACTCCCAACGTGATCTTGGTCTTGACTCCGGCAAAACACCTACTGCATGTCTTACTACCATCATAGTTAATCCTGCCACTTTTCTCAACATATAAATTAGATCAACAAATGATAATTGACTTCATCATCAAAATCCGAGATTCAACAATCTCCCCTTTTTTGATGATGACAATCAATTGATGATAGAATTAACCTTAACTCCCCCTATCTATATGTCATTCTTGAGAAAAGTCATTCTTGAATTCAAGAGACATATTAATAAGTTAAGTTCATTTAAACTTATCAATACTCTCATCATGATTCCTATCATGATATAGCAATTCTGAAAATGATGTCAAAGCATGACATCCATTTTCAAGTCTTATATTTCAAATGTGAAGGATAAAAATCATAGCAATTTTATCATATGGCAAGATATCAACTTTGTAAAATTGCAAGTTAAGCTTTAGATATCTTATCATAATGCAAACATGTATAGCAATTCATTCTATCATCAATTTACTATATATTTCTTCCCCTTTGTCATCAACAAAAAAGAGAACGATTCAACAATGTATGCAAGTATATTAAAAAAAGATTCATGTCATATTTCAACTTTATAAAAATAATTTATATCAATCATATTTCAATCATTCATGATATTGTATCATTCACAAGTTCTCACATAAAAGGGATAGCTTTCATTACTTCTTCCTTTTTATTTATCATCAACGCTTTGCATGAAGGAGGAAAGTAAGGAGGAAAAGCTATTGAGAACTAACTTTGAATGAAGTTAAAAATGATAAGAGAGTTTCATTATGCTTCATTTTTCACAAGGATCAAAATATACATGTGAAATTAAATCCTTGTAAGTGTTCATCTCAAAAAAAAAAAAAATCTTCCTTCATCAAGAAGGAATTCATGTGAAAGAATTATTCTATCAAATCCATTTCTCAATTAAAATTCACAAAAGATAAATCCATGAGAGATGCATTTGTCAATTAATTCCATGTATCAAAAATCATTTAGTGATGGAGCATGCATATGCAATAAATTTGATATGGCATAGACTCATGAAAACTCCATTCAAGAAATATATTAAGTCCGGAAGAGAAATACAACAAAATCATGCATTGGGACAATATTTTGTCATAGCTTTTTAATCATAATTATGAAGGTAAATTCATTAGTGCTTTGTAGTGTTCAAAGATTAAGAATCAGATGTATGATTAAAACTTCTTAAATCACAATCATGAAAGTATAACTTGCTCATCATCATGGAAACTTTTCGCATCAAGGCATAAAATTTTTAACATTAAATTAAACATGTTATTGAAGCATACAATCATGTCAAATTCGTATCATAAAATTTTCAGCACCGAATTTAAGTGATTGATCAAAGAATCAAGAAAGTCTGAAAATAAATTTTAACAAATTCATGCATTCGGACAAATCAATATTCCTAATTCTCTTCTAATAAAATCAAATTATTCTTTATTTAAATATTTTATAAAAATATCAGCTAATTGATGTTTAGTATCAATAAACTCTATGATTACATCATGATTAGTGACATGATCTCGTATAAAATGATGCATAATATTAATATGTTTTATTCTAGAGTGTTGAATGAGATTCTTTATTAAACATATTGTACTTGTATTATCACATTTTATGGGGATATTTTTAAGATGAATCTTATAGTCCTCTAAAGTGTTTTTCATCCACACAACTTGTGCACAGCATGCACTAGCTGCAATGTACTTAGCTTCGATTGTGGATAGTGCAACCAAGTTTTGTTTCTTGGATGACCAAGAAACAAGTGCATGTCCCAAAAATTGACATGTTCCTGATGTACTTTTTCTATCTAGTCTACATCCAGCAAAATCCGCATCAGCATAAGCAATTAGCTCAAAGTTCTCAGATTTTGGATACCATAATCCTAGATTTGTGATTCCTTTAAGATATCTAAGTATTCTTTTAACTGCTTTAAGATAAAATATCTTAGGATTAGATTGAAACCTAGCACAAAGTCCTACACTAAACATGATATCCGGTCTAGTTGCAATGAGGTAAAATAAACTTCCTATCATACCCCTAGTTTTTTGATCAAAGCTTTCTCCACTTTCATCAATTTCTAACTTAGTGGAGGTACTCATAGGAGTGTTGATAACTTTTGAGCTATCCATATTAAACCTCTTTAGCAAATCTAAAGCATATTTTGTTTGACTAAGAAAGATGTCATTACTTAGTTGTTTGATTTGTAAACCCAAAAAGAAGGTTAATTCTCCCATCAAACTCATTTCAAATTCAAGACTTATACTCTTAGCAAATGATTCACAAAGAGATTCATTCGTGGAACCGAAGATAATATCATCAACATAAATTTGAACAATAAGAAAATTATTTTCAAAATTTTTAATAAACAATGTAGTATCGACCTTTCTTTTAGAGAAATTATTTTCAATAAGAAATGAACTAAGTCTCTCATACCAAGCTCTTGGGGCTTGTTTTAAACCATAAAGAACTTTAGTCAATTTAAACACATGATTATGGAGACTATTGTTCTCAAATCCGGGAGGTTGTTCAACATAAACTTCTTCAGAAATAAAGTCATTAATAAAAGCACTTTTAACATCCATTTAAAATAACTTAAAATTGTTACTACTAGCATAGGCAAGGAGCATCCTTATGGGTTCTAATCGAGCCACAAGAGTGGTCATTTGGCCTAAGAACAAGCTTCCATACCTCATTTCTCTCAAATTGATTTAACTCATCTTGCATTACGATAATCCATGAAGAATCTTTTATGGCTTTGCTAATATATTTTGGTTAAATTTGAGAGAGAAAAGCGGCCTTGGCACAAAAATTTTTAAGAGAAGAACGTATTTGAACCCCTTTAGATATGTCTCCTATGATTAGCTCCATATGATGAACATCTACATACTTCCAATCCTTTGGTAAGAATGTTTTTGAAGTGGATGCATCTAAGTTGCTAGTTGGAGAAGGGGTTTCATTTAAATTCAAAGTATCAAAATTAACATCATCATCAAAATCATTATTCTTAATTTCAGAAATCTCATTAAAAATAACATGAATAGATTCTTCTATAATTAAAGTTCTTTTATTGAATATACGAAATGCTTTAAATATCGAAGAATAGCTAAGAAAAAATTTTTCATTGGATTTAGCATCAAATTTTCCTAAGGCATCTTTTTTATTCAAGATAAAACACTTACACCTAAAAACTTTAAAATATAAAACATTGGGTTTTTTGTTGTTCCACAACTCATAAGGAGTTTTAGTGAGTAAGGGTCTTACTAGAACTTTATTCATGACATAGCATGTCATGTTTATGGCTTCGGCCTAAAAATATTTGGGTAGGCTATGTTCATTCAACATGGTTCTTGTCATTTCTTACAAATTTCTATTCTTTCTTTCTACTACTCCATTTTGTTGAGGATTTCTTGGAGTATAAAAGTTGTGGTTGTATCCATTGGATTCACTAAATTCTTGAAAATCATGGTTTTGAAATTCACCACCGTGATCACTTCGAATTGACGAAATCATAGAACCCTTTTCATTTTGAACAAGTTTACAAAACTTGGTGAAATATCTAAAGCATTCACTTTTGTATGTCAAGAAATAAGTCCATATGTATCTACTATAATCATTTACAATGACAAAAGCGTATTTGCTACCTCTTAGGCTTAATGTAGAAATTGGTCCGAACAAGTCCATATGGATCAATTGCAAAGGTCTAGAGGTGCTTATTTGATTCTTAGATTTGAAGCTACCTTTTATTTGTTTTCCTAATTGACAAGCATCACACACATTATCTTTAATGAACTTGATATGAGGAATTCCTTTTACAAGTTCTATAAATGAGATTTGTGTGATTAGCTTCATGCTAGCATGACCTAATCTCCTATGCTAAAGCCAAGCATCATCATTCAAAACCGAAAAACACATTTCATTGCAAATATCATTAATGTCAATGGTGTATACGTTATTTTGTTTTAATGCAATTATATATGTGTTTTTGTGTGGTTTTTCAATAATGCAAGCATTAGATTCAAATTTAACAATATATCCTTTATCACACAATTGACTAATGCTCAGGAGATTATGTCTTAAACCATCAACTAACAAAACATCTTCAATAAAGAATTTGGATTTGTTACCTATGGTTCCTTTGCCAATGATTTTACCTTTATTGTTGTCTCGAAGGTGACATATCCTTCATCTATGCTAGTGAGCTTAGAGAATTGAGATGGATCTCTGGTCATATGCCTTGAGCATCCACTATCAAGGTACCATCTCTTGCTCCTAGCTTGTGATGGTATACATTTCTATAAAAAAAGATGATTTTTAGGTACCCAATTGACCTTGGGTGCCTCAAAAACCAATTTAAATTGCTTATCATGTTGCATAGAATTCTTTACGGTTCCTTTAGGAACCCAAATCAATTTGTTTGAACTAACCTTCTTGAATGGACAATGATAAGCTCTATGTCCATGTTGCAACAAAAGTTGCATTTGTTTTGATGCGAAATATACAAGATAGGGCCTTTAATGAAGGTGGTTGGATTTTGATGAGAGCTTCTCACAAATCCAATTCCACTTCTTTTATGAACGTGACCCTTATTGGTAAGGATCATGTTCAAAGACATGCTACCAACCTCAAATTTCTTCAAGGTATCCTTGAGTAGCAAGTTCTCCTTTTGAAGTATTTCTAAATCATGGCATTTCGTACATAGAGCTAAACTATCATTATGCTCAAATTTTAATTTATCGAAATTACTAACAAGAGTATCATGCTCCTTTTTTAACAATTTATATTTTCTACTAATTGTTTTACATTCATCAAATAAATCATGGAAAGCATTTAATAATTCATCAAATGATAAATTTGCATCAATTAAACTTGATACCTCCTCTCCGATGGCCATTAGTGCATAGTGAGCAACTTGCTCGGTGTTGGGCTCCTCTTCTTCGGATGCGCTTGAGTCATCCCATGTTGCTTTGAGCGCCTTCTTCTTTGGTATTCTCTTCTTGGCTTGGGGACATTCACTTTTGTAGTATCTCGGCTTCTTGCATTTGTAGCAAATTACTTGATCTTTTTTGGATTCAAATTTATTTTTGGTGTCATTTTTAAATTTATTTCTTTTAATGAATTTTTTGAATTTCCTTGTTAAAAGTATCAAGTCATCGTCAAAGTCCTCATCACTTGAGTTTTCTCTCAAGTGGTCTTCTTGTATTCTTAGTGTCATATCATTCCTATTCTTTAGAAGGGTGTCCCCATGCTCTTCATGAGCTTTGCAAGTCATTTTATAGGTCATTAGTGACCCAATTAATTCTTCAAGAGGAAAGTTATTTAAATCTTTGGACTCTTGAATGGCCATGACTTTAGGGTCCCAACTCTTAGGAAGGGATCTTAAAACTTTATTAACGAGCTCGAAATCTAAAAAACCTTTACTAAGTCCTTTTAGACCATTGACAACATCCGTAAAATGGGTGTACATGTCTCCAATGGTCTCACTCGGTTTTATTCGAAATAATTCATAAGAATGTACTAAAAGGTTGATTTTTGACTCTTTCACTCTACTTGTGCCTTCATGAGTCACTTTGAGTATGTGCCAAATATCAAAATCCATTTCACAAATCGAAATATGATTGAACTCATTTTTATCTAGTGCACAAAATAAGGCATTCATAGCCTTTGCATTTAAAGCGAAAGTCTTCTTCTCCAATTCATTCCAATCGATCATTGGAAGAGAAGACTTTTGAAATTCATTTTCTACAATATTTTAAAGCTCAAAATCCATAGAAATTAGGAAGATCCTCATTCAAGTCTTCCAATAGGTGTAATCTGTCTCATTGAACATTGGCGGACGTGTAATTGAGTGACCCTCTTGGTTTCCAGCAAATGCCATCTCTCTTAGGTTTTAATCCAACTAAGAGTGAACGTTGCTCTAATACCAATTGTTAGGATCAAGAGCACACTAAGAGGGAGGGGTGAATTAGTGCAGCGGAAAACATTTACAATTTAAAAAAAATTATTGTGATTAAAGCCGATTCAACAAGAATGGTTTCAACTCAATCCCTTTTCAGAAAAACTTTGAACTTGAAACCTTTCGTGAAAGACCAAGAGAGGACTAAGGGGATTTGCAGCAAAATAAAGTACACAATTGAAAAACATCGATTTCATAAAGTTTTCGTATAAGTAAAGCCGATTTCAAATGATATTTACGTCAAAGCGTAAGTAGGCGTAGTTAAGCACAGTAAGGAGGAGAGGCAGTTTGCTATAAAGGAAAGATGCTCAAAGTAAATGCAAACCAAGAATTTAGAGTGGTTCGGTCAATCGTGACCTACATCCATTTTCACCTTCCCCCTTCGACGAGTTCACCAGCGTCCACTAAAGGCCTTCCTTCAATAGGCGAAGGCCAACCACCCTTTTATAGCTTTTCTCCTTTTGTCGGGCTTAGGAGACAACCCTTACAAGTTTCACTCCTCTCTTGAATGATCTCAACACTTAGAAGAAAGGAGGAGAACTCTAGCTTTTACAACACTTTTAAGGCCTCAAAGACTCAAAATTAAAGCAAGTTTTCGTTCCCTTTCTTGCTGGAAAGGGTGGGGTTTTTATAGACCCCAATGAGTTTGAAAATGGAGCCTAAAAGTGTCCATTCTTGTATTTCTAGGGTCCTGACGGTACCACTGCCATTACTGGGTGGTACCACCGCCTGGCACCTGACATTGGGCGGTACTACCACTCAATCTGGGCAGTACCACCGCCTGACAGAGCTCAGAGATCGAGCTTTGGCGGTACCACCGCTAGCAGCAATAACTTCCAATGGTACCACTGCCCAGAATTCTTGGGAGACCGAGTCTCCTGGGCAGTGCCATCGCTAGCCCTAGCGGTGCCACCGTCGACCAAGAATTCAGGGTCCAAATGGGCTGCTCCATTTGGCCCAATTTGGGTCAGTTAAGGGCCCAATTGGCCCCTAATTAAGTTAGTGAGATTACCTCCCAATCCTAATTTAATCTAATCTCTAACTATGACATTTAAGACATGATTACTGTAATTCGTGTTCCGATCTCGATGCGTCAATCACTCTTCCGACGGGCTTCCGACGAACTTCCGGCGAACATTCGACGAACCCTCGGCGATGCTCCGGTGGACTCCCAACAAGCTCCTGACTTCACGATGATCTTCTTGGCAAGTTCCGATGAGCTTCTATGGCAAGCTTCAGGACTTCTCAGTTGGTTTTCCGCATAACTTTCGACGAACGTCCGGACTTCCGACGAACTCTCGAACTCCCAACGTAATCTTGGTTTTTGACTCTGGCACAACACCTACTACATGTCTTACTGCCATCATTGTTAATCATGCACACTTTTCTCAACATATAGATTAGATCAACAAATATTGACTTAATCATCAACCCTGCCAGTACTGGGTTGGTACACCGCCTGGCACCTGACATTGGGCGGTACTACACTCAATCTGGGCAGTACCACCGCCTGACAGAGCTCAGAGATCGAGCTTTGGCTGGGTACCACCGCTAGCAGCAATACCTTCCAATGGTACCACTGCCCAGAATTCTTGGGAGACCGAGTCTCCTGGGCAGTGCCATCGCTAGCCCTAGCGGTGCCACCGTCGACCAAGAATTCAGGGTCCAAATGGGCTGCTCCATTTGGCCCAATTTGGGTCAGTTAAGGGCCCAATTGGCCCCTAATAAGTTAGTGAGATTACCTCCCAATCCTAATTTAATCTAATCTCTAACTATGACATTTAAGACATGATTACTGTAATTCGTGTTCCGATGCGTCAATCACTCTTCCGCGACGGGCTTCCGACGAACTTCCGGCGAACATTCGCCGAACCCTCGGCGATGCTCCGGTGGACTCCCAACAAGCTCCTGGACTTCACGATGATCTTCTTGGCAAGTTCCGATGAGCTTCTATGGCAAGCTTCAGGACTTCTCAGTTGGTTTCCGCATAACTTTCGACGAACGTCCGGACTTCCGACGAAACTCTCGAACTCCCAACGTAATCTGGTTTTTGACTCTGGCACAACACCTACTACATGTCTTACTGCCATCATTGTTAATCATGCACACTTTTCTCAAACAATATTCATCATCAAAATCCGAGATTCAACAAAAGAAAGCTTGGAATTATGAGGAGCGTTGTCACAGCCCTATCATGTAGATCACTACTAGAGAGGAGGGCACTTGATCTCCTTCACCATCTCCTAGAGATCTGCAAGGATTCAGGGATATACGATCTCCCTAGATAACACAATCTACTCTATATGCAATTTTAAGTTTCATAGATTTTTACGCACCAATCTTCGTATGACGATGAACATCTTGTTAGGAAATTAGGAATTTTGTTTTCTGTTCTTCTGCTACGCATGTGATGTCGCCCCCCAAGATTTCCCAACAGTAAGCAAAATAGCGAATCACGATATCGGTAAACCTTGAGGGACTCGACCAACTCAATCTACATTGAGAATCGATCCCTACCTATAACGATGAAAGGCCGCGTGGGTCAATATAATTGCCTCACGTTTACTGACTTAATATTATCGAGAGAGGAGATTTTGATTTGGTCTCCTAATTATTATATGTCACACACATACATATTTAATATATATCTACATTGCATGTAAACATATACACATATCTAGTAGTTGTATAAGCAATCACACATCACATGAGCAATTAGATCAGATAATCATGGAACACAGCCTAATGTGATCAGGCCTGAGCCAGTGGGCCTAATCACTTACATCAAGATCTATGTGTGCAGCTGTGCATCTCTATGCCTTGTGATCGTCCATCTCGTCCTCGTCGGTTCTGTTGGTATCTCAACGTATCTCTATGAATTGTGATCGTCCGTCTCATGAGTCCCGCTATTGCTTCCACACTCCTGTTGTGCCTTCTCGTGTGATTACAACTTAATCATAGGTACGAAGGCCCGATAATAAATGAGAAATAAAATGGAGGCTCGCAGGCCCCAATAATAATAATCATAAGTACACACACATCACATGAGCAATTAGATCAGATTATGTGTGCAGCTGTGCATCTCTATGCCGTTGTGATCGTCCATCTCGTCCTCGTCGGTTCTGTTGGTATCTCAACGTATCTCTATGAATTGTGATCGTCCGTCTCATGAGTCCCGCTATTGCTTCCACACTCCTGTTGTGCCTTCTCGTGTGATTACAACGTAATCATAGGTACGAAGGCCCGATAATAATGCGAAATAAAATGGAGGCTCGCAGGCCCCAATAATAATAATCATAAGTACACACACATCACATGGTCCATGATCATCCGTCCACTTCATCTGTGTACACCATCATCATGTAGGACTACTAGATAATAATAATTAATTAATTAATTAAATCTTTTAATTAATTAATATTTTTTTAAAATAGGGATATATAGGAAATTTTTTGAATTATGATGGGTAATTTGGTAATTTGGACAAAAAGGATAGAATTCAGAATTTTTGAAATTTTGAGGGGCAAAATTATCTTTTGCCAAAAACCTAACCCTCCCCATCTCCTTTGTTGTGCTGTAGCCGCCGCTACCCTACCGGTCGTTGTAGGAAAGGGGTGGGGTTTGTGCCTGCGGGCGATACAACCCCTTGAGGCGATCATCGACCCCCGCAAGCACCGCCCCTATAGGTGGCTCACCCACGGGTGAGCGTCGCCCCTATAGGTGGGTCATTCGCGGGCTTCGCTGTGCTTGCAGGCCCCATGGGTTGCCAGCCATTGCTGGCCACAAGCCTATTGAAAGTAGGCCGCCGGCCGACTATTGTAGGTTCAGCACCTACACATGCGCCGGTGCTGTGCTGCCTGCCTGCAGTTGCCGCTGTAGGCGACTGCACACACGCAGATGGCAGCAAGATGTCATTTGTATGGGAAATAAGGGCAGCAATAGTTACTACCCTTTTTCACTTTTACGTCAATAATTTTGACGTCAAAACCTTCTCCAAAACATAACACACGTAGTTCAAAACCAATCTTTCACATGAACAACCTGACTCCGATACCACTGTAGGGAAATCTGGGGGGTGACATCACATGTGCAGTGGAAGAACATAACAGCAAAATCCATAAATTTCTCATCGATGTATTCGTCGTCGTGCGAAGATTGGTATGGAAAAACCATGAAACATAAAACTGTGTACATTAAAGATTGTGTTACCTACGGAGATTGTATATCCCTGAATCCATACAAATCTCTAGGAGATGGTGAAAGAGGTCAAGCATCCTCCTCTCTAGTGGTGATCCACATAGCAGGGCTATGATGATGTCCTCAAGTCTCCAGGCCTACTATTTGAGGATGAGAAGGGGAGAGAAGAATAGGAGATGACAACCCAAAGAGATTCTAGCCTATGAACCATTGGTTTCCTCCTATTTGTAAAGGTCTCATGTCAACTTAACCATAATGGATCCTACCCTATTGGGTATTGGATCTTCATCCAACTATCCAAGCCTATTAAATTAGTAAATCTCTATCCAATAATCTCTCATTGGCTCTTATTGTATCTCATCCATAGGATATAATAATTCAATGACTTATTAGATATCTAATAAGATAGGGACTCTAACGGATATCTCATATCCGAACCTCTACTCATCGCAATGTCTATCATATATGTGTGACCCTCTAGGCCCAATATCGAGCTGGCCATGAGTCATACTTGTTAAAACTTTTTCTGGCTTAGTGAATTATTATCTCCATAATAATTCACTTGACTCATCGACTATAGACGTACTAGGCCACTACGTTGCAGTCCCCAAACGATACAGGGGAATCCAATCCATTGGACTTATCTATCTTTAGTTAATGTATACCTATAGTCCCTTATCCATATAATATCCCAGAGACCATATATTGGGCATGGTGCTGTCAGACCCATACAGTTTCTACTCGAGTCTCGCTCTAATCAAATTCTCCTAGAGAACTCTTTCTCTCTCAGTCTAAATGACCCTGGCCAGGGATTTGTCTGAATAAGAACACATAGAATATTTCTCTCATGACACGAGTGGATAATCCTCTATCGACACTCAATAGTCCTTGTAAGGTTGGCTACCACTCCCGATGACTGGTTGTGCTAGATCTAGAACCTCTAGACCTATAAATCTGGTATCAAAGAATGTAGTACTCATATAGGACATTCTTGGTATCTCAAGTCTAAGAACTAGATACACCACTAGGACTACGGAATCGTTGTTTGACAATAAGACATCATCAACTATCCAGTATTCCGTAAGCAAATTAATTATTAAACTCATTCTCCAATAAGCACCAGTATTGTATCCCTAGTGTCCCCACACAAGCAGTTATGAGACTAGCTACATCTATCACATGGATAGGTATACAACACACTAGTCTGTCCGATTATCTTGATGTCTCTCTCGAATAACCTATAACCGGGATTATCTAGGATCTGCATTTAAAGGTGAATCGGTCTCATTATCGTGATCTCATCACGATCTGATTCCCATTGCACAGATCCATGGACATCATAAAATATTCAAGCAAGAGGCAATATAATAAGACCCTAAAGTCTTATCGTAGGCTCTGATACCAAATGATAAGACCCTAAAGTCTTATCGTAGGCTCTAATACCAATTGATAAGAACCCTAAGGTTTTATCATTGAAAAAAGAAGAGAAAATGGGAGAAAAGGGGAAAAGGGAATGATCCGCTTCGAGGGGGATCGGCCTCCTTGATCACTTCGAGGGGATCGACCTCCTAAGGTTTCTCCACAGACTGTGATAACATTTGATTGATTGATTTATTTCTTGATTACCTCAAGAGAAATGATTATATCACTATTTATAGAGCTCCACTCAAAGTCCACCAAGACTTGGACTCTAATAATAAATAAATATTAAATAAACCTCTACTCTAATTGAACTAAACAGACTTAATAAACAACTGAACTAAACGGACTCAATAAACATTATTCAAAAGCTCAGAAAAAGGGTCCTAACAGTTCCTCCCTCATCAAATAAGCCTTGTCCTTAAGGTTGAGCAGCATCAATCTCGGGGAGCTTCTCTTTCAGCACTTCAGTCATAGACTATCTGCAACGCATCACAACTCGTTGATCAAGTAAGTATGGTCTCCACTTTTTGATAGTGTAAGCAACAAGTCGGTCTTTCAGTATAGTAATCATTGCAAGAAACTCCTGGCCTTCTATAATTAATTTTATCTTTGAACATTTGCTATCATATGTTAAAATCCATCCGTCAGCGATTTTTACTTCGAATCTGTCATAGCCTTCAATGTGGTGGGCCAATCGGTCAACAATCTTACTGTCCATAAAATTGTTAGTGCTACTAGTATCAATCAAAACTATAATAGGCTGATGTTCCAGAGTTCCGCCAACTTCCATAGTTTACGGGTTGGAGTAGCCGGTTAATGCATGTATTGTATGTATGGTAGGTCCAACATTTTCATTAGAATTTATACCTTCATGATCGGAGTCCACATTTTTAGCTTTTGGTTCCTCTCCAATTGGTTCAATCATCATAAGTTTCCCTTGTTTACATCAGTGCTCTATACTCCACTTTTCATCATAGTACAAACCTCTTGCTCATCTTTCCTTGCTAATTTTTTTCTCATGCAGATGTGAGAATGAGATCGCAGCAATCATAGTGCAGGGTTGACGAGCCTTAACTTCACACCGGATCTTTGGAATAAGCCCTTTAATAAATGTATTCAAAAGTTATCATTCTAACCAATTTCTAGCTTGATTTGATAATCTTTCAAACCTACTCTGATATTCCAACACTATAGAAGTCTGACAAATTTTGGCGAGCTGTCCATCCACCTTCATGTATGAGTAGATTGTGTCACAATCTTGGGGCCCTTTTCCAGTATTTCCAGATCTGTACAACATAGAACTTGAGCTCCCATCTTGTTGAAATTTACTAAGGCTCTCCAATAGGTCCTTTTTGAAATCATTAAGTGTTTCTTGCAACCGGTTCCCAATTCTAATTTCCAATGCTTTCATTTATGCTTTCACTAAGTTATCAATGGCCATTTCGTAAGACTGCAAATCTGTAATCTCAACTCATGTTTCTAGTATTAGGACTAAGGCATCAATCACTGCCATATTCGGTGCTGCTGTTGCAACACAGTCGGTGGCAGGACTGTGGGAATGAAGGGTTGCTACGAGGATGCGGGGATGTAGCTGCGATCACTATGTGGGCTAGCCACAAGCAAGGGAAGCAGGGATCGCTTGCGGTTGAGGACATGACGATGCCGTTGAAGCAGCCAAGGCTAAGAAAAGGAGTTGGTGCGTGCGTTGCCGAGGTTGAAGCAACCGCACAAGAACTTGCTGCGCGTGCTGTTGGAGGGCGGCTATAATGGCATTGCCGGGGTTGAGGCTGCAGTGGAAAATAGGAATTGACGGTGGCAGGCTAGGCGGCAAGCGGTGTTGTCACTGGTTGGGTAGGAGCGATGACGGTGGTGGCAACCGGTGTTCGCAGTAGCAAGAGGACCAGCGATTGCTTCGTAGCAGCAAGAGGATTGCCCTATTTTGGTCACCAAGGGGGCATAGCAACGGGGAGCGATAGCGGTCCTTCTCGCCCAAGCCAGGGGGAGCGACGGTCATCGCACGGTGGCTGGCAGCAGTGGTGGATCGGTTGGAAGGCGACGACGCTCGAGGGGAAGATAAATGGTGGTGGTGCGGTTGGAAACAAGGGCAATAGAGGCAAGTTGCCCTATTTCGGTCGTTGCAAGGAGGGAGGCAACCGACGGCTATGGCTACGACCTGGGGGGGCAGCATGATGGCAGAGCGGTTAGGGCAGCGTCAACGATGGTGTTAGTGACGAAGGGGTGGTCCGCTGGTTGGGAAACGATGTCGGCGGTCCTTCTCGCTCGAGCCAAGGGGGAAGTGAGGAGAAGCGGTCACTGGCCGGGGGGGCAGTGGCGGTTGCTAGCCGGAGAGCAGCGGTGGCAGTTGCTGGCCGGAGAGTAGCGGCGGTGGGTGGGCCGACCGGAAGCAGGGGTGTGGCCGTGGGCCTTTTTTTTTTTTGAAGAGGAAGATAATTGCAACAAGAAAAGCTGAGGACCGCTGCTACGATACTAATTGATAAGACCCTAAAGTTTTATCCTAGGCTATGATACCAAATGATAAGACCCTAAAGTCTTATCGTAGGCTCTAATACCAATTGATAAGAACCTTAAGGTTTTATCATTGAAAAAAAAAAGAGAAAATGGGAGAAAAGAGAATGATCTACTTCGAGGGGGATCAGCCTCCTTGATCACTTCGAGTGGATCGGCCTCCTAAGCTTTCTCCATAGACTAGGATAACATTTGATTAATTTATTTATTTCTTGATTGTCTCAAGAGAAACGATTACATCACTATTTATAGAGTTCCACCCAGAGTCCACCAAGACTTAGACTCTAATAATAAATAAATATTAAATAAACCTCTATCTGACTCTAATTAAACTAAATAGACTCAATAAACATTATTCAAAAGCTCAGAAAAAGAGTCCTAACACAATATTAAGTGATAAAATACTAAATAATAATAATAAGCAAAAAGATTGTGTGTCAAGTCACATGTGCCATCACTCGTGTGATTGGCTTGCAGGGCACCTATGACCAGCACCTATAACCAATGCATACTGGCAATGCCACCGCTGGTGCATTGTTTTGCTCAGGTTATCGCTGTTTGTTTTCTTTGTCTAGCATTATTGCTTTTCTTTTGAGATACAGCAAGCAAGTACTCTTGCCTCCTTTTCTTTTGAGACAAGCAAGATCACAATCACTATGTAGTGCAAGCACTCATTTGCATAAATATCATATCAAGTCATTTCATGAAACAAAGTTCTACTTTTATAAATAGGAGGAAGGATTCTTATAGAAATGATCAAGATCAAACATACCAATGATCCATGGTTCAGATATCTTCTTTTGTGAATTGCATAGAGAAGGAATAAAAGTAAACAATCTCGAAAAAGAAGACTCAATTTTCAAAAGTCGAGAAATCCAAAAAATATAAAAGAAGAACTCATGCATAATAATTCTCAAGTTCAAATATCGAGAAATCAAGATCAAGATAAAAACTTATTTAAATTCAAATCATCAAATCATCAAAATCACTTTCAAGAGATTCAAAAAATGATAAAATTAGACTCTTTGATCTCTTATTGAAAACTCGATAAGATTTTAAGGATAAAGATATTTTCAAGAATAATACATTCCTTTTTTATGAGTTTGTGATTTATTTCATACAAGCATACATTTGTCTTTTATGTCAAATCATCAAATCATCAAATCATCAAATCATCAAATCATCAAATCATCAAATCATCAAATCATCAAATCATCAAATCATCAAATCATCAAATCATCAAATCATCAAATCATCAAATCATCAAATCATCAAATCATCAAATCATCAAATCATCAAATCATCAAATCATCAAATCATCAAATCATCAAATCATCAAATCATCAAATCATCAAATCATCAAATCATCAAATCATCAAATCATCAAATCATCAAATCATCAAATCATCAAATCATCAAATCATCAAATCATCAAATCATCAAATCATCAAATCATCAAATCATCAAATCATCAAATCATCAAATCATCAAATCATCAAATCATCAAATCATCAAATCATCAAATCATCAAATCATCAAATCATCAAATCATCAAATCATCAAATCATCAAATCATCAAATCATCAAATCATCAAATCATCAAATCATCAAATCATCAAATCATCAAATCATCAAATCATCAAATCATAATCACTTTCAAGAGATTCAAAAAATGATAAAATTAGACTCTTTGATCTCTTATTGAAAACTCGATAAGATTTAAGGATAAAGATATTTTCAAGAATAATACATTCCTTTTTTATGAGTTTGTGATTTATTTCAAAAAGAGAGGAGAAAATATATAAGCTATTCAGTTGGTGGTAAATTAAAGTGCATAAATAAAATGTCAAGCTGTCGATAAATTTGCTATATCTCTGTTAAGATTGATCTTGACGTAGTTCAATTTGATCCAACCGAGTCACTACAGAATCGTCATATGAGGAGCATGTTGTTCTATTGGAGGTACTACTTCAAAAGGACTAGTAGGAGGAGATTGGCTTTCCCTATATATAGGTATTTCTGGTTCTAGTGGGAGAGGTTCAGTCATCCTAGGTAATCTAGTCCAAATTTCATTTATTACTAGGCATCTTAATCTCATTTATAGGTTTATATTGATAATATTGAATCGATCTAGTTTTAAGGTTTCTTCATCAGGTGGAATAACTATGTCATGTGCACACATTAGTATAGTAATTAAACCACCATATGGAAGTATCAAATATTTTGTTGAGAGTTCAATCATGTTTTGTTGTATCAGATATCCAAAACAGTTGTCGTGTCCTACCATGATCCAATATATTGTTCCTAATTTTGTTTAACTAACTTTATCATGATGGCATTATTCTGGAAATAGAATACTTATCATGATGTGAATTGTTATGAATTGTTTTAGTTCATAATTATGAATTGTTTCACATGAAACCAAGCAAGACCATTGGAGACATAAACACCCGATTTACGGATGTCGTCAATGGTCTAAAAACACTTGATAAAAGTTTTTCTAATTTTGAACTTGTTAATAAGATATTAAGATGTTTTCCAAAGAGTTATGATCCTATTGTCAATATGTTTAGTTCTAGAGTGTTGATTTTTTATGCATTCGCACGAAAATTGTTCTAATATCAATAAAAAGGATGAATGCTTTATTGTCTGACATATCATTACTTCATCCAAACTCCCGACGCATTGTGTTTTCCTTAGACGTATTGTCCGATCTATCGACATGTTGATTCCCGTAATATTTGATCTTGGCGTAATGTCTAATTTTTTCATCCTTATGCTCGATCTCTGACTTCGACCCAATGTTTGATTCTCCTACTTCAATCGATTTGTCTTTTCATGATCAAAGATAGTTCTACATAACTTTTCTCAAATATAAATTAAATCATAAACTCATTAACTAATTTTATCATTAAAATTCAAGATTCAATAACTTATTTGTTCTGTTGTGCTATAAGGGTACTTATGTCAATTGGGGTAGTTGAACAGAATAAAAAGCATGCGAGTTCTAGACTATAGGAGTACGAGAGTGAGTACACTGATTTCTATATTTCTATATGATGTAGTTGAACAGAATAAAAAGCATTCTTGTCTGTTTGTTCCCTTGCTTGTTGCTACTAGCACTCTAATAACTAATGTACACTACACTGAAGACGGCCAGCTAATCAATATAAAGACAATCGGTTGAGTTACTAATGAGAGGTCTTACCGACCACATAAGGTAAAGGTAATTAGTTTTGTTACCAACAATAGGTCTTACCGATATCATAAAAGTAAAGGCAAGAAGTTGACTGTGATAATGAAGTTCCAAAGGCTAATTATATAAGAGATAAGACTGTCACCCTAATTTTGAGTTGTTTAAACGAGGTTTAACATTGTTTAAGCGATTTTTAACTCCTCTCATGGGTAATCATTATTCCATATCCTATCAGGCTATTCTAATGCATTTTAGCCTAGAAGGATAGCGTTCAAGCCTGTACCTTCAAGCTGTGTGGGGGTGTTTTCAATTCAATTACTTCAGCTGTGTGGGGGTGCTTTCAATTCAATTACTTCAAGCTGTGTATGGTACTTTTAATTCAATTAAACGTTTACTAGCCCTTTTGTTCAGGTCAAGCATAGAGCGGTTACTAACGTAAGCTTTGTTTTGAGTTTAGAGTCACAAGAAGGGAGCAAGAAGCAAGTAGTAGTGAGTAACCCGTAACACCCCAAACAACTTGTTATTGGTGCGAAAGCAACGGAACAAACAAACAATGGTGCAAGAACAAACAAGCAACGATGCAAGCCATTGTGCATTAGTGAGCTATTAAAACGTTGGTGTATTTGCCGGTGCAAGACTCTACGCATTAGCAGTATGAGTTTTTATCTTTAGCATTAGGGAGTTTGCCCTCGTGGGTTAAGGAGTTACACTGGAGTATTTGGTAAAGCCGACTCTGCTCGAAGTCAAGTTCCAGTTGAGTATAGAGAAGGTGCCAATAATCAATGGTTGCGGATCCATTAGTGAGAGAATTTGCTGGAATAAGGCCTCAACCCGTCTTTTCAACAAGCAACGGTGCAAGCCATTAAGTGAGTTGTATTTATTGCGCACTAGGAGTTTGAACAAACAGTAAGTTAAGGAGCTACTGACCGAAATAACTAAGAAAAAGCAATGGCGAAAGCAGCAAGAGCAAAAATTCTTTACAACACATATAGGGTCGGGTGAACTCTTGGAGTGCTTTGGCAAACTAGTAGCTTGTTCCTTGCATGTCATGTTTGAGCGGAACACCTGCAGCTTTAAGAATTTCAGATATCAGGTTAGGGCAGAAGAAGAAGTCAGCAGTAAGCTGTTGGGTTATGGGTTACTAAATGAAATTAGTTAAGCTGTTGGGTTATAGATTCCCGCCAATAAGCGTTAGTGCAAAATGACTTATTTTATTTAGTGTAAAAGAAATAGAGATATAAGATAATAGAGTAAATAAACTCCGGAACTAATGCTCATAAAGAGACATAAGCGTTGGCACTATAGTCCAGCAATCGATTCACAAGGGGTCATAAGCATCGACATCATAGTAGAGTAGTCTTTCCTCACATATGGAGATTAGAGCCGAGGCGAAGTCAGTTCTTAGCTATTGATCGACAACGGGCCTTGGTATTGGTGGCGTTCTTTCTCAACATAAGAAACTCTAATATATTCACATTCTGAAAAAAATTGCTATTCTTTGCAGACATGATTTCTGCATGACCCATCGAATGACACTGGCTTTGTTGGTTGTGCTTTGCTTTGTCCAGCAACATGGTGAGATTTTTCAAGACCACAGACGGTCCATAGATTTGCCATTTGCCTTTCTAGCTTTTTTGTGCTTCTGCCTGCTTTTCGATGGGATACCAAATCTTAAGAAATCTCTGCATAACATCCGCCTTTTAAGGTTGCCATATCTGTAACTCCACTGAAGGTGCAAAACTGGATTCTACCCAAAATGCCAAGGCTGATCGGAGATGTTAGACAGTGTAACATCGAAGATCCTTTAAAGCCGATGCTGACAGGACAAGTATGGGTTGAAGGTCTCCGTCTATGTGGCAGAGGATGCGGTGGAGTCACAGTTTAATGTACCTGTGATTAAGATGAGTACCTTCTGTCCTTATCTATTTACATTCTAGTTTCATATTTAATATTCCTATCATTATTCTGCATGCATTATGTGTTCTTTTGTTTGATTAGAAATAGACATTGTTAGATCATGTAATCTTATTTAATTAGATAATATATATTATAGATATGATTAGATTTTGATTATGATTATTCACTAATAGAAAAGAAATTCATGTTATAATAGAATTCCTTATGGGATACCCTTCATAGGATGAACTCTCCTAATAATTTCTTCTAGACCCTCTGTTCTCACCTATAAATAGACAGAACCTCTAGAGACTAAATAGACACATCTCAACGTAGTTGAGAGATTAAGATTTTTCTCTCAATCTCCCTATTCCATCAAGCTACGTGGTTCTATGAAAATATAGAAAGAGAGGAGAAGGAATGTGTAGTTCTCTTTGCAGATTCACATCTCATATCTGATGATTATACGCCTATAGATCAGATAAGGTTTATTTTTCTTAACAATAATAAAAGGTATGCATCGTAATATTGTTTAGATCTATTATTATTTGATTTCATATTCTGGCATAAAAGTTTTTTCATATTACAAATAGCATGATTACATATTTTATGCTAATAATTGATATCAAAACCTAAGTTCTTAAAATCAAATATATTAGATCTATTATTTTTATTTACGATGCATGAATAATCTATTTTCTCTAATGATCGCGAAGCAGCAATGGTCGTCGTCGACCTTGTTGGGTACAGCCAGCGAATCTATTATGTTGGGTAGCATGCACGTTGCAACGATTGCGTTGGGCAGTGTGCATGACGTAGTGCAGCAAGCAACGACCATGCAAGGGCAAATAGCCGCCTAGGCGGTGGCCATGCATGGGTAGGTCACGTCCAAGAGACGATCGTGCGAATGTAGGATCCGCGACTAAGCAATAACCGTGTGCATGCAGGAGCAACGACCAAGCGGCAGCCGTGCCCAAGCGGTAGTCACGAGCGAGTAGGCCGTATCAAAGCGGCAACCGCGCGCATGTAGGATCCGTGACTAAGCGGCAGCCACGCGCGGGCACAGGCCACACCAAAGTAGTAGCCTCATGCGGGCAAGAGCTGTGCCAAGGCGGCGGCCACACGCGGTAGGCACCGTAGTAGCAACCACGGCGTGGCAACCACACACGCGCAATCGACGACGACGACACAAGTAAGGGTTTGCCTTTTAACATATTTATAATTTTTCTCTCGAGGCTAGGGTTTTTATCAAATTATAATTTTGCCCTTTATAAATTTTATAATTTCAATTTATGTCCTATCAACATATTTATAGTTATACCCTTATGAAATTAAAAATTCTAATTTATATCCTTAATTATAAAATTGATAAATATGATTTATTATAATTGTGATTGAATTTGATCACAATTATATTTTTGGTTATTTGATTGGATTTAATTATGGATTAAAAAAACTATAAATTACACTTTACTTTTATGGTTTTCTCATATAACTTATTGATTATATTTTAACATGTGGTAAATAAAATCTAATTATTGTTCTTAGATATTCATTTGGTTATTCACATGTATATATTTAAAATTATGAAATAATGTTTATCTTTCACATGAAGGCATAATTTATTTGTTATCATGATTATCATATGAGTTTTTTCTTTTATTGATTAATATTTAATAATTATTATGATTGTTATTCTATTATTAAACTGCTTCAGCATAAATCAAGATAAATAAATTTATGAATATTATTTATAATTTATCTTCATAAGTTTTATCTAACCGATAGTTGCCAAAGTAGCCTGAGATGGTAGACTTATGATATGTAAATTACAATAAATGTCTTATTATTTGTAAGACATTTTAGATTATATTTTATATTTTTTATTAGTCCTACAACCACCAAAGCGACCTAGACCAATAATTTATAAAATATATTATGAAATTAGTCCTAAATGATATTAAATAAAATAATATTCACAATAGCAACATGAATCAAGATAAAGAAATTTGGTGAATATTATTTGTAATTTATCTTCCTAAGTTTTATTTGACCAGTAACTATCAAAGTAGCTTAGGATGATAGGCTTATAGGATATGAATTACAATAAAGTTTTTGTCATTCATGGGATATTTTATATTATGTTTTATCATTTTGTATTAGTCCTATCGCCACCAAAGTGACCTGGACTAATAATTAATAAAATATATTATGAAATTGGTCCTAAATAATATTAAATAAAATAATATTCATGATGGCACATATAATTAGGAGATTTAGATAATTCTAAAGGATAATCTATTTTAAATAGTTATGTGATGGGATAGGATGATACTGTTTTGGATATCCTTGCAGTTTAGGGTCGTATATCTAAAGGTAACAACACTATTCTACAATGATGGTATCAATCCTCCATAAATGATTTTGAGTGAACACTAGATATGTCAATATTTCACCCAAAAGTGAAACATAGATGATATCAATAGTTCATCATATTTTGGAAACTCAAAACATTGATGTTACATTATTACAGTGGTACTTCCTTCATTGTACTTTTGTAAATATCCCTATATTTTTTTGGAATAAATAGCTTGAGCATATGCAAGTTGTATTAGGTGAGTGAGACCTTGGTCAGATTATTTAACAGAACACAAAACTTGTTGAATCTCGGATTTTGATGATGAATTCAATTGTCATGTTTTATCTAATCCATATGTTGAGATAAGTATGCAGGATTAACTACGACAGCTTGAAGACATAAAGCAAGTCTACCGGAGTCAAGTTCGATGGGTGTTCGAGAGTCCGTTGAGAGTCCGAAGATTCGTCGGAGATGCTGCCGGAACCAATCGAGAAGAAATCGGGGACTTATCGGAGTTTTCGGAAGTCCGCCGAAGAGATCATCGGAGGTTCGCAGAGATCACCGAGAAGGCTCGGCTACTCGTTGACTTCGCCACAAGATCGGGAGCCAGCTGGGAGTCCGTCGAAAGAAATCCAAGGGTGTATCGAAAGTCCGTTGGAAGATCGCCGGAAAGCTCGCCGGAACAAGACTTGAAGTTCGCCGGTTAAGAACTTGCTTAGGAGTATGTCTTTAGTTACGTAGTTTGAATGTAATTAAGGTTAGGATTAAGAAATAATCCTATATCTTGATTAGGGGTCAACTGGGCCCAAAATGAAACCTGGTTTGGGCCGAACTTAAAGCCCAACCAGTGACTAGCAAGGTCGGGCGGTGGAACCGCCGGTCTGGGCGGTGGCACCGCCCAGCACCCGAGAGCTAGGCGGTGGCACCGCTGTACTAGGCGGTAGCACCGCCCAGTACACTGTCAGTGTCAAAACTGACAGGCGGTGGCACCGCCACTGACAGGCGGTGGCACCGCTAGCTTCGGGAACATAAGAGAATTCAAATTTTTGGAGCCCAAATTTGAATCCTCTTGAGGCCTATAAATACCCCTCAATTCTCAGCAGAGAGCACTACTTTTTTAGCAGCAAGTGATTGAGAGAAAGGTCTTAGAAAAGTCTTAGCAATCCTTGGTTTTCAATTTGCTAGTGTTCACCTCCTTCTTTCTTGAAAATCTGTAAGAGTGTGAACTGCTTGTAAAGAGTTGTAAGAGGGGTATTTACCCTTCCATTTCAAGAGATTTGCTAGTGGAAGGTGGGAGCCTCGTCGAAGAGGGGCCTCGCAAGTGGATGTAGGTCATTTGACCGAACCACTTTAAAAACGACATAATCTCTGGTTTGCATTTCATTGTTGCTATTCACATTACTGCAAACTTTCTTACTTGCTTTATTTACTCATTACCTTAGCTGCTCTACTATACGAATACGCTTTCAAGTTCAATTTTTACCATACAAAAGATTTATCAAAACCGACGTTTTAATCCGCTGCACTAATTCACCCCCCCCCCCCTCTTAGTGCTCTTGATCCTAACAATTGGTATCAGAGCAAGGCTCACTCTCATATTTGGTTTAATACTCAAGAGAGATGGCTTACTCCGGCATGCATGAGGGACACTCCATTACACGTCCACCTATGTTTAATGGGTCGGATTACACGTATTAGAAGACACGTATGAGAATCTTCCTAATTTCCATGGATTTCGAGCTTTGGACTATTGTTGAAAATGGATTTCAAAAATCTTCTCTTCCGATGAGCGAATGGAATGAATCGGAGAAGAAAGTTTTTGCTTTAAACGCAAAGGCTATGAATGCCTTGTTTTGTGCACTAGACAAAAATGAATTTAATCGCGTTTCAATTTGTGATTCTGCTTTTGATATTTGGAGAACTCTTGAGGTCACTCATGAAAGCACTAGCCGAGTGAAAGAGTCCAAAATCAATATTCTTGTACACTCTTACGAACTTTTTCGAATGAAACCAAGTGAGTCCATCGGAGACATGTACACCCGTTTCACGGATGTCATCAATGGACTCAAAGCTCTTGGTAAAGATTTTTCTAACTTTGAATTAGTAACTAAAATCTTAAGATCCCTTCCTAAAAGTTGGGATCCAAAAGTTACTATCATTCAAGAGGCCAAGGACCTTAAAACATTCCCTCTTGAAGAACTTATTGGGTCTCTAATGACCTACGAAATGACATGTCAAGCTCATGACGAGCTTGAGAACCCCCTTCCAAAGAACAGGAAGGATATGGCACTCAAATCACAAGAAGACCACTTGAAAGGAACATCAAGTGATGAGGACAGTGACAATGACATTGCACTTTTGACTCAAAAATTTAAAAAATTTATAAGAAAGAACAAATTTAAAAATAACACCAAAAACAAACTTGAACATAAAAAGGACCAAGTGATATGCTATGAATGCAAGAAGCCGGGGCATTTCAAAAATGAATGTCCCCAAGCCAAAAAGAGAACATCAAAGAAGAAGGCGCTCAAATATCACAACGTGGTATGATTCAAACGCGAATAGTGACCTGGAACGCCACCTGATCGTGTCCGGTCGGACCGTTACGGTGCTTGCACGATCGCAGATCCGCCTCACCGGCGCCGGGGAGTCCTTCTCGTACGCGCTCACGGTGCAGGGAGCAAAACCAGTCGGCATTCCTGTTCGATCAGACCGACTCACGAAAGTCGCTAAGGGCGGGCTTCTTGTCCCGGCCGCGCTGCTCGGCACCACGGTTTCACTGCGATGGGCGCGTGGACGGGAACCTGACAGCTCATTCGCCATCAGCTTCAGCGCAAGCGAGACTCATGACCTCTGCTGACGCGACTCAACGCGATTACGCTACGTGAGCAGCTGTTAGGTAGGGATGACGACCATCTTGAGACCCTCGCGCTGCTTGAGGCGGACTGACTTCGCGCGGATTCTCGACCAGGTCATGTTCGGGCTGTCGTCGATGTAGAGCGGGGCGTCGTTGATGCCGGCCGCGGCGTGGCGGCGACGGTGCGTCCAGTCGCGGGATGGTCGAGAGTGCCCTTGCGCATGCTCTGCAACGGGAATCGAGCATCGGCGCTGAGGGAGGCGCATCGCATCTCGGAGCGGCCCATCTCCGAGCGAGAGGGAAGAAGATGCAGGGACGTTTCGACTTGATGGCGGCCGCGCTGGCGAAGTCGGAGCGGCGAGCGTCGACTTCCCATGGCGGGGACGCGCGGCTCATGGGAGAGAACGATCATCTGACCCGGGTGCAGCGTTGGTCAGATGATCGAGACCGGCGAANAAGGACCCCTATAGAGTTCCAGGAGGCCGACTCCACTAAAGAGATCAACCCCAAGCTTAGAATCTACAAGGGTTCTAACACTTGGTATAAGAGCAGTGTTCTTAGAATCTTGCTGACTTCCACAACCATCATCATCTCTCCCACAGAAGCCCAAAGCAATTCCAACAATGCTTAAAAGACGTCGCAAAATTCCATCGTCACTCCACCCATCGCGGTCATTCTTGGATTCCCCGTGAATTGCAATAGGTTCTGGTTTCGTAACTTACTGCTACTGACAATGAGTTATCCTTATTCAAAAATCAAAAAAAAAAAAGTTTTTTTTTTTTTTTTGCCTAATTGCTGTTATAAACATTTCGTCAAAGTTTTCATCTCTACGACAAAAGATCATTGCAGAATTCCACCGCATAGCATAGGTCTGTGGATTCTTGCTACTATAATTCTATCCAACTCTCTATGAAATTTTATGACAACTTGAAACTTCCGAACAGCAGATTTCTCTTGGATTGGCAAAAAATTCTTAATTATAAACATTGATCTTTTCATCTAATCCACTATACTGAAAATCTGCACTGTAAAATTTCAGCCGCCATAGCATAGTTTATTTGATTTACATACTATGTTTTTTCTACAAAGCTCTACAAACGTTTTAGGATAGCTTTGAACACTCAACAGTAGATTACCTTTTGGTTTAATCGAAAAATTTCAATATACCACGTGATATTTACGTCCAAGCTGATACTTTCCATGGATTTCCGAACTTTGGACTATTGTTGAAAATGGATTTCAAAAATCTTCTCTTCCGATGAGCGAATGGAATGAATCGGAGAAGAAAGTTTTTGCTTTAAACGCAAAGGCTATGAATGCCTTGTTTTGTGCACTAGACAAAATGAATTTAATCGCGTTTCAATTTGTGATTCTGCTTTTGATATTTGGAGAACTCTTGAGGTCACTCATGAAGGCACTAGCCGAGTGAAAGAGTCCAAAATCAATATTCTTGTGCACTCTTACGAACTTTTTCGAATGAAACCAAGTGAGTCCATCGGAGACATGTACACCCGTTTCACGGATGTCATCAATGGACTCAAAGCTCTTGGTAAAGATTTTTCTAACTTTGAATTAGTAACTAAATCTTAAGATCCCTTCCTAAAAGTTGGGATCCAAAAGTTACTGTCATTCAAGAGGCCAAGGACCTTAAAACATTCCCTCTTGAAGAATTTATTGGGTCTCTAATGACCTACGAAATGACATGTCAAGCTCATGACGAGCTTGAGAACCCCCTTCCAAAGAACAGGAAGGATATGACACTCAAATCACAAGAAGACCACTTGAAAGGAACATCAAGTGATGAGGACAGTGACAATGACATTGCACTTTTGACTCAAAAATTTAAAAAATTTATAAGAAAGAACAAATTTAAAAATAACACAAAAAACAAACTTGAACATAAAAAGGACCAAGTGATATGCTATGAATGCAAGAAGCCGGGGCATTTCAAAAATGAATGTCCCCAAGCCAAAAAGAGAACATCAAAGAAGAAGGCGCTCAAAGCAACGTGGGATGATTCAAGCGCATCCGAAGAAGAGGGGTCCAACACCGAGCAAGTTGCTCATTACGCCCTAATGGCCATCGGAGAGGAGGTAACGAATTTAATTGATACAGATTTATCTTATCATGAATTATTAAATGCCTTCCATGAGTTATTTGATGAATGCAAAACAATTAGTAGAAAATATAAATTGTTAAAAAAGGAGCATGATAGTCTTACTTGTAATTTTGATAAATTAAAAACTGAATATCATGATAGTTTAGCTCCATGCATAAAATGCCATGATCTAGAAACTCTCCAAAAGGAGAAATTGCTACTTAAGGACACCTTGAAGAAATTCGAGGTCGGTAGCAAGTCTTTGAACATGATCCTTACAAATAAGGGTCACGTTGCTAAAAGAAGTGGAATCGGATTTGTGAGAAGTTCTCACCAAAATCCAACCACCTTCATTAAAGGTCCTATCTTACATGTTCAACACCAAAGCAATTGCAACTTTTGTTGCAAATATGGACATAAAACTCATCAATGTCCATTCAAGAAAATTAGTCCGAACAAATTGATTTGGGTTCCTAAAGGAACCATGATCAAGTCTATGCAACATGATAAACAAGTTAGATTAGTTTTTGAGGCACCCAAAAGTAAATGGGTACCTAAAAATAATCCCTTCTTGTAGAAACATACACCATCACAAGCTAGGAGCAAGAGATGGTACCTTGATAGTGGATGCTCAAGGCATATGACTGGAGATCCATCCCAATTCTCCAAGCTCACTAGCATAGACGAAGGCTATGTCACCTTCGGAGACAACAACAAAGGCAAAATCATTGGCAAGGGAACCATAGGTAACAAATTAAACTTTTCTATTGATAATGTATTACTAGTTGATGGATTGAAACATAATCTCTTGAGTATTAGTCTATTATGTGATAAAGGTTATATCGTTAGATTTGAATCAAATATGTGTATTATTGAAAAACCAAACAATAACATGACTATGATTGCATTAAAACAAAATAATGTCTACACCATCAATCTTGATGAACTAGGTAATGAAATGTGCCTCTCCGCTTTAAAAGATGATGCTTGGCTTTGGCATAGGAGATTAGGCCATGCAAGCATGAAACTAATATCTAAGATCTCATCTAGAGAATTAGTACGAGGGATTCCAAATATGAAGTTTGTTAAGGACAAAGTATGCGATGCGTGTCAACTAGGTAAACAAATAAAACTAGTTTCAAACCAAAAAATCAAATTAGCACCACTAGACCATTACAATTGATCCATTTGGACTTATTTGGACCAATTGACACGACAAGTCTAGGAGGAAGCAAATACGCTTTTGTGATTATAGATGATTATACTAGATACACTTGGACCTATTTCTTGGCTCACAAAAGTGATTGTTTCAAATGTTTCTCTAAATTTTGTAAACTCACTCAAAACGAAAAAGGTTTCATGATTTCATCAATTCGGAGTGATCACGGTGGCGAATTTCAAAACCGTGATTTGCAAAATTTTTGTGAAGTTAATGGATATAACCAGAACTTCTCTACTCCAAGAAACCCTCAACAAAATGGAGTAGTAGAAAGAAAAAATAGAAATCTACAAGAAATGGCAAGAACTATGTTGAATGAACATAGTCTACCCAAGTACTTTTGGGCCGAAGCCGTGAATACGGCTTGCTACATCATGAATAGGGTTCTAATAAGACCATCTCTATCAAAAACTCCCTATGAATTATGGAATAACAAAACACCAAATGTTTCTTATTTTAAAGTTTTCGGTTGTAAATGCTTTATTTTAAATGAAAAGGATGCCTTAGGAAAATTTGATGCTAAATCCGATGAAGGCATCTTTCTTGGTTACTCTTCCGTTTCTAAAGCTTTTCGTGTTTTTAACAAAAGAACTTTAGTAATAGAAGAGTCTATTCATGTAATTTTTAATGAAATTTCCGAGTTAAAGAAAAATGATTTTGATGATGATATTGGTTTTGAAAATTTGGATTTAAAGGAACCCCCTCCTCAAAATAGCAACTTGGATGCATCTTCTTCCAAAATCTCCTTACCCAAGGAATGGAAGTATGTAGATGCTCATCCAAAAGAGCAAATTATAGGAGATACATCACAAGGGGTTCAAACTCGTTCTTCTTTCAAGAATTTTTGTGCTAATGCTGCCTTTCTCTCTCAAATCGAACCTAAATGCATTGACGAGGCCTTGAAAGATGATTCTTGGGTCATTGCAATGCAAGAGGAATTGAATCAATTTGAGAGGAATGAGGTATGGAAGCTTGTTCCTCGACCTAGTGACCATTTAGTCATTGGTACTAAATGGGTCTTTAGAAACAAGCAAGACGAATGTGGTATCGTGGTTAGAAACAAGGCTAGATTAGTGGCCAAGGGTTTCAACCAAGAAGAAGGTATCGACTACGAAGAAACCTTCGCTCCTGTGGCAAGATTAGAAGCCATTAGGATGCTCCTTGCCTATGCTAGTAGTAATAATTTTAAACTATTTCAAATGGACGTCAAAAGTGCCTTCTTGAATGGTTTTATTTCGGAAGAAGTATACGTCGAACAACCTCCTGGATTTGAAAATTCTCTTCTTCCTAATCATGTATTTAAATTGACTAAGGCTCTCTATGGTTTGAAACAAGCTCCTAGAGCTTGGTACGAAAGGCTTAGTTCCTTTCTTATTTTAAATAATTTTACCAAAGGCAAGGTTGATACTACATTGTTTATCAAACATTTTGAAAATAATTTTCTTATTGTGCAAATTTATGTTGATGATATTATTTTTGGTTCTTCGGATGAATCACTATGTGAATCATTTGCCAAAAATATGAGTCATGAATTTGAAATGAGTTTAATGGGTGAATTAACATTCTTTTTAGGATTGCAAATCAAACAACTTAATGACGGTATATTTCTTAACCAATCTAAATATACATTAGAATTGTTAAAACGATTTAACATGGATAATTCAAAAGCAATAAACACCCCTATGAGTACTTCGACTAAGTTAGATATGGATGAAAACAACGAAAATTTAGATCAAAAAACGTATAGGGGAATGATAGGTAGTCTACTCTACCTCACCGCGACTAGACCGGATATTATGTTTAGTGTGGGGCTTTGCGCTAGGTTTCAATCTAATCCTAAATTATCTCATCTCAAAAGTGTTAAAAGAATATTTAGATATCTTAAAGGAACTCCAAATTTAGGACTTTGGTATCCGAAATCAGAAAAATTCGATTTAATAGCTTATGCAGATGATGATTTTGGCGGATGCAGGATAGATAGGAAAAGTACATCTGGAACATGCCAATTTTTAGGACATGCACTTGTTTCTTGGACTTCCAAGAAACAAAATTCAGTTGCACTATCTACGGCGGAAGCCGAATACATCGCTGCAAGTGCATGCTGTGCACAAATTGTTTGGATGAAAAATACATTAGAAGACTATGGAATTCACTTGAAAAAAATTCCCATAAAATGTGATAATACAAGTGTCATATGTCTTACCAAAATCCAATTCAGCACTCTAGAACTAAGCATATCGACGTTAGGCATCATTTCATACGCGATCATGTCCTTAACAATAATGTTGTTCTAGAATTCATTGACACAAAGCATCAATTGGCAGACATATTTACAAAAGTCTTAAACGAAGACCAATTTGAATTTATTAGAAGGGAACTAGGCATGTTAAATTGTCCCTAAGAATGTACTTTCCGAAAAATTTCTCATCCTCTTTCCGTTCCTTAGTAGATTTGATCATTCTCTTTCAATTCCAAAAGAAATGTTTATCCTAACATCTCTGAAAAATAAAATAAAATTAAAAAATAAAAATAAAACGGAAAAGGAATGAAATTTTTTTTTCGCGGCAGCCAGCGGTGGCACCGCCAGAACCAGCGGTGGCACCGCCTGAGCATTCGGTCGCTATGCAGTGGCACCGCTCAGTTTGGCGGTGGCACCGCCCGAGAGCCCTTATTTATATCCTAAGGGTTAGGGCCGGCGGTGACACCGCCCCCAACCCGTGGGAATCTGCCTCAACCCTCCCCCAACCTCCCTAAAGCCTCATTCCAACATTTAGAAGCCTTGGAAAGGGATTTTTGTTGGTCCAAGCTCTCCATCTTTCAAGAAATTTTCCATAAGGTAAAACTTGAAATTTTCTTCTTCCTCTTTTCATTATTTTCCCTACCCTTTACAGTTTCATATTTTTGATCCATCATCTTGTCTAGATAATGGCTCCTAAGAGATCAAAAGGGAAAAGGATTGTAGGAGATTCATATGACCAAAATCTTTTTCAATCTAAAGAAGTAGCACTTAAATTTCCATATTTCGAAACAAGAACTATACATAAGGGTAAACACGTTGATCTAAATGAACTAGGAAACCTTGAACCCATTAGGTGGTTTGAACATTTAGATGCCTTACCTCTCCTACAAATCAATGAACCAATTTATCCTAGGTTAGTTAGGCTATTTTATGCAAATTTGTGTGTGGACAACGAAAGCCTAAGTACTTACCTTTTAGGAACACAGATTAGAATCTTTGACAGCACTATTTGTGAATTAATTGGACTCACTGAAAAAGATAGGGGCTGTTATTTTAGAGGTAAATGGGATGTAAATGTAATCGGAGCAACTTACTTTGAAGCCGTAGAAACTATTTTTGCAAATCCGAACCTCGGCATACTACCCAAGAGTTGCGAACACTTACTACCCTTTAACTCTAAAATTCTTCATCACATCATAACAAGCATCATATTTCCTAAACAATTTCATCTTGATGAAATAAGTCAAATAGAGATGAGCACAATGTATTGGATTATGACCGGTCAACATAACTGCTTTGGATACTCAATCCGGCAACACATGAAGGATATTATGGCTAGAGACGGTATGTTATCATATGGGGGGTTAATCACACGACTTATACTTGCCCATGACATTTGTATCCCACCCGATGAAGAAACAATTCAAAGTGATCGATATAACATCATCAATATAAATCTATTGAAAAGACTTAGGTGCACTTTTCGCAACGGTATATGGGTGAGGCAACCTAGAAGGACTGATCCAATTCCCCCACCAGTAGAACACCCTGAAACACCAATTCTTAGGGGAAATGAATCTCCTCCTCCTAGTCCCTTTGGCGCAGCACCTTCAGCTCCTGCTTCCTCCTCTGAAGAACTCATTTTGGCAGAATTGTATCAGATCAAATCACAACAAGACCAACTCAAAACACAGCAAGAGCAGATTCAAACTCAGCAATTTGAAATTTTACAGGAACTACGGCAAATGAATCAAAAAATAGATGTCCTGTATCAGCACTATGCATTTCCTCCTAAAGATTAATCGATGTATCTTTTATATTGACATGCGATCTTTGTCATCTTCTTTCCTTGAATGACATGTTGAACCTTCTTTTGCAATGTATTTTGAATGATGTTGAACCTTCTTTTGTGATGTATTTTGAATGAAAGATGATGTTGAATTCCTTTGCCTTAACAATCACAAATTATATGCTTAAAGACGCTCTCCTTTTTGTTGATGACAAAGGGGGAGAAATATGGTAAATTGATAATTGCTATGCTATGATTGCCATATTTTCACTATGAAATGTTTGCATTATATGTTGATATCTAGCAATGATCACTATTATTCACGTTTGAAATATAAAACTTGAAAATGGTTGTCAAGTCTTGACATCATTTTCAGAAAGATACATCATGATAGGGAATCATGATGGGAGTATTGATAAGGTTTGACTTATCAATATGTCTCTTGAATTCAAAGGCTTTGAATTCAAGAATGACTTATCTCAAGTATGGCATATAGATAGGGGGAGTTAATATTAACTCCATTATCAATTGATTGTCATCATCAAAAAGGGGGAGATTGTTGAATCTCGGATTTTGATGATGAAGTCAATTGTCATGTTTTATCTAATCCATATGTTGAGATAAGTATGCAGGATTAACTACGAAAGCTTGAAGACATAAAGCGAGTCTACCGGAATCAAGTTTGATGGGTGTTTGAGAGTCCGAAGATTCGTCGGAGATGCTGCCGGAACCAATCGAGAAGAAATCGGAGACTTGTCGGAGTTTTCGGAAGTCCGCCGAAGAGATCATCGGAGGTTCGCAGAGATTCACTGAGAAGGCTCGGTTACTCGTTGATTTCACCACAAGATCGGGAGCCAGCTGGGAATCCATCGGAAGAAATCCAAGGGCGTATCGGAAGTCCGTCGGAAGATCGCCGGAAAGCTCGCCGGAACAAGACTTGAAGTTCGCCGGTTAAAAACTTGCTTAGGATTATGTTTTTAGTTACGTAGTTTGCATGTCATTAAGGTTAGGATTAAGAAATAATCCTATATCTTGATTAGGGGCCAACTGGGCCCAAAATGAAATCTGGTTTGGGCCGGACTTAAAGCCCAACCAGTGACTAGCAAGGTCGGGCGGTGGAACTGCCGGTCTGGGCGGTGACACCGCCCAGCACCTGAGAGCCAGGCGGTGGCACCGCCTGTCTGAGCGGTGGCACCGCCCAGCACCCGAGAGCCAGGCGGTGGCACCGCTAGACTGGGCGGTGGCACCGCCCAGTACACTGTCAGTGTCAAAACTGATAGGCGGTGGCACCGCCACCGACAGGCGGTGGCACCGCTAGCTTCGGGAACCGAAGAGAATTTAAATTTTGGAGCCCAAATTTGAAACCTCTTGAGGCCTATAAATACCCCTCTATTCTCAGTTGAGATCACAACTTTTTGAGCAGCAAGTGATTGAGAGAAAGGTCTTAGAAAAGTCTTAGCAATCCTTGGTTTTCAATTTGCTAGTGTTCACCTCCTTCTTTCTTGAAAATCTGTAAGAGTGTGAACTGCTTGTAAAGAGTTGTAAGAGGGGTATTTACCCTTCCATTTCAAGAGATTTGCTAGTGGAAGGTGGGAGCCTCGTCGAAGAGGGGCCTCGCAAGTGGATGTAGGTCATTTGACCGAACTACTTTAAAAACGACGTAATCTCTGGTTTGCATTTCATTATTGCTATTCACATTACTGCAAACTTTCTTACTTGCTTTATTTACTCATTACCTTAGCTGCTCTACTATACGAATACGCTTTCAAGTTCAATTTTCACCATACGAAAGATTTATCAAAACCGACGTTTTAATCCGCTGCACTAATTCACCCCCCCCCTCTTAGTGCTCTTGATCCTAACAATCAGAACTCACCAAGAAGATCATCGTGAAGTCCAAGAGCTTATCGGGAGTCCGCCGGAGCATCGCCGAGGGTTCGTCGGATGTTCGCCAGAAGTTCGCTAGAAGCTCGTCGAAAGAATAGACATAGGGACTTGTTTAGCTTAGCAAATATCTTAGGATTTCGTAGTTAGCATGTAATTGGGCTTGGATTTGGGCTAACCCAATTAGGAGCCAGCTAGGCCCATGTAAGAACTATGTTGGGCCCAATAAAAAGCCCAAACAATGCCCCAAGAAGTCTCACTGTTGTTGCACAATCATTGAGACTGTGTCAGGCGGTGGTACCGCCAGTCTGAGCAATTGTACCGCTCCTGGTAGGGTACCAGGCAATGGTACCACCCAGCACTAGCCCCTAGGTGGTGGTACCGCCCGTGCCCGGGGAACCCGGGATGAGATATTTTTAGGCTCCAAGTTTGAATCAACTTGAAGCCTATAAATACCCCTCTCATCCCTAGTTAAAGCACATAAGCACAAAAGATGAAAAAGTGAGAAAATGTTGCTGCAATCTCTTTAGAAATTCCCTCCTCCACTCTAAGTTTAGAATTCTGTAAGAGGAGTGTGAGTACTTGTAAGGGTTACCTCCTAAGCCCGTCAAAAGGAGAAAAGCTGTAAAAGGGTGGTTGGCCTTCACCTATTGAAGGAAGGCCTCTAGTGGACATTGGTGACCTCGTCGAAGGAAGAAGCCAAAAGTGGATGTAGGTCATGATTGACCGAACCACTCTAAATCTCGGTTTGTATTTACATTCTACTCTTTATCTTAACTACAAACTGCCTCCGTTGCTTTACATCAATTATACTTCCATTTTGATTTTAAGTTAAAGTTCTTTCCAAAATGGTTTTCATCAAAAATAGATTTCATCGTAAGAAAGTCGTTTTAACTGACGAAAGTTTTTCGCTGCACTAATTCACCCCCCCCCCTCTTAGTGCTCTTGATCCTAACAATTGGTATCAGAGCCTCATGATTTCTCAATTGGTTTAACACCTAAGAGAAATAGCTCTTTACGACTTTCAAGAGGGTCACTCTCTTATTCGTCCTCCCTTTTTCAATAGAACGGACTACACTTATTGGAAAACTCGAATGAGAGTTTTCTTGCTTTCATTGAATCTCGATTTATGGCACATAGTCGAAAACAGATTTGAAATGTCTTCTCTTCCAATGAACAATTGGAATGATTTGGAGAAGAAGTCGTTCTCTTTAAATGCTAGAGCTATGAATGCTCTATTTTGCACCTTAGACAAAAACGAGTTTAATCAGGTTTCTACTTATGAAATGGCTTTCAATATTTGGCGCACTCTTGAAATCACACATGAAGGGACTAGCAAAGTTAAAGATTTAAAAATTAATTTTTTAATGCATGATTTCGAGCTTTTTCGAATGAAGTCGAGCGAAACCATTGTTGACATGTATGCCCATTTTACGGATGTCGTCAATGGTTTAAAACTCTTGACAAATGTTTTTCAGATTTTGAACTTGTAAACAAGATCTTAATATCTCTTTCTAAAACTTGGGTTCCAAAAGTAACAGCTTTACAAGAAACAAAAGATTTAAATATTTTTTCACTTGAAGAACTTATCGGAACATTGATGACATATGAAATGGTGCATAATGCACATGATGAACGTGATGAACAAAACCACCTACCAAAGAACGAGAAAGATTTGGGACATTGAACATTTGAAGATCACTCGAGCATAAGCTCAAGTGATGGTGAACTTAAACTCACTAAGAAATTTTAAAAGTTAATGAAACAAAAATTTACAAACAAAAAGAATAGAACTATTTGCTTTGAACACAAGAAGAAGAACAAAAATTGGGATAAATCGAGCTCCTCCAAAGATGAGGAGAAAATCAAGAAAGCCAAGATGGCAAACTACGCCTTAACGACTTTTGACGTTGAGGTAATAAAAAAGCCTTTAGTTTATTTTGAAATTACATGATGCTTTTCATGATGCATTTTATTTTTTTCTTTAGTTTAAAATTAATTTTCTTGAAAATTACATGTTTTATAATGAAAATGCAAAAATTAGGAATCATGCTAGTAATTTTAAAAATAATTATGAAAATTATATGTTTATGATAAACAAAATGATTTTGATTAAAAATGCCATGTGAAATCATGTTTGATGATATCATGCCGAATAAATTAATTTTTCAAAATTATGCATGATGATTTGAAGTAATGATGTTTTTTAAGTGATTTATGCCTTATTGATCTTAATGATTTTTATGATGATAAATCTTGCACTTTCATTTTAAATGATGATATATATATATTGATTTGGCATAAAAAAGGATAAAGGCATGCTTGTATGAAATAAACTAAAAGGAGGAAACCTTTCTCCTTGAAAAATTTCTCTATTTTATTGATTTTTCAAGGAGATTAATGAATCTATTTATATCACTTTTGTGAATCTCTTGAAAATGATTTTAAATTGATGATTTAAAATTGAATAAATTTTTATCCAAATCATAAACTTGATTCCTTGATACTTATAAATTAAAATTTATTATGAATCAAGATTTTTCATTAATCGTTCTCCTATGATTCTACTTGATATTTTCTTAAGAGGAGATTTTTCCTTGATATTTCGATTCGACAATGAATGACTTGATAAGAGTAGCTCGAGTAAAGTAAGAAGATGAAAACCAAAAGCTTGCTGCTGTGTAAATAATGATTTCAGAAAGGTAAGTACTCACACATTCAAGGAACACACAAATTTAAAGTGAAGCCTTCTTCGATGAGGCTTCCAACTTCCACTAGCAAATCACTTTGAAGGGGAAGGACAAATACCCCTCTTACAACCTTTTACAAGTGGTTCACACTCTTACAAATTTTCAAAGAGAAAGAAGGAGGTGAACACTTAAGCTATTGAAAACAAGACTTACTAAAGATTTTGCTAAGGCTTTATCTCAATCTCTAACTTCTCAAAAGGTTGTCTTCTCTATTGAGAATTGAGGGGTATTTATAGGCCCCAAGAGGATTCAAATTTGGGCTCCAAATTTGAATTCTTTTGGGTTTCCCGATGCTGGCGGTGCCACCGCCTGTCAGTGTCTGATACTAACAGTGTACTGGCGGTGCCACCGCCGGATCTCTCGGGTTCTGGGCGGTGCTACTGCCCGACCTTTCGGGTGCTGGGCGGTGCCACCGCCTAGTCCGGCGGTACCACCGCCTAATACCACCGCCTAATCCTTCGGGCTCTGGGTGGTGCCACCGCCTAGTCTGGCAGTGCCACCGCCTAGACTATTTTAGCCCACTGGTTGGGCTCCAAACTTGGCCCAAACCAGTCCGAACTCTAATCGAATTGGCCCCTAACCGGGTTATAGGATTAACCCTTAATCCTAACCCTAATTACATGCAAACTATGAAATTAAGACATAGTCCTAAGCAGGTTTTTAATCGGTAATGTCGAGTTCCCTTCCGGCGAGCTTTCCGGTGATCTTTCGATGGACTTCCGATACACCCTCGGATTTCTTTCGGTGGACTCCCAATAGGCTCCCGATCTTGTGGTGAGTTCAGTGAGTCTTTGGTAAGTAGTCGTACCTTCTCGGCAATCTCCGTGAACCTCCGATGAGATCTTTGGTGGACTTCCGAAAACTTTGACAAGTCCCCAATTTCTTCTCGGTTGGTTCCGATAGCACTTCCAACGAATCTTCGGACCGTTGGCGGACTCTCGAACACCCATCAAACTTGACTCCAGTAGACTTGCTTTATGTCTTCATGCTATCGTAGTTAATCCTGCACACTTAACTCAATAATATGGATTAAATCAATTAACTCATCAATTGATTTCATCATCAAAATCTGAGATTCAACAATCTCCCCCTTTTTGATGATGACAATCAATTGATGACGAAGTTAAACATAACTCCCCCTATCTATATGCTGTTAGGATCAAGAGCACTAAGAGGGGGGGGGGGGGGGGGGTGAATTAGTGCAGCGGATTAAAACGTCGGTTTTGATCAATCTTTCGTACGGTAAAAATTGAACTTGAAAGCGTATTCGTATAGAAGAGCAGCTAAGGTAATGAGTAAATAAAGCAAGTAAGAAAGTTTGCAGTAATGTGAATAGCAACAATGAAATGCAAACCAGAGATTACGCCGTTTTTAAAGTGGTTCGGTCAAATGACCTACATCCACTTGCGAGGCCCCTCTTCGATGAGGCTCCCACCTTCCACTAGCAAATCTCTTGAAATGGAAGGGTAAATACCCCTCTTACAACTCTTTACAAGCAGTTCACACTCTTACAGATTTTCAAGAAAGAAGGAGGTGAACACTAGCAAATTGAAAACCAAGGATTGCTAAGACTTTTCTAAGACCTTTCTCTCAATCACTTGCTGCTCAAAAAGTTGTTCTCTCTGCTGAGAATTGAGGGGTATTTATAGGCCTCAAGAGGATTCAAATTTGGGCTCCAAAAATTTGAATTCTCTTATGTTCCCGAAGCTAGCGGTGCCACCGCCTGTCAGTTTTGACACTGACAGTGTACTGGGCGGTGCCACCGCCCAGTCCAGCGGTGCCACCGCCTAGCTCTCGGGTGCTGGGCGGTGCCACCGCCCAGACCAGCGGTGCCACCGCCTGGCTCTCGGGTGTTGGGTGGTGCCACCGCCCAGACCGGCGGTTCCACCGCCCGACCTTACTAGTCACTGGTTGGGCTTTAAGTCCGGCCCAAACCAGGTTTCATTTTGGGCCCAGTTGGCCCCTAATCAAGATATAGGATTATTTCTTAATCCTAACCTTAATTACATTCAAACTACGTAACTAAAGACATACTCCTAAGCAAGTTTTTAACCGACGAACTTCAAGTCTTGTTCCAGCGAGCTTTCCGGCGATCTTCCTACGGACTTCCGATACGCCCTTGGATTTCTTCCGATGGACTCCCTGCTGGCTCCCAATCTTGTGGCGAAGTCAACGAGTAGCCGAGCCTTCTCGGTGATCTCTGCGAACCTCCGATGATCTTATTCGGCGGACTTCCGAAAACTTCGATAAGTCCCCGATTTCTTCTCGATTGGTTCCGGCAGCATCTCCGACGAATCTTCGGACTCTCAACGGACTCTCGAACACCCATCGAACTTGACTCCGGTAGACTTGCTTTATGTCTTCAAGCTGTCGTAGTAAATCCTGCATACTTATCTCAACATATGGATTAGATAAAACATGACAATTGAATTCATCATCAAAATCCGAGATTCAACAATCTCCCCCTTTTTGATGATGACAATCAATTGATAATGGAGTTAACCTTAACTCCCCCTATCTATTTGCCATACTTGAGATACGACATTCTTAAATTCAAAGCCTTTGAATTCAACAGACATATTGATAAGTTAAGATGCTTAACCTTATCAATACTCCATCATGATTCCTATCATGATGTATCTCTCTGAAAATGATGTCAAGGCTTGACATTCATTTTCAATTTTTACATTTCAAGTGTAAAAGATAGTAATCGAAGCGATTCATCATATGGTAAGATATCAACATGTAAGATTGCAATGCAAGTTCTTGATATCTTAACATGATGCAATCATGGCATAATGTAAATTTGGCAATTATAGCATCAATTCATGTAAAAATTTCTCATTCAAATATGACACTTATAGCATCAATTCATATATTTCTCCCCCTTTGTCATCAACAAAAAGGAGAACAATATAAGCAAATTTTAAATATAAGTGAGATGCCATAAGCAAGTTCATGTCATTTTTCAACAAAAAGTGATAGGATACCAAATATACAAGCATCTCAAGGAAGACATGACATGGAGATAGCTTTGAAAACTTCTTCCTTTTTATTTGTTATTATTATTATTAATTTTTTTACATGATAAGTTTATGAGAGATGCATTTGTTAATTGATTCCATATGTCAAAAATCAATGATATGAATCAAACTCGATATGACATATGCTTATGAAAGCTATATTAAGTTGGAAGAGAATGATGTATCAAGAAAATCTGATTGTTAGGATCAAGAAGATACCAAATCTGAAATTTAACATTTTCATGCATTCGGACAAGTTTTTTCTATAGATTTTCAAAACGCAATCACGAAGATAAAACATGCTTGTTATCATGGAAATTTTTATATCCAAAACACAAAATTTCCAACATGTTATTAAGGCACGTAGAATCATCATAGCAATTAAGTGATTTGATCATTGAATCAAGAAAGTCCGAAAAATAAATTTAATGAATTCAAGCATTCGGACACATTGACATTCCTAATTCTCTTCTAATGAAATCAAATTGTTCTTCACTTAAAGGCTTTGTAAAAATATCAGCTAGTTGATGTTTAGTATCAATGAACTCTATAACTATATCATGATTAGTGATATGATCTCGTATAAAGTGATGTCTAATATCAATATGTTTTGTTCTTGAGTGTTGAATGGGATTCTTTGTTAAACATATAGCACTTGTGTTATCACATTTAATGGGAATATTTTTAAGATGAACTTTATAATCTTCTAAGGTGTTTTTCATCCACACAACTTGTGCACAGCATGCACTAGCTGCTATATACTCAGCTTCGGTTGTTGATAGTGCAACCGAGTTTTGTTTCTTAGATGACCAGGAAACAAGAGCATGTCCCAAAAATTGACATGTTCCTGATGTGCTTTTTCTATCTAATCTACATCCAGCAAAATCTGCATCAACATAAGCAATTAACTCAAACTTCTCAGTTTTCGGATACCATAATCCTAGATTTGTGGTACCTTTAAGATATCTAAGTATTCTTTTAACCGCTTTGAGATGAGATATCTTAGGGTTCGATTGAAACCTAGCACAAAGTCCTACACTGAACATGATATCTGGTCTAGTTGCAGTGAGGTAAAGTAAGCTTCCTATCATACCCCTATAAGTTTTTTGATCGAAGTTTTCTCCACTTTCATCAACTTCTAACTTAGTGGATGTGCTCATAGGAGTGTTAATAGCTTTTGAGCTTTCCATATTAAATCTCTTTAGCAAATCTAAAGCATATTTAGTTTGACTAATAAAGATGCCATTTCTTAGTTGCTTAATTTGTAAGCCTAAGAAAAAGGTTAATTCTCCCATTAAACTCATTTCAAATTCATGACTCATATTTTTGGCAAATGATTCACATAGTGATTCATCCGAAGAACCAAAAATAATATCATCAACATAAATTTGCACAATAAGGAAATTATTTTCAAAATATTTGATAAACAATGTAGTATCAACCTTGCCTTTGGTAAAATTATTTAAAATAAGAAAGGAACTAAGCCTTTCGTACCAAGCTCTAGGAGCTTGTTTCAAACCATAGAGAGCCTTAGTCAATTTAAATACATGATTAGGAAGAAGAGAATTTTCAAATCCAGGAGGTTGTTCGACGTATACTTCTTCCGAAATAAAACCATTCAAGAAGGCACTTTTGACGTCCATTTGAAATAGTTTAAAATTATTACTACTAGCATAGGCAAGGAGCATCCTAATGGCTTCTAATCTTGCCACAGGAGCGAAGGTTTCTTCGTAGTCGATACCTTCTTCTTGGTTGAAACCCTTGGCCACTAATCTAGCCTTGTTTCTAACCACGATACCACATTCGTCTTGCTTGTTTCTAAAGACCCATTTAGTACCAATGACTAAATGGTCACTAGGTCGAGGAACAAGCTTCCATACCTCATTCCTCTCAAATTGATTCAATTCCTCTTGCATTGCAATGACCCAAGAATCATCTTTCAAGACCTCGTCAATGCATTTAGGTTCGATTTGAGAGAGAAAGGCAGCATTAGCACAAAAATTCTTGTAAGAAGAACGAGTTTGAACCCCTTGTGATGTATCTCCTATAATTTGCTCTTTTGAATGAGCATCTACATACTTCCATTCCTTGGGTAAGGAGATTTTGGAAGAAGATGCATCCAAGTTGCTATTTTGAGGAGGGGGTTCCTTTAAATCCAAATTTTCAAAACCAATATCATCATCAAAATCATTTTTCTTTAACTCGAAAATTTCATTAAAAATTACATGAATAGACTCTTCTATAACTAAAGTTCTTTTGTTAAAAATACGAAAAGCTTTAGAAACGGAAGAGTAACCAAGAAAGATGCCTTCATCAGATTTAGCATCAAATTTTCCTAAGGCATCCTTTTCATTTAAAATAAAGCATTTGCCACCGAAAACTTTAAAATAAGAAACATTTGGTGTTTTGTTATTCCATAATTCATAGGGAGTTTTTGATAGAGATGGTCTTATTAAAACTCTATTCATGATGTAGCAAGCCGTATTCACGGCTTCGGCCCAAAAGTACTTGGGTAGACTATGTTCATTCAACATAGTTCTTGCCATTTCTTGAAGATTTCTATTTTTTCTTTCTACTACTCCATTTTGTTGCGGGTTTCTTGGAGTAGAGAAGTTGTGGTTATATCCGTTAACTTCACAAAAATTTTGAAAATCGCGGTTTTGAAATTCGCCACCGTGATCACTCCGAATTGATGAAATCATGAATCCTTTTTCGTTTTGAGTGAGTTTACAAAATGTAGAGAAACATTTGAAACAATCACTTTTGTGAGCTAAGAAATAGGTCCAAGTGTATCTAGTATAATCATCTACAATCACAAAAGCGTATTTGCTTCCTCCTAGACTTGTCGTGTCAATTGGTCCAAATAAGTCCAAATGGATCAATTGTAATGGTCTAGTGGTGCTAATTTGATTTTTTGGTTTGAAACTAGTTTTTATTTGTTTACCTAGTTGACACGCATCGCATACTTTGTCCTTAACAAACTTCATATTGGGAATCCCTCGTACTAATTCTCTAGAGGAGATCTTAGATATTAGTTTCATGCTTGCATGGCCTAATTTCCTATGCCAAAGCCAAGCATCATCTTTTAAAGCGGAGAGGCACATTTCATTACCTAGTTCATCAAGATCGATGGTGTAGACATTATTTTGTTTTAATGCAATCATAGTACTGTTATTGTTTGGTTTTTCAATAATACACACATTTGATTCAAATCTAACGATATAATCTTTATCACATAATTGACTAATACTCAAGAGATTATGTTTCAATCCATCAACTAGTAATACATTATCAATAGAAAAGTTTAATTTGTTACCTATGGTTCCCTTGCCAATGATTTTGCCTTTGTTGTTGTCTCCGAAGGTGACATAGCCTTCGTCTATGCTAGTGAGCTTGGAGAATTGGGATGGATCTCCGGTCATATGCCTTGAGCATCCACTATCAAGGTACCATCTCTTGCTCCTAGCTTGTGATGGTGTATGTTTCTACAAGAAGGGATTATTTTTAGGTACCCATTTACTTTTGGGTGCCTCAAAAACTATTCTAACTTGTTTATCATGTTGCATAGACTTGATCATGGTTCCTTTAAGAACCCAAATCAATTTGTTCGGACTAATTTTCTTGAATGGACATTGATGAGTTTTATGTCCATATTTGCAACAAAAGTGGCAATTGCTTTGGTGTTGAACATGTAAGATAGGACCTATAATGAAGGTGGTTGGATTTTGGTGAGAACTTCTCACAAATCCGATTCCACTTCTTTTAGGAACGTGACCCTTATTTGTAAGGATCATGTTCAAAGACTTGCTACCAACCTCGAATTTCTTCAAGGTGTCCTTAAGTAGCAAGTTCTCCTTTTGGAGAGTTTCTAGATCATGGAATTTTATGCATGGAGCTAAACTATCATGATATTCAGTTTTTAATTTATCAAAATTACAAGTAAGACTATCATGCTCCTTTTTTAACAATTTATATTTTCTACTAATTGTTTTGCATTCATCAAATAACTCATGGAAGGCATTTAATAATTCATGATAAGATAAATCTGCATCAATTAAATTCGTTACCTCCTCTCCGATGGCCATTAGGGCGTAATGAGCAACTTGCTCAGTGTTGGACTCCTCTTCTTCGGATGCGCTTGAATTATCCCACGTTGTTTTGAGCGCCTTCTTCTTTGATGTTCTCTTTTTGGCTTGGGGACATTCATTTTTGAAATGCCCCAGCTTCTTGCATTCATAGCATATCACTTGGTCCTTTTTATGTTCAAGTTTGTTTTTGGTGTTATTTTTAAATTTGTTCTTTCTTATAAATTTTTTAAATTTTTGAGTCAAAAGTGCAATGTCATTGTCACTGTCCTCATCACTTGATGTTCCTTTCAAGTGGTCTTCTTGTGATTTGAGTGTCATATCCTTCCTGTTCTTTGGAAGGGGGTTCTCAAGCTCGTCATGAGCTTGACATGTCATTTCGTAGGTCATTAGAGACCCAATAAGTTCTTCAAGAGGGAATGTTTCAAGGTCCTTGGCCTCTTGAATGGCAGTAACTTTTGGATCCCAACTTTTAGGAAGGGATCTTAAGATTTTAGTTACTAATTCAAAGTTAGAAAAATCTTTACCAAGAGCTTTGAGTCCATTGATGACATCCATGAAACGGGTGTACATGTCTCCGATGGACTCACTTGGTTTCATTCGAAAAAGTTCGTAAGAGTGCACAAGAATATTGATTTTGGACTCTTTCACTCGGCTAGTGCCTTCATGAGTGACCTCAAGAGTTCTCCAAATATCAAAAGCAGAATCACAAATTGAAACGCGATTAAATTTATTTTTGTCTAGTGCACAAAACAAGGCATTTATAGCCTTTGCGTTTAAAGCAAAAACTTTCTTCTCCGATTCATTCCATTCGCTCATCGGAAGAGAAGATTTTTGAAATCCATTTTCAACAATAGACCAAAGCTCGAAATCCATGGAAATTAGGAAGATTCTCATACGTGTCTTCCAATACATGTAATCCGACCCATTAAACATAGGTGGACGTGTAATGGAGTGTCCCTCATGCATGCCGGAGTAAGCCATCTCTCTTGGGTATTAAACCAAATATGAGAGTGAGCCTTGCTCTGATACCAATTGTTAGGATCAAGAGCACTAAGAGGGGGGAGGGTGAATTAGTGCAGCGGATTAAAACGTCGGTTTTGATCAATCTTTCGTACGGTAAAAATTGAACTTGAAAGCGTATTCGTATAGTAGAGCAGCTAAGGTAATGAGTAAATAAAGCAAGTAAGAAAGTTTGCAGTAATGTGAATAGCAACAATGAAATGCAAACCAGAGATTACGCCGTTTTTAAAGTGGTTCGGTCAAATGACCTACATCCACTTGCGAGGCCCCTCTTCGACGAGGCTCCCACCTTCCACTAGCAAATCTCTTGAAATGGAAGGGTAAATACCCCTCTTACAACTCTTTACAAGCAGTTCACACTCTTACAGATTTTTAAGAAAGAAGGAGGTGAACACTAGCAAATTGAAAACCAAGGATTGCTAAGACTTTTCTAAGACCTTTCTCTCAATCACTTGCTGCTCAAAAAGTTGTTCTCTCTGCTGAGAATTGAGGGGTATTTATAGGCCTCAAGAGGATTCAAATTTGGGCTCCAAAAATTTGAATTCTCTTATGTTCCCGAAGCTAGCGGTGCCACCGCCTGTCAGTTTTGACACTGACAATGTACTGGGCGGTGCCACCGCCCAGTCCAGCGGTGCCACCGCCTAGCTCTCGGGTGCTGGGTGGTGCCACCGCCTGGCTCTCGGGTGCTGGGCGGTGGCACCGCCCAGACCGGCGGTTCCACCGCCCGACCTTGCTAGTCACTGGTTGGGCTTTAAGTCCGGCCCAAACCAGGTTTCATTTTGGGCCCAGTTGGCCCCTAATCAAGATATAGGATTATTTCTTAATCCTAACCTTAATTACATTCAAACTACGTAACTAAAGACATACTCCTAAGCAAGTTTTTAACCGGCGAACTTCAAGTCTTGTTCCGGCGAGCTTTCCGGCGATCTTCCAACGGACTTCCGATATGCCCTTGGATTTCTTCCGATGGACTCCCAGCTGGCTCCCGATCTTGTGGCGAAGTCAACGAGTAGCCGAGCCTTCTCGTTGATCTCTGCGAACCTCCGATGATCTTATTCGGCAGACTTCCGAAAACTTTGATAAGTCCTCGATTTCTTCTCGATTGGTTCCGGCAGCATCTCCGACGAATCTTCGGACTCTCAACGGACTCTCGAACACCCATCGAACTTGACTCTGGTAGACTTGCTTTATGTCTTCAAGCTATCGTAGTAAATCCTGCATACTTATCTCAACATATGGATTACATAAAACATGACAATTGAATTCATCATCAAAATCTAAGATTCAACATATGCCATATTATGAGAAGATAAAAATACTTGAATTCAATCTCTTTGAATTCAAGCCTAAACCGATAAGTTCTATCTGTTGAACTTATCATTATTCTTAATATGCATGAGCAAATACAAAACTTCGTATTTCTCATAATTTCAAGGTATGAAAATTATTTTTAAGTCGAATGATAAAAGATAATTATCATTTCGACAAGAGATGTGAACTTTCAACATGAATCTCATGATATAAATGTAAGGCATGATTTAATATGATCAACCAATCTAAAAACTTATGATATTCTCAAGGAGTTTTGTGATGCATATAAGACATTTGCATTAAGACAAGCTCTTGCAAATCATATAAGTCATGCTATCGATGCATATAAGATATTTGTATTAATACAAGCTTTTGCAATTCAAATAAGTCATGCTATCACATTGGCATACAATTCATCAATCTTTTACTCATTCTTCTCCCCCTTTGTTATAAAAAAAAAGGATATGAGACTTTTAAGCCAATAATTTGTGATTAAAAAAAAAATCACCATTAATATCTATCATTATCATTCATAAGATTATACAAAATTCATCCTATTAAACATAATCCAAAATTCATTAGAAAAATTCAATATTCATTAGAAAAATTCAGTATTCATTCAAAATTTATTAGAAAAATTCAGCATTCATCAAAAGTTGCATCTCATAAAGAAACAGCATGGCTTTCATACAAAAGAAAGAAGATGGCAAAACCTTACCTTGGCATTAAGAGTAATCATACAAGGATCGCATGTCAAGGTAATAGAAAAGAAGGCATATCGATTAATCCTTAGGAGAAAATCCTATGTTTGTATACATGACATCTATTTTTTGATTCATTTGTCGCAGTTCCTTCAAAATTTTAATTTGTTGAATTTGAATTTGCTCTTGCTGTGATTTGAGTTGTTCTTGTTGTGATTTGATCTGATGTAATTCTGCCATAATGAGATCTTTAGAAGATGAAGCAGGAGCTGAAGATGCTGCACCAAAGGGACTAGTAGAAGGAGATTCATTTCCCCTAAAAATTGGTGTTTCGGGGTGTTCTACTTGTGAGGGAATTGGATCAAACCGTCTAGGTTGCCTAACCCATATACCATTGCTAAATGTGCACCTAAGTCTTTTCAGTAGGTTTCTATTGATGGTGTTAAATCGATCAACTTCAATTATTTCTTCATCAGGTGAGACACAAATATCATGGGCAAGTAATAATCGAGTGATTAACCCCACATATGGTAACATAGTGTCTTTAGCTATTATATCCTTCATGTGTTATCAGATTAAGTATCCAAAATAATTATGTTAGTCGATCATAATCCAGTACATAGTGCTTAGCTCTATTTGACTAATTTCATCATGATGAAATTGTTTGGGAAGTAATATGCTAGTCATGATATGATGAAGAAATTTAGAGTTGAAGGGCAATAAGTGCTCGTAACTTTTGGGAATCATGCCTAGGTTCGGATTTGCAAATATAGTTTCTAAGGCTTTGGAGTGGGTTGCTCCTATTGCATTGATATCCCATTTATTTATAAAATAACATCCTCTATCCTTTTCGATAATTCCAATTAATTCGCATATAGTGCTATTAAATATTTGAATTTGCTCTTGCTGTGATTTGAGTTGTTCTTGTTGTGATTTGATCTGATGTAATTCTGCCATAATGAGATCTTTAGAAGATGAAGCAGGAGCTGAAGATGCTGCACCAAAGGGACTAGTAGAAGGAGATTCATTTCCCCTAAAAATTGGTGTTTCGGGGTGTTCTACTTGTGAGGGAATTGGATCAAACCGTCTAGGTTGCCTAACCCATATACCATTGCTAAATGTGCACCTAAGTCTTTTCAGTAGGTTTCTATTGATGGTGTTAAATCGATCAACTTCAATTATTTCTTCATCAGGTGAGACACAAATATCATGGGCAAGTAATAATCGAGTGATTAACCCCACATATGGTAACATAGTGTCTTTAGCTATTATATCCTTCATGTGTTATCAGATTAAGTATCCAAAATAATTATGTTAGTCGATCATAATCCAGTACATAGTGCTTAGCTCTATTTGACTAATTTCATCATGATGAAATTGTTTGGGAAGTAATATGCTAGTCATGATATGATGAAGAAATTTAGAGTTGAAGGGCAATAAGTGCTCGTAACTTTTGGGAATCATGCCTAGGTTCGGATTTGCAAATATAGTTTCTAAGGCTTTGGAGTGGGTTGCTCCTATTGCATTGATATCCCATTTATTTATAAAATAACATCCTCTATCCTTTTCGATAATTCCAATTAATTCGCATATAGTGCTATTAAATATTTGAATTTGTATTCCTAAGAGATAGGTAGTTAATCTATCATTGTCCACACATAAGTTTGCATAAAATAGCCTAACTAACCTAGGATAAATTGGTTCATTGATTCGTAGGAGAGGTAAGGCATCTAAATGTGCAAACCATCTAATGGGTTCTAGGTTTCCAAGTTTATCTAGATCAACATGTTTGCCCTTATGTATAATTCTTGTTTCGAAATTTGGAAACCTAAGAGCTACTTCATTAGATGTAAAAAGGTTTCGGTCATATGAATCTCCTTCCACCCTCTTCCTTTTTGTTCTTGTTGATCTCTTAGGAGCCATTATCTAAACAAGATGATGGATCAAGAATATGAAATTGTGAAGAGTAGGCAAAATAATGAGAAGATGAAGGAAAGATTTCAGATTTTACCTTATGGAGAATTCCTTGGAAGATAGAGAACTTAAACCAACAAGAATCCCTCTCTTAGGCTTCTAAAGGTTAGAATGAGGGTGAGAGAAGTTTAGAGAGTATTGTGAGAGTTCTAAGGAGAGTTCTCACGGGTTGGGGGCGGTTCCACTGTCGGCCCTAACTCGTTCTCTTATAAGGGAGTTCTTGGGTGGTGCCACCGCCAATCTGAGCAATACCACCGCTTAGGGACTGAGCGCTCCGGGTTCTGGCGGTGCCACCACTAGCGTGCCATTTTTTTTTTTGTTTCCAGAGGTGTTTGATTCAAGATGTGATAGGGTCTTGGATTATTCTCTAAGACCCTATAATTATTGGAAAGAGAATGAAAAAAAAAATGAAATCGAAAAAGATGGAAGAAATCAAATCCATGAAAATTGGAAGGAGAATGAAAAAAAAATTGGAAAAAGACATATAATTAAGCTTATTTTCAAGGACAATTTAACATGCCTAGTTCCCTTTTAATGAAGTCAAATTGGTCTTCATTTAAGGCTTTTGTAAAAATGTCTACTAATTGATGCTTTGTGTCAATAAACTCTAGAATGACATTATTGTTAAGGACATGATCGCGTATGAAATGATGCCTAATGTCGATATGCTTAGTTCTAGAGTGTTGAATTAGATTTTTGGTAAGACATATGACACTTGTATTATCACATTTTATGTGAATGTTCTTCAAGTGAATTCCAGTCTTTTAATATATTCTTCATCCAAACAACTTGTGCACAACATGCACTTGCAACAATGTATTCGGCTTCTGTCGTAGATAGTGCAACTAAATTTTATTTCTTGGAAGTCCAAGAAACAAGTGCATGTCCCAGAAATTGGCATGTTCTGAATGTACTTTTTCTATCTATCTTGCATCCACCAAAGTTGACATCTGCATAAGCTTTTAAATCGAATTTATCGGATTTCGAATACCACAATCCTAAATTGGGAGTTCCTTTAAGATATCTAAAAATTCTTTTAACACTCTTAAGATGAGATAATTTATGATTAGATTGAAACCTAGCGCAAAGTCCTATACTAAACATGATATCCAGTCTAGTTGCGGTGAGGTAAAGTAGACTACGTATCATTCCCCTATACGTTTTTTGATCAAACTTTTCATCATTTTCATCCATATCTAATTTAGTCAAAGTACTCATAGGAGTGTTTATCGCTTTTGAACCATCCATGTTAAATCATTTCAACAATTCTAATGTATATTTAGAATGGTTAAGAAATATACCATCACTAAGTTGTTTAATTTATAATCCTAAAAAGAAGGTTAATTCACTCATTAGGCTCGTTTCAAATTCATAACTCATACACTTGGCAAATGATTCACATAGTGATTTATCCGAAGAACCAAAAATAATATCGTCAACATAAATTTACATAATAAGAAAATTATTTTCAAAGTGTTTGATAAACAATGTAGTATCAACCTTGCCTTTGGTAAAATTATTTAAAATGAGAAAGGAACTAAGCCTTTCATAGCAAGCTCTAGAAGCTTGTTTCAAGCCACAGAGAGCCTTAGTCAATTTGAATACATAATTAGGAAGAAGAGAATTTTCAAATTCGGGAGGTTATTCGACATATACTTCTTCGGAAATAAAACCATTTAAGAAGACACTTTTGACATCCATTTGAAATAGTTTAAAATCATTACTACTAGCATGGGCAAGGATCATCCTAATGGCTTCTAATCTTGCCATAGGAGCGAAGGTTTCTTCGTAGTCGATACCTTCTTCTTGGTTGAAATATTTGGCCACTAGTCTAGCCATGTTTCTAACCACGATACCACATTCGTCTTGCTTGTTTCTAAAGACCCATTTAGTACCAATGACTAAATGGTTACTAGGTCTAGGAACAAGCTTCTATACCTCATTCCTCTCAAATTGGTTTAATTATTCTTGCATTGCAATTGTTAGGATCGGAGCGGCACTAAGAGGGGGGGGGGGGGGGGTGAATTAGTGCAGCGGATTAAAACGTTGGTTTTAGAAAATCTTTCGTACGATAAAAATCGAACTCGGAAGTGCTTCACTTGAAAGCGTGTTTGTAAAGGTGTGCAGCAAAAGTAATGAGGAAGTAGAGCATGTATGAAGGTTTGCAGTAAGGTAAATAGCAATAAGTAAATGCAAACCAGAGAACACGCCAATTTTATAGTGGTTCGGTCAAATGACATACATTCACTTGCGAAGCCTTCTTCGATGAGGCTCCCAACTTCCACTAGCAAATCACTTTGAAGGGGAAGGACAAATACCCCACTTACAACCTTTTACAAGTAGTTCACACTCTTACAAATTTTCAATGAGAAAAATGGAGGTGAACACTCGAACAATTGAAAACAAGACTTGCTACAGACTTTGCTAAGGCTTTTATCTCAATCTATTGCTTCTCAAAGGTTGTAATCTCTGTTGAGAATTGAGGGGTATTTATAGGCCTCGAGAGGATTCAAATTTGGGCTCCAAAATTTGAATTCTCTTCGGTTCCCGAAGCTAGCGGTGCCACCTCTTATCAGTGGTGGTGCCACCGCCTATCAGTTCTGACACTGACAGTGTACTGGGCGGTGCCATCACCCAGTCCAGTGGTGCCACCGCCTAGCTCTCGGGGTGCTGAGTGGTGCCACCTCCCGAACTCTCGGGGATTGGGCGGTGCCACGCCACCGCCCAGTCCGGTAGTACCACCGCCTTATCCTCGGGCTCTGGGTGGTGGCACCACTAGACTAGGTGAGCTTTCTCGGCGAGCTCCACAAACTTCCAATGTACCTTCCGGTGAGCTTCCGAAAACCCTTCGACAAGCTCCCTACTTATTCTCGGCTAGTTCCGGCAGCATTCCCGATGAACCTTCGGACTTCCGTCGGACTCTCGAACTCCCAACAAATCCTTCGCGCTTGACTCCGGCACTTTGTTTCGCTTTATGTCTTCATCGTTTTCATAGTTAATCCTGCACACACAAGCCAAAACTCTACTCTAATCTAGACAATTATTACAACACGAATTGACATTCTGTTGCCCGGCACGTCATTGGTTGGCGCTTCGTCTGATTCTTCAGCGCATCGTCCTCTCTTGCGGCTTGTTGCCCAATTCGCAGTTGACCTCCGCAACCCCGATATCCTTGGTGCAATTCCGCTCTCCTTGGCCCGATGCCCGACGTTCGAAGCATTCTGCCGTCCAATATCCTGACGTGATCTCCTCCGGCGCAACGTCAATTCCTCCTACGTCAATTGTCTAATCCTGATCGAGTAGACCTGCATCACTCAAAATGTAGTTAAACATCTAAACACAATCAATTAGTTTCTTCATCAAAATATGAGATTCAATAATCTCCCCCTTTTTGATAATGACAACAAATTGATGATTACCGGAGTTAACCTTAACTCCCTAGAGTTTAACCAAACTCCCCCTATCAATATGCCATTGATAGAACACTTGGATTATCCCAAATCCAAGCAACATTCATCACATGTTATGAAAAATATTTAAACCATCATGCAAATATATATAAAATATTCAATTCAATGCATGAAGTCATCAATATACTTCTCCCCCTATGTCATCAACAAAAAGGAGAAGTAGCTCTAGCTATTTTAAAAGATATGCAAGTTTTTGTAACATGAAGCTAGATTTTCATCATAACATATAAGCACAAAAGCATAGCAAGATTCTTAAGTTCAATCATGGCAATTCAACACTTGCTTCTTGTACAAGATTGCACTTTGCTTTTCTTTGCATGTTCTAACTAGCAAAAGCTTTCTCCTCTTTGTTTTTGTCGAAAAGAAGGGAAGAGTACAAGCTAGCCAACATTTGCCTTGAGCTAGCAATCTTTCTCCCCCTATGTCATTGCCGAAAAGAAGGAGAGGAACCAATGATTTAGACTTTTACAGAAATTATGAATTTGCATCAATCAATATTTCAATCATCACATGATACATACAAGACAAAAATGCAAAGAAATCATGTCATGAAAGACATCAATTGTTAAACATGATATGATAATAGTCTCAAATTTTTCAATTTGTGATACATGTGATACATTGCGATACTAAAAAATTTAATGTGATGCTTTTAAGAATATCAACCTATTTTTGATACAAAGAATGGCAAGAGCAATTATATTGCAAGTTTTCTAAGTTTTGCATTTTTTGCTTCTTTCGAGATAGCAATTCTTTGCTTCTCTTTATATTGCAACATTTGCAATTCATTGGTAGCGTTCATCATCATAGCAAGTTCTTTCAATAAAATGATCAAGCTAGCAAATTTTCCTTCCTTTGAAATATATAGGCTACTAAACTAACTCCCCCTTTATCATTATCGAAAAGAAGGGAGAAATCAATGGCTAAAAAATTTAATCATTATACAAGCCATATTACAAAATCATGTTATGATATCAAGAAAATTCAAGAAGGACATGATTCATTCGACAAATCTTTTTAATAGAGCAAAAGAATTATACAACCAAGGATCATAATTAAAATATATCAATATCATAGATCAAGTCATGATTCGTGATTCATCATAAAGCAAATTAATTTTCAATCATCACATAAGGTATTTAAAGAATTTTTGAAACATAGGAGAATGATTAATTTAAGCATGCAATGTTTCAATCAAATTCAAGTCCTGAATACCATACTTTCATATTGTGAGTATCAATTCATGAATACCAAAAGATATTATTTGAGATTCTAATTTTGCAAGATCAAGATTATGATTTAGATAAAACTCATTCAAATCAAATCGTTAACTTGAAACTCATAATCAAGTCATCAAAATCAATTTCGAGATTCACAAAATATCATGAAATCATTAATATCGATCAGATGGAAAAAGCATATTTTAAGTGATTCTTTTTCATCAAAGCATGCCTTAATCTTTATATGCCAAATCAAGATAAGCATGAAAGTTCAAGACGTAAAGGCAAAATTTTATAAAACAACTCATCAAGCAAGATTTTAAACATTTATTTTCAAGCCATATAAAGAGTAAGTCAAGGATTCAATTATCTCATGTCATGAATTCCAATAGGCATATCAAATTATCAACATCACATTAAAAAGATATTTCAAAAAGATATATCGATAAGTGATTCATTTGTATTATTTCATTCATTCGGAAGATTCTCCTCTTTGGTAAATAAATCTAGGAGAACAAAATGAATTAAGGGAGATATAACATTATTGAAGCATTAAACATGATTCATATTTAAAATGTGTCTCATGTCATAAGTATGAATCAAGCATTTGTGTAATCCAAAATCATCCTCAAAGTCACATTTAATAAATTCATACATGACAAGCATAGATTTATTGAAAAGTCGATAAGATAGAGGATCGTATTTTGTTTTTATAAATTTCTATTCATGTGATTTGCTTCTTATAAGCATGCCTTTACCTTTAATAAAACAAGTGTCTACATTTAAGATGAAAAGGTAAATTTCATAAAACAAATCATCAAACATGATTCTATAATAGCATTCTTTTAATATCTTGATATTCATCATCAAGTATGATTTCTAAAAGTATATTCAAGAGAAATCATTAAGACCAAATGCATAATACACTCATTTATTTTCAAAATATTTATCATGTTTATTTTCATGAGATTCACAAGATTGGTAAAATAAATTCATTAATCTCAATAGGATAGAAAATTCATTTCCATTTCATACAATTGATTTCATATGAGGGTATTCAAGTCTTTTCTAAAAACATGTATCATCATTTAAAATCAAAACATAAGTTTCGTCATGAAGCCGTCAAGACCAAACACATCATGATATCACATCTATCATCAAAAGACTATCAAGAAATTCATACATAGATATACATGCACTATGTCATCTTAATATGTCATGAGAATGTCATCTTAATTCGTCATAAAAATGATTAGACCAAAAACATGTTAATCTAAAATGAGTTTCAAATCAACATTTACTTCAAAAACTCATGACATAAAATCATCAAGATACACATGCATGGATTAATCCTAAGCGTTATCACATATCATATAATTATCATCCCTAATGTTGCATACATCATTCAACATTTCAAAACATAACATGCATGAAACCTTAGCAATATACTTTTCATGATCAATTTTTTTAATTTTTCAAAGATGCCAAAAAAAACATGATATAATTTTTGAAAAATAATTTTTTATTTTCTATTCCTACTATCTAAATTAAGCACTCATGAAAAACTTCAAGTAATTGCAAAATAATTCAAGAGAGTTGAGTTACTTACCTTGTAGTCGAAGCTCGTCAAAGCCCAATTCGCCGTTTCACTTTTGGAAGTTCTTGATTCATCCTTGGTTGCCTTCCTCTTCTTTGGCCTCTTCCTCCGTTCAAGTTCATTGTTTATTTTAGATTTTTGTTTAATAAACTTATTAAGATTTAGTGTTCGAAATTCAAGTTCATCATTGTCCTCATCACTTGAGTCATCGCTCAAGTGGTATTCATTTGTTCAGAGTTCCAAATCCTTCCTATTCTTTGGAAGGTGGTTCAAGTGCTCATCGGGTTCAAAATGTTCCAAAAGTGTCATTTCATAGGTCATTAATGACCCGATTAATTCTTCTAATGAAAAATCATTTAAATTTTTTATCTCTTATATTGCAGTTATTTTAGGATCCCACCTTTTTGGAAGGGATCTTAAGATCTTACTTACGAGATAAAAATTCGAAAAAGATTTATCAAGAACTCTTAGATTATTGACGATATCCGTGAAACGGGTGTACATGTTGCCTATAGTCTCGCTTGGTTACATTCGAAAAAGCTCAAAATCATGCAATAAAATTTTAACTTTCGAGTCTTTGACTCTACTAGTTCCCTCGTGCGTGATTTCAAGTGTTCGCCAAATATCAAAAGCCGTTTCGCACATAAAAATCCGATTGAACTCATTTTTGTCCAAAGCGCAAAATAAGGCATTCATAGCCTTTGCGTTTAAAGAAAAATATTTCTTCTCCAAATCCGATCATTCGTTCATTAGTTTAGAGAGAAGTTGAAAACCATTTTCAACAATATTTCATAAATCCAAATTCATAGAAATCAAGAAAACTCTCATTCGAGTTTTCCAATAAGTGTAGTCCAATCTATTAAACAACGGTGGACGAACAACCGAAAAGCCCTCTCGAAAGCCATGAAGAGTCATTTCTCTCAAGTATAAATCCAAAATGAGAAATACTGTGCTTTGATACCAATTGTTAGGATCGGAGCGGCACTAAGAGGGGGGGGGGTGAATTAGTGCAGCGGATTAAAACATTAGTTTTGGAAAATCTTTCGTACGATAAAAATCGAACTCGAAAGTGCTTAACATGAAAGCGTGTTTGTAAAGGTGTGCCGCAAAAGTAATGAGGAAGTAGAGCACATATGAAGGTTTGCAATAAGGTAAATAGCAATAAGTAAATGCAAACCAGAGAACACGCCAATTTTATAGTGGTTCGGTCAAATGACCTACATCCACTTGCGAAGCCTTCTTCGATGAGGCTCCCAACTTCCACTAGCAAATCACTTTGAAGGGGAAGGACAAATACACCTCTTACAATCTTTTACAAGTGGTTCACACTCTTACAAATTTTCAATGAGAAAGAAGGAGATGAACACTCAAGCAATTGAAAAGAAGACTTGCTACAGACTTTGCTAAGGCTTTTATCTCACTCTATTGCTTCTCAAAGGTTGTAATCTCTGCTGAGAATTGAGGGGTATTTATAAGCCTCGAGAGGATTCAAATTTGGGCTCCAAAATTTCAATTCTCTTCGGTTTCCGAAGCTAGCGGTGCCACCACCTGTCAGTTCTAACACTGACAGTGTACTAGGCGGTGCCACCGCCCAATCTACCGGTGCCATCACCTAGCTCTCGGGGTGCTGGACGGTGCCACCTCCTGAACTCTCGGGTACTGGGCGGTGCTAACGCCCAGTCTGGCAGTACCACCACCATATCCTCGGGCTCTGGGCGGTGCCACTGCCTAGTCTAGCGGTGCCACCGCCTATACTATTTCAGCTCACTAGTTGGGCTCTAAACTTGGCCCAAACCAATCCAAACTTGGGCCCAATTGGCCCCTACTTGTGTTATAAGATTAACACCTAATCCTAACCCTAATTAACATACTAACTATGAATTTAAAGATATTTCCTAAGCTACTACAAAGTCCACAAGTCAATAAAAGTGCAAAGAGTCCTCCCCTCTCTCTCTTAGCTTTGTACCCATCCAAGAAAGAGGAGTGAGGCTTGTAAGAGTTATCTCCTAAACCTGGTAAAAGGAGAAAGAGCTATAAAAGGTGGTTGGTCTTCGCCTATTGAAGGAAGGCCATTAGTGGATGTCAATGACCTCGATGGAGGAGGAATCCGAAGTGGATGTAGGTCATAACGACGAACCACTCTAAATTCTGATTTGCATTTTGTCTTGAGCAATTTACTGTTAGGATCGGAGTGGCACTAAGAGGGGGGGGGGGGGGTGAATTAGTGCAGCGGATTAAAACTAGTAGGTTTGAAACTGATTCCGTAAAATGCAAGGATATTTCGTTCGATAGTAACTAGAGTAAAGTGAAGAACAAAAACTTGCTTCTATGTAGATAATGATTGCAGAAAAATAACAACTCACACATTCAAGGAACACGTAAATTTAAAGTGGTTCGGTCAAAATGACCTACATCCACTTGCGAAGCCTTCTTCGATGAGGCCCCCAACTTCCACTAGCGAATCACTTTGAAGGGGAAGGACAAACACCCCTCTTACAACCTTTACAAGTGGTTCACACTCTTACAAAATTTCAGCAAGAAAGAAAGGGAGGTGAACACTCAAGCAATTTGAAAGTAAGACTTGCTAAGGCTTTGCTAAGGCCTTTTTTTTTTACTCTATTACTTCCCAAAAGTTGTAATCTCTGCTGAGAATTGAGGGGTATTTATAAGCCTCAAGAGGATTCAAATTTGGGCTCCAAAATTTGAATTCTCTTCGGTTCCCGAAGCTAGCGGTGCCACCGATTGTCAGTGGCGGTGCCACCGCCTATCAGTTTTGACACTAACAGTGTACTAGATGGTGCCACCGCCCAGTCTAGCGGTGCCACCGCCTAGCTCTTCGGGTGCTGGGCGGTGCCACCGCCCAGACCGACGGTTCCACCGCGCGACCTCAATGGTCATTTTAGGCCCAAACCAGGTTTCATTTTAGGCCCAGTTGGCCCCTAATCAAGATATAGGATTATTTCTTAATCCTAACCTTAATTACATGCAAACTATGTAACTAAAAACATAATCCTAAGTAAGCTTTTAACCGGCGAACTTCAAGTCTTGTTCCGGCGAGCTTTCCGGCGATCTTCCAGCGGACTTCCGATACGCCCTTGGATTTCTTCGGACGGACTCCCAGCTGGCTCCCAATCTTGTGGCGAAATCAGCAAGTAGCCGAGCCTTCTCGGTGATCTCTGTGAACCTCCGATGATCTCTTCGGCAGACCTCCGAAAACTCCGACAAGTCCCCAATTTCTTCTCGATTGGTTCCGACAGCATCTCCGACGAATCTTCAGACTCTCAAACACCCATCGAACTTGATTATGGTAGACTCGCTTTATGTCTTCAAGCTTTCATAGTTAATCCTGCATGCTTATCTCAACATATGGATTAGACAAAACATGACAATTGACTTCATCATCAAAATCTGAGATTCAACAATTTCCCCCTTTTTGATGATGACAATCAATTGATAACGGAGTTAACCTTAACTCCCCCTATCTATATGCCATACTTGAGATAAGTTATTCTTGAATTCAAGGTCTTTGAATTCAAGAGACATATTGATAAGTTGAACCTTATCAATATTCCCATCATGATTCCTATCATGATGTATCTTTCTGAAAATGATGTCAAAACTTGACAACCATTTTCAAGTTTTATATTTCAAACGTGAATGATAGTAATGGTAGCAATTCATCATATGGTAAGATATCAACATGTAAAATTGCGATGCAAGTTCTTGATATCTTAACATAATGCAAATATTTCAAGTGTTTAGCAATCATAGCTTTTCTATCATCAATTTTCCATATATTTCAATGCAAGCTTCTTTAACATAATTCAAATTCAAATATGGCACTCATAGCATCAATTTATATATTTCTCCCCCTTTGTCATCAACAAAGAGGAGAACGATATAAGCAAATTTTAAACATAAGTGCGATAATGTCATAACTAGGTTCATGTCATTTTTCAACAATGAGTGATAGGATACCAATTATACAAACATCTCAAGGAAAGATTAAATCATGCTTCATTTTTACAAGGATCAAGATATGTATGTGAATCAATATCCTTGCAAGTAAAAAATCTTCCTTTTTCAAGAAGGAAATTATAAGAAGGAATCATTTTATCAAATCCATTTCTCGAAAATATTTTTCACATTATAAGCCTATGAGAGATGCATTTGCTAATTGATTCCATATATCAAAAATCAATGATATGAATTAAACTCGATATGGCATATGCTTATGAAAGCTACATTAAGTTCGGAAGAGAATAAGGTATCAAGAAAATCTGAAAATAAAATTTAACACTTTCATGCATTCGGACAAGGTTTTGCTATAGAATTTCCAATACAATCATGAAGATAAAACATGCTTATTATCATGGAAATTTTTATATCCAAAACACGTAATTTCCAACATATTATTAAGGCATGTAATCATGTAAAATCATCATAGCAATTAAGTGATTTGATCAAGAAAGTCCAAAAAATAAATTTAATGAGTTCAAGCATTCGGATACATTAACATTCCTAATTCTCTTCTAATGAAATCAAATTGTTCTTCACTTAAAGGCTTTGTAAAAATATCAGCTAGTTGATGTTTAGTATCAATGAACTCTATAACTACATCATGATTAGTGACATGATCTCGTATAAAGTGATGTCTAATATCAATATGTTCTGTTCTTGAGTGTTGAATGGGATTCTTTGTTAAACATATAGCACTTGTGTTATCACATTTAGTGGGAATATTTTTAAGATGAACTTTATAATCTTCTAAGGTGTTTTTCATCCACACAACTTGTGCACAGCATGCACTAGCTGCAATATACTCAGTTTTGGTTGTTGATAGTGCAACTGAGTTTTGTTTCTTAGATGACCAGGAAATAAGAGCATGTCTCAAAAATTGATATGTTCCGAATGTACTTTTTCTATCTATCCTACATCCGCCAAAATCGGCATCTGCATAAGCTATTAAATCGAATTTTTCTGATTTCAGATACCAAAGTCCTAAATTTGAAGTTCCTTTAAGATATCTAAATATTCTTTTAACACTCTTGAGATGAGATAATTTAGGATTAGATTGAAACCTAGTGCAAAGTCCCACACTAAACATAATATCCGGTCTAGTCGCAGTGAGGTAGAGTAGACTACCTATCATTCCCCTATACGTTTTTTGATCAAAATTTTTGTTATTTTTATCCATATCTAACTTAGTCGAAGTACTCATAGGGATGTTTATTGCTTTTGAATTATCCACGTTAAATCATTTTAACAATTCAAATGTATATTTAGATTGGTTAAGAAATATACCGTCACTAATTTGTTTGTTTTGCAATCCTAAAAAGAATGTTAATTCACCCATTAAACTCATTTCAAATTCATGACTCATATTTTTGGCAAATGACTCACATAGTGATTCATCCGAAGAACCAAAAATAATATCATCAACATAAATTTGCATGTTTTCAAAATGTTTGATAAACAATGTAGTATTAACCTTGCCTTTGGTAAAATTATTTAAAATAAGAAAGGAACTAAGCCTTTCGTACCAAGCTCTAGGAGCTTGTTTCAAACCATAGAGAGCCTTAGTCAATTTGAATATATGATTAGGAAGAAGATAATTTTCAAATCCAAGAGGTTGTTCGACATATACTTCTTCCGAAATAAAACCATTCAAGAAGGCACTTTTGACGTCCATTTGAAATAGTTTAAAATTATTACTACTAGCATAGGCAAAGAGCATCCTAATGGCTTTTAATCTTGTCACAGGAGCGAAGGTTTCTTCGTAGTTGATACCTTCTTCTTGGTTGAAACCTTTGGCCACTAATCTAGCCTTGTTTCTAACCACGATATCACATTCGTCTTGCTTGTTTCTAAAGACCCATTTAGTACCAATGACTAAATGGTCACTAGGTCTAGGAACAAGCTTCTATACCTCATTCCTCTCAAATTAATTCAATTCCTCTTGCATTGTAATGACCCAAGAATCATCTTTCAAGGCCTCGTCAATGCATTTAGGCTCAATTTGAGAGAGAAAGGTAACATTAGCACAAAAATTCTTGAAAGGAGAACGAGTTTGAACCCCTTGTGATGTATCTCCTATAATTTGCTCTTTTGGATGAGCATCTACATACTTTCATTCCTTGGGCAAGGAGATTTTGAAAGAAGATGCATCCAAGTTGCTATTTTGAGGAGGGGGTTCCTTTAAATCCAAAATTTCTTTAACTCAGAAATTTTATTAAAAAGAATAGACTCTTTTATAACTAAGGTTCTTTTGTTAAAAACACGAAAAGCCTTAGAAACGGAAGAGTAACCAAGAAAGATGCCTTCATCGGATTTAGCATCAAATTTTCCTATGGCATCCTTTTCATTTAAAATAAAGCATTTACAACCAAAAACTTTAAAATAAGAAACATTTGGTGTTTTGTTATTCCATAATTCATAGGGAGCTTTTGATAGAGATGGTCTTATTAGAACCCTATTCATGATGAAGCAAGCCGTATTCACGGCTTTGACCCAAAAATACTTGGGTAGATTATGTTCATTCAACATAGTACTTGCCATTTCTTATAGATTTCTATTTTTTCTTTCTACTAATCCATTTTGTTGAGGGTTTCTTGGAGTAGAGAAGTTATGGTTATATCCGTTAACTTCACAAAAATTTTGGAAATCGCGGTTTTGAAATTCGCCACCGTGATCACTCCGAATTGAGAAATCATGAAACCTTTTTCATTTTGAGTGAGTTTACAAAATTTAGAGAAACATTTAAAACAATCACTTTTGTGAGCCAAGAAATAGGTCCAAGTGTATCTAGTATAGTCATCTACAATTACAAAAGCGTATTTGCTTCCTCCTAGACTTGTCGTGTCAATTGGTCCAAATAAGTCCAGATGGATCAATTGTAATGGTCTAATGGTGCGAATTTGATTTTTTGGTTTGAAACTAGTTTTTATTTGTTTACCTAGTTGACACACATCGCATACTTTGTCCTCAACAAACTTCGTATTTGGAATCCCTCGTACTAATTCTCTAGATGAGATCTTAGATATTAGTTTCATGCTTGCATGGCCTAATCTCGGAGACTATACCACGATGGTGTCACCTCTTGGGGTACTATTTGGGCCTCTCAATGGGCCCAATACAGTCCTTACATGGGCGCAACTGGCCCCTAATTGGGTTGGCCCAAATCCAAACCTAGTTACGTGCTAACTACGATTCCTAAGACATATTCTAAGTTAAACAAGTCCGTAAGTCTAGTTTCTTCTAGCGAGCTTCCGGCGATCTTCTGGCGAACTTCCGACGATCTCTCGGCAATGTTCCAGCGGATTCCCGGCAAGCTCCTGGACTTCATAACGATCTTCTTAGTGAGTTTTGATGAGCTTCTTCCGGCAAGCTCCTAGACTTCTCGGCTAGTTCCTATAGAACTTCCGACGAACGTCTAGACTTCCGATAAACTCTTGAACTCCCAACGAAATTGTGTCCTTGACTCCGGGACTTCATTTAGCTTCATGCCTTGCTATCGTAGTTAATCTTGCACATGTAAAAAGCCACTTCAATCTAGATAATTATTACTAAGCTTGAATCTAGTGTTGTCCGATATGTCATTGGTTAATCGGTGCTTCGTCCGAATCTTTGGTGCATCATGCCCTCTTGCGGCCTATTGCCCAATTGCTAGTTGACCTCCGCAATTTTGATTTACTTGGCGTAATGTCCACTCTTCTTGGCCCGATGTCTGAGATCTCGGCCCGAAGCCTTCTGCCGATACGTCGACCGTTCCTCCGACCCAACGTCCAATCTTCTGACATTTTTCACTCTGGCCCAACATGATTCTTCCTGCTTTAATTGCCTCTCCTTGATCGAAGCTACCTGCATCACTTACAATGCGTATCAAATCACAACACTTCTCAATTGGTTTCATCATCAAAATCCGAGATTCAACACTTTCTAATTTCAACGGATTTTGAGTTATGGAATCTTGTAGAAATTGGCTTTGAAAAGTCTTCTCTCCCAATGAGGGATTGGAATGAGTTGGAGAAGAAGACTTTTGCTCTAAATGCCAAGGCTATGAATGTCTTATTTTGTACGTTGGAAAAAAACGAGTTCAATCAAGTGTCGATTTGTGAAACGGCTTTTGATATTTGGCACACACTCGAAGTAACTCACGAAGGCACTAGTAGAGTAAAGGAATCAAAAATTAATCTTTTAGTCCATACTTATTAATTGTTTCGAATGAAACCGAGTGAAACCATTGGAGATATGTACACCCAATTTATGGATATCGTCAATAGTCTTAAAGGACTTGGTAAAAGTTTCTTGGATTTTGAACTTGTTAATAAAATCTTGAGATCCCTTCTAAAGAGTTAAGACCTTAAAGTAATAGTCATTTAAGAGGTCAAAGATTTAAATAATTTTCATCTCGAAAAACTAATCGGGTCACTAATGACCTATAAGATAACTTGTAATGCTCATGAAGAACTTGAGAACAACCTTCCAAAGAATAGAAAGGATATAGCACTAAGAACTCAAGAAGACCACTTGAAAAAAAATTCAAATGATAAGAACTATGATGATGACTTGGCACTCTTGATAAGAAAGTTCAAAAAATTCATAAAAAGAAATAAATTTAGAAATGATACTAAAAATAATTTTGAACACAAGAAAGAACAAGTGATATGCTATGAGTGTAAGAAGTTGGAATACTTCAAAAGTAAATGTCCCTAAGCAAAGAGGAAGCAACCAAAGAAGAAGAAGACCCTTAAAGCAACTTGGGACGACTCAAGCACATTCGAAGAAAATGAGCAAACCAACACCGAGCAAGTTGCTCACTATGCGGTAATGGCTATCAAAGATGAGGTAATTAGTTCATTAGATGCAAATTTATCTTTTGATGAACTATTAAGTGCTTTTCATGATTTGTTTGATGAATGCAAATTAGTTAGTAAAAAATATAAATTGTTAAAAAAGGAGCATGCTTTTCTTGTTAGTGATTTGGATAGATTAAAAGTGAAGCATAATGATTGTTTAGCTCCTTGTATGAAATGTGATGAACTAGAAATACTTAAAAAGGAAAACCTGCTACTCAAAGAAACCTTAGAAAAATTTGAGGTTGGTAGTAAGTCCTTGAATATGATCCTTGCCAATAAGAGTCACATCGATAGGAGAGGCAGAATCGGATTTATGAGTAGCTCTCACCAAAATCTAACATCCTTTATTAAATGTAACTTTTGTTGCAAACATGGACAATGTTACCTATAAATGTCTACTTAAAAGATATAGTCTACATAAATTGATTTGTGTTCCTAAAAGAACCTCGAATGACTCAATGCAATATAATTGATAAACCACTCTCTATATCATAAGAGGAATATTCCATGTATTCTTGCTCAGATAAATCCCTAGCCAGGATCATTCGGATTGAGAGAGAAATAATTCTCTGGGAGAATCCGATTAGAGCGAGGCTCAAGCAGAAACCATTTGGGTTTGACAACACCATGCCCGGTATACGGTCTCTAAGATATTAGATGTACGAGAGATTATAAGTATATGGTAACTGAGTATAGACAGGTCTAATGGATTGGATTCTCTTGTATTATTTGGGGATTGTGGCGTAGTGGCCTAGTACCTTTGCAATCGATGAGTCAAGTGAATTATTAAGATAATAATTCGTTGAATCAGAAGGAGTTCTGATATGTATAACTCATGACTAGCTCGATATTGAGCCTAGAGGGTCACACCCATATAGTAGGTGTTGCGATGAGTTGAGGTTTGGATATGGGATATCTGCCAGAGCCCCTATCTTACTGGAGATTAATAAGCCCCTAAATTATTGGATCCAATGGATGAGATCCAATAAGTGCCAATGAGAGATTATTGGATAGAGATCCACTAATCTAAAGAGGCGTAGGTAGTTGGATGGAGATCCAATACCCAATAGGGTAGGATCCATTAGAGTTTAGTTGATAGGGGACCTCTATAAAAAGGAAGAAACCAATTGTTCATAGGCTAGAGCCTCTTTGGGTTGCCATCTCCTATTCTCATATCCCCTTCTCCTCCTTAGATAGTAGACCTAGAGTTTTGAGGAGCATCGTCGCAACCCTGCCATGTGGATCACTACTAGAGAGGAGGACGCTTGACCTCCTTCACCCTCTCCTACAGATCTATAGGGATTCAGGGATATACGATCTCCCTAAGTAACACAATCTTTAATATACATAGTTTTAAGTTTCATAGATTTTACGCACCAATCTTCGCATGACCCTAAATACGTCTTTGGAAAATTTGGGAATTTTATTTTATGTTCTTCCGTTGTGCATGTTGTGTCACCCCCTAGATTTCCATATAGAGAAAGGGAGAGGAGAATAGGAGGTGGCAACCAAGAAGCCCCAACATATGGGCCTTTAGTTCCCTCCTATTTATAGAGGCCCCCAGTTAACCCCAATGGATTATGCCCTATTGGGTACTTGATCTCTATCCAATTACCCAAGCCTCTTAGATTAGTGGGTCTTTACCTAATAATCTCATATTAGCTCTTATTTGATCTCATCCATAGGATCCAATCATTCAGAGGCTTATTGGATATCCAATAAGATAGGGGCTCCAGTGGACATCTCATATTTGAATCTCTACTCGTCGCAACACCTACCATATGTGTATGACCCTCTAGGCCAAATATCGAGTTGGTCGTGAGTCATACATGTCCGAACTCCTTTTGGCATAGTGAATTATTATCTTCATAATAATTCACTCGACTCATCAATTATGAACGTAATAAGCCACTATACTATAGTCCCCGGATGATATATGAAAATCCAATCCTTTGGACCTTTGTATCCTCAATTACTGTGTACCTATAGTCTCTCAACCATCTAATATCCTAGAGACCATATACTAAGTATGGTGCTATCAGGCCCATATGATTTCTCCTTAAATCTTGCTCTAATTGAATTCTCCCGAAGAACTCTTTCTCTCTCAATCCGAATGATCTTGGCCAAGGATTTGTTTAAGCAAGAATACATAGGATATTCCTCTCAAGATACTGAGAGCAGATGATCCTCTATTGACACTCATTACCCTCGTAAGGTTGGCTGCCACTCCCAATAACTAGCTATACTAGATTTGGAACTTCCAAACCTATAAGTCCGGTATCAAAGAGTGGAATACTTATACAGGACATCCTTGGTGTCTCAAGTCTAAGGACCTGATATACTACTAGGACTACATAACAATTGTTTGACAATAAGGCATCATCAATATCTAGTATTCCATGAGTGGATCAATCAGTGAACTCATTATCTAATGAGCACCTTCATTGTAACATGATTCTTGCCAATAAGGGTCATATTCGTAGAAAAGAAAGAATCGACTTTGTGAGTAACTACACTTAACAAAAGCCAACTACTTTTGTTAAAGGACCCATATTGCATGTTACCCCCAAAAGTTAAGTATAATTTTTGTGGTAAACATGGTCATTTTGTATATAAATATCCATTCAAATAGTATAGCCCACATAAATTAGTTTGGGTTCCTAAAGGAACTATAAAAGACTTTATGCCTAAAGACAAGATAGGTAGATCTAAACATAAGGGACTCAAAGTCAAATGGGTATCTGAAGCAAACCCACCTTTCTTGTAGAAATGACTACAATCAAAAGCTAGGAGCAAAGTGATATCTTGATAATGGATGTTCAAGGCATATGATCGAAGATTAAAAACTCTTCACAAAACTCACTAGCCAAAACAACAATAATAAAAGAAAGATCATTTGAATTACAATTATTAGTAATAAATATTTTGATTGAAAATATTGTTACGATCAAGAGCATTAAGAGGGGGGGGAGTGAATTAGTGTAGTGGAAAACTTTAGTCAGTTAAAAAGACTTTCGTACGATAAAATCTTATTTTGATGAAAACCGTTTCGGAAAGATCTTTAGTTGAGAGCATGTGGAAGTATAGTTGATGTAAAGCAATGAAGGTAATTTGTAATTAAGATAAAGAGCAGAAAGTAAATGCAAACCGAGATTTAGAGTGGTTCGGTCAATCTTGACCTACATCCACTTTTGGCTTCCTCCTCCGACGAGGTCACTGATGTCCACTAGAGGCCTTCTTTCAACAAGCGAAGGCCAATCACCTTTTACAACTCAATTCTCCTTTTACCGGGTTTAAGAGATAACCCTTACACCCTCACTCACTCCTCTCTCAATCTATTCTAACACTTAGAACTTTGAGAGGAGCTCACACAAGATTGCAGTAGCGTTTCTATAATTTTTTTCTCTCAATACTTGTGTATTTTACCTAGGGATTAGAGGGGTATTTATAAGCTTCAAGTTGATTCAAACTTGGAGCCTAAAAACATCTTATCCCGGGTTCCTCGGGCATGGGCGGTACCACCGCCTACGCTGGGATGTACCACTGCCCAGTGTCAGATTGATTAACACTGTCCTAGGCGGTACCACCACCCAGGTCTGGTGGTAGCACTGCTTGGGGGCCAGTGCTGGGCGGTACCACCACCCAAATTGACGGTACCATGGCCTGGCACCCTGCCAGGGGTGGTACAACTACCTAGATTAGCGATACCACCGCCTGACACAATCTCGAAGATTGTGCCACGATGGTGATGTTAGGATCGGAGCGACACTAAGAGGGGGGATGAATTAGTGCAGCGGATTAAAAATGTCAATTTTAGAAAATCTTTCATACGATAAAAACCCAACTCGGAAGTGATTAACTTGAAAGCATGTAAAGGTGTGCAGCAAAAGTAATGAGGAAGTAAAGCACATATGAAGGTTTGCAGTAAGGTAATGAGCAATAAGTAAATGCAAACCAGAGAACACGCCAATTTTAAAGTGGTTCAGTCAAAATAACTTACATCCACTTGCGAAGCCTTCTTCGATGAAGCTCCCAACTTTTACTAGCAAATCACTTTGAAGGGGAAGGACAAATACCCCTCTTACAACTTTTTACAAGTGGTTCACACTCTTACAAAGTTTCAACGAGAAAGAAGGAGGTGAACACTCAAGCAATTGAAAACAAGACTTGCTAAAGACTTTGCTAAGGCTTTTATCTCAATCAATTGCTTCTAAAAAGTTGTATTCTCTGCTGAGAATTGAGGGGTATTTATAGGCTCTAAGAGGATTCAAATTTTGGCTCCAAATTTTGAATTTCTTGGGTTTCTGAGGCTAGTGGTGCCACCGCTTATCAATGTCATACTGACTAGTGACTGGTGGTGTCACTGCCTATTGGTGATGGTGCTACCGCCTGTCAATTTTCACATTGACAGTGTTCTAGCGGTGTCACCGCCGGAACTCTCGGGTTCTGGGCGATGCCACCGCCTGAACTCTCGGGTGCTAGGCAGTGCCACCGCCTTGTCCGACAGTACCACCACCTGATACTTCAGGCTCTAGGCGGTGCCATCGCCCAATCTGGCGGTTCCACCGCCTACACTACTTCAGCTTACTGGTTGGGCTCTAAACTTGGCCCAAACCAGTCAGAACTCGGGCCCAATTGGCCCCTAACTTGGTTATAGGATTAACCCTTAATCCTAAGCCTAATTACATGTAAACTACACAATTAAAAACATAGTCCTAAGCAAGTTGTCGAGTTTCCCTCCGGTGAGCTTTTCGGCGATCTTCCGGCGGACTCCCAACAAGCTCTCGATCTTGTGACGAGTTCAGCGAGTAGACAAGCCTTCTCGGTGATCTCTGCGAACCTCCGACGATCTCTTTGGCAAACTTCCAAAAACTCTGACAGGTCCCCGATTTCTTCTTGGTTGGTTCCGGCAGCATCTCCGACGAATCTTCGGACTCTTAAACACCCATCAAACTTGACTTCAGTTTCCTTGCTTTATGTTTTCAGGCTATCATAGTTAATCCTACAAACTTAACTCAATAATATGGATTAGATAAATTAACCCATCAATTGATTTCATCATCAAAATTTGAGATTTAACAATCTCCCCCTTTTTGATGATGACAATCAATTGATGATAGAGTTAAACATAACTCCCCCTATCTATATGTCATATTATGAAAAAAAACTAAAAACACTTTAATTCAATTTTTTGAATTCAAGCCTGAACTGATAAGTTCTATCCGTTGAACTTATCATTATTCTCTTTAAGCATGAGCAAATACGAAACTTCGTATTTCTCATCATTTCAAGCTATGAAAATCATTTTCAAGTCAAATGATCACTTCAACAAGAGATAAGAATTTTCAACATGAATTGCATGATATAAGTGTAAGATATGATTTCATATGATCAATCAATCTTGATATAAGTGTAAGAAGCATGGCTGTCATACAAAACTTTAACTTAGCATTAAGAGTAAGCATACAAGAATCGCATAAGAAGGGATATCGATTAATCCTTAGGAGGAAATCCATAGTTCTTATACATGACATCTATTTTTTGATTCATTTATCGCAGTTCCTTCAAAATTTTGATTTGCTGAATTTGAATTTGCTCTTGCTGTGATTTAAGTTGGTCTTGTTGTGATTTGATCTGATGCAATTCTGCCATTATGAGTTCTTCAGAAGATAAAACAGGAGCTGAAGGTGCTGCACCAAAGGGACTAGGAGGAGGAGATTCATTTCCCCTAAAAATTGGTGTTTCGGGGAGTTCTACTAGTGGGGGAATTAAATCAGTCCTTCTAGGTTGCCTAACCCATATACCATTGCTAAATATGCACCTAAGTCTTTTTAGTAGATTCTTATTGATGGTGTTAAAACGATCAACTTGAATTATTTCTTCATCAGGCGAGACACTAATATTATGGGCAAGTATTAATCGAGTAATTAACCCCCCATATGGTAACATAGTGTCTTTAACTATTATATCCTACATGTGTTGCCAGATTAAGTATCCAAAGTAATTATTTTGTCCGGTTATAATCAATCTTGACTCATTTCATCAAGATGAAATTGCTTGGGAAGTAGTATGCTAGTCATGATGTGATGAAGAATTTTAGAGTTAAAGGGTAGTAGGTGCTCGCAACTCTTGGGTATCATGCCTGGGTTTAGATTTTCAAAGATAGTTTCTAAGGCTTCGGAGTAAGTTGCTCCAATCACATTGACATCCCATTTATTTCTAAAGTAACAACCACTATCCTTTTTAATAATTCCAATTAGTTCACAAATAGTACTATCAAAGATTCTAATCTGTGTTCCTAAAAGGTAAGTACTTAGGCTTTCATTGTTCACACACAAGTTTGCATAAAATAGCCTAACTAACCTAGGATAAATTGGTTCATTGATTTGTAGGAGAGGTAAGGCATCTAAATGTGCAAACCACCTAATGGGTTCTAGGTTTCCCAGTTCATTTAGATCGACGTGTTTACCCTTATGTATAGTTCTTGTTTCGAAATTTAGAAATCTAAGTGCTACTTCTTTAGATCTAAAAAGATTTTGGTCATATGAATCTCCTTCAACCCTTTTCCCTTTTGATCTTGTTGATTTCTTAAGAGCGATTATCTAGACAAGATGATGGATCAAGAATATGAAACTGTGAAGAGTAAGCAAAATAATGAGAAGAGGAAGAAAAGATTTCAGATTTTACCTTGTGGAGAATTTCTTGAAAGATGGAGAGCTTGAACCAATAAGAATCCCTCTCCTAGGCTTCTATAGGTTGGAATTGAGGGTTAGAGTGGTTGTGGGAGAGCTTGAACCAATTTCTAATGGGTTGGGGGGCGGTTCCACCGTCGACCCTAACCTTTCTTATAAACGGGATCTCGGACGGTGCCACCGCCAATCCGAGCAGTGCATCGGTCGCTAAGCAGTGCTATCGCCGGTTCTGGCGGTGCCATTGCTAGCATGCCACGGAAGGGAAAAAAACAAATTTTCTTTCTTCCCCTTTTTTTTTGTTTTTCAGAGGTGTTTAGCTCAAGATAGGATAGGATCTTAGGTTGTACTTTAATATGTCATTTGGAATTGAAAGAGAAGGAGGAAATCAAATCCACGAAAGAATGGAAAAAGGATGAAAAAACTTTTCGGAAAATACATTCAAACAAGCTTATTCTTAGGGACAATTTAACATGCCTAGTTCCCTTCTAATGAATTCAAATTGGTCTTCATTTAAGGCTTTTGTAAAAATTGTCTGCTAGTTGATGCTTTGTGTCAATAAACTCTGGAACGACATTGTTGCTTAGGACATGATCACATATGAAATGATGCCTAACGTCGATATGCTTAGTTCTAGAGTGCTGAATTAGATTTTTGGTAAGACATATGACACTTGTATTATCACTTTTTATGGGAATGTTTTTCAAGTGAATTCCATAGTCTTCTAATGTAATCTTCATCCAAATAACTTGTGCACAGCATGCACTTGCAGCAATGTATTCGGCTTCCACCGTAGATAGTGCAACTGAATTTTGTTTCTTGGAAGTCCAAAAAACAAGTGCATGTCCTAAAAATTGGCATGTTCCGGATGTGCTTTTTCGATCTATCCTGCATCCACCAAAATCGGCATTTGCAGAAGCTATTAAATCGAATCTATCGGATTTTAGATACCACAATCCTAAATTTGGAGTTCCTTTAAGATACCTAAATATTCTTTTAACACTCTTAAGATGAGATAATTTAGGATTAGATTAAAACCTAGTGCAAAGTCCTACACTAAACATGATATCCGGTCTAGTCGCGGTGAGATAGAGTAGACTACCTATCATTCCCCTATATGTTTTTTTATCGAAATTTTTACTATTTTCATCCATATCTAACTTAGTCGAAGTACTCATAGGAGTGTTTATTGCTTTTGAACCATCCATGTTAAATCGTTTTAACAATTCTAATGTATATTTAGATTGGTTAAGAAATATACCATCACTAAGTTGTTTGATTTGCAATCCTAAAAAGAAAGTTAATTCACCCATCAAACTCATTTCAAATTCATGACTCATACACTTGGCAAATGATTCACATAGTGATTTATCCGAAAAACCAAAAATAATATTGTCAACATAAATTTATACAATAAAAAAATTATTTTCAAAGTGTTTGATAAACAATGTAGTATCAACCTTGCCTTTGGTAAAATTATTTAAAATAAGAAAGGAACTAAGCCTTTCATACCAAGCTCTAGGAGCTTGTTTCAAGCCATAGAGAGCCTTAGTCAATTTGAATACATGATTAGGAAGCAGAGAATTTTTAAATTTGGGAGGTTGTTTAACATATACTTCTTCGGAAATAAAACCATTCAAGAAGGCACTTTTGACATCCATTTGAAATAGTTTAAAATCATTACTACTAGCATAGGCAAGGAGCATCCTAATGGCTTCTAATCTTGCCACAGGAGCGAAGGTTTCTTCATAGTCGATACCTTCTTCTTGATTGAAACCTTTGGCCACTAATCTAGCATTGTTTCTAACCACGATACCGCATTCATCTTGCTTGTTTCTAAAGACCCATTTAGTACCAATGACTAAATGGTCACTATGTCTAGGAACAAGCTTTCATACCTCATTCCTCTCAAATTGATTTAATTCCTCTAGCATTGCAATGATCCAAGAATCATCTTTCAAGGCCTCGTCAATGCATATAGGTTCGATTTGAGAAAGGAAGGTGGTGTTAGTACAAAAATTCTTGAAGGAAGAACGAGTTTGAACCCCTTTTGATGCATTTCCTATAATTTGCTCCTTTGGATGAGCATCTACATACTTCCATTCCTTAGGTAAGGAAATTTCGGAAGAAGATGCATCCAAGTTGCTATTTTAAGGAGGGGGATCCTTTAAATTCAAATTATCAAAACCAAGATCATCATCAAAATTATTTTTCTTTAACTTGGAAATTTCATTAAAAATTACATGAATAGACTCTTCTATAATTAAGGTTCTTTTGTTAAAAACACGAAAAGCCTTAAAAACGGAAGAGTAACCAAGAAAGATGCCTTCGTTGGATTTAGCATCAAATTTTCCTAAGGCATCCTTTTCATTTAAAATAACGCATTTGCAAACGAAAACTTTAAAATAAGTACCAATGACTAAATGGCACTATGTCTAGGAACAAGCTTTTCATACCTCATTCCTCTCAAATTGATTTAATTCCTCTAGCATTGCAATGATCCAAGAATCAATCTTTCAAGGCCTCGTCAATGCATATAGGTTCGATTTGAGAAAGGAAGGTGGTGTAGTAACAAAAATTCTTGAAGGAAAGACGAGTTTGAACCCTTTTGATGCATTTCCTATAATTTGCTCCTTTGGATGAGCATCTACATACTTCCATTCCTTAGGTAAGGAAATTTCGGAAGAAGATGCATCCAAGTTGCTATTTTAAGGAGGGGGATCCTTTAAATTCAAATTATCAAAACCAAGATCATCATCAAAAATTATTTTTCTTTAACTTGGAATTTCATTAAAATTACATGAATAGACTCTTCTATAATTAAGGTTCTTTTGTTAAAAACACGAAAAGCCTTAAAAACGGAAGAGTAACCAAGAAAGATGCCTTCGTTGGATTTAGCATCAAATTTTCCTAAGGCATCCTTTTCATTTAAAATAAAGCATTTGCAACCGAAAACTTTAAAATAAGAAACATTTGGTTTTTTGTTATTCCATAATTTATAGGGAGTTTTTGATAGAGACGGTCTTATTAGACCCCTATTCATGATGTGGCAAGCCGTATTCACGGCTTCGGCCCAAAAATACTTAGGTAGACTATGTTCATTCAACATAGTTTTTGCCATTTCTTGTAGATTTCTATTTTTTCTTTTAACTACTCCATTTTGTTAAGGATTTCTTGGAGTGGAGAAGTTATGGTTATATCCATTAACTTCACAAAAACTTTGGAAATCACAGTTTTGAAATTCGCCACTATGATCACTCCGAATTGATGAAATCATGAAGCCTCTTTCATTTTGAGTGAGTTTACAAAATTTAGAGAAACATTTGAAACAATCACTTTTGTGAGCCAAGAAATAGGTCCAAGTGTATCTAGTATAGTCATCAACAATTACAAAAGCATATTTGCTTCCTCCTAGACTTGTTGTGTCAATTGGTCCAAATAAGTCCAAATGGATCAATTGTAATGGTCTAGTGGTGCTAATTTGATTTTTTGGTTTGAAATTAGTTTTTGTTTGTTTACCTAGTTGACACGCATCACATACTTTGTCCTTAACAAACTTCATATTGGGAATCCCTCGTACTAATTCTCTAGATGAGATCTTAGATATTAGTTTCATACTTACATGGCCTAATCTCCTATGCCAAAGCCAAGCATCATCATTTAAAGCGGATAAGCATATTTCATTACTTAGTTCATCAAGGTTGATGGTGTAGACATTATTTTGTTTTATAGCAATCATTGACAAGTTATTGTTTAGTTTTTCAATAATGCACACATTAGATTCAAATCTAACGATATAACCTTTATCACATAATTGACTAATACTTAAGAGATTATGTTTTAATCCATCAACTAGTAATACATCATTAATTGAAAAACATGATTTGTTACCTATGGTTCCCTTGCCAATGATTTTGCCTTTGTTGTTATCTCCGAAGGTGACATACCCTTCTTCTTTGCTAGTGAGTATAGAGAAATGAGATAGATCTCCAGTCATGTGTCTTGAGCATCCACTATCAAGATACCATCTCTTGCTCCTAGCATGTCAGTTTGTCTACAAAAGAGGATGGTTTTTAGGTACCCATTTGATTTTAGGGGCCTCAAAAATTGATCTACCAATTTTGTTATTCATCATTGAAGTATTAACAGTTCCTTTAGGAACCCATATCAACTTATGTGAACTAATTTTCCTAAATGGACATTTGTAAGCAACATGCCCGGATTTACAATAAAAGTTGTATTTCAAACAAGGTGAAACGTGTAATGTGGGTCCTTTAATGAAAGTGGTAGGATTTTGGTGAGATCCTCTCACAAAACCAATTCCACTTCTATTTGCCACATAACCCTTGTTTGTAAGGATCATGTCCAATCCCTTGCTATCGACCTTAAACTTGTTTAAGGTGTCTTTAAGCAGCAAATTTTTATTTTTTATTACTTCTAAGTGTTCACACTTAGAGCATGAAGGAGTTTGAAGACTATCAAGCTTATTTTAAAGTAAAACATGCTCTTTCTTTAAAAGATTAAACTTCTTACTAATAGTTCTACACTCATCAAATAATTCGTGAAAAGCGATAGAAAGTTCATCAAAAGATAAATCTTCATTAATTAAATCACATACCTCTTCTCCTAAAGCCATTAGCGCAAAGTTTGACTCCTCTTTGTTGCTAGTTTCTTTGCTTTCTGAATTACTTGAATCGTCCCAAGTTGCCTTTAAAGCTTTCTTCTTCTTTGGTTGCTTCTTCTTGGCTTGGGGGTATTCATTTTTGAAGTGCACCGGCTTCTTGCATTCGTAGCATATTACTTGGTCCTTTTTATGTTCAAGTTTATTTTTGGTGTTATTTTTAAATTTGTTCTTTCTTATAAATTTTTTAACTTTTTGAGTTAAAAGTGCAATGTCATCGTCACTGTCCTCATTACTTGATGTTCCTTTCAAGTGGTCTTCTTGTAATGTAAGAGCCATATCCTTCCTGTTCTTTGGAAGGGGGTTCTCGAGCTCTTCATAAGCATGACATGTCATTTCATAGGTCATTAGAGACCTAATAAGTTCTTCGAGAGGAAACATTTTAAGGTCCTTAGCCTCTTGAATGGTCGTAACTTTTGGATCTCAACTTTTTGGGTGGGATCTTAAGATTTTAGTTACTAGTTCAAAATTAGAAAAATCTTTACCAAGAGCTTTGAGTCCATTGATGACATCCGTGAAACGGGTGTACATGTCTCCGATGGACTCACTTGGTTTCATTTGGAAAAGTTCGTAGGAGTGCACAAGAATGTTGATTTTGGACTCTTTCACTCGGCTAGTGCCTTCATGAGTGATCTCAAGAGTTCTCCAAATATCAAAAGCCAAATCACAAATTGAAACACGATTAAATTCATTTTTGTCTAGTGCACAAAACAAGGGATTCATAGCCTTTGCATTTAAAGCAAAAACCTTCTTCTCCGATTCATTCCATTCGCTCATCGGAAGAGAAGATTTTTTAAATCCATTTTTGACAATAGTCCAAAGCTCAAAATCCATGGAAATGAGGAATATCCTCATACGAGTCTTCCAATACGTGTAATCCGACCCATTAAACATAGGTGAACGTGTAATAGAATGACCCTCATGCATGCCAGAGTAAGCCATCTCTCTTGGGTATTAAACCAAATATGAGAGTGAGCCTTGCTCGGATACCAATTGTTAGGATCGGAGTGGCACTAAGAGGGGGGGGTAAATTAGTGCAACAAATTAAAAATGTTGGTTTTGAAAAATCTTTCGTACGATAAAAACCCAAATCGGAAGTGATTAACTTGAAAGCGTGTAAAGGTATGCAGCAAAAGTAATGAGGAAGTAAAGCACGTATGAAGGTTTGCAATAAGGTAATGAGCAATAAGTAAATGCAAACCAGAGAACATGCCAATTTTAAAGTGGTTCGGTCAAAATGACCTACATCCACTTGCGAAGCCTTCTTCGATGAGGCTCCCAACTTCCACTAGCAAATCACTTTGAAGGGGAACGACAAATACCCTCTTACAACTTTTTATAAGTGGTTCACACTCTTACAAAGTTTCAATGAGAAAGAAGGAGGTGAACACTCAAGCAATTGAAAACAAGACTTGCTAAAGACTTTGTTAAGGATTTTATCTCAATCTATTGCTTCTAAAAAGTTGTATTCTCTCCTGAGAATTGAGGGGTATTTATAGGCCCTAAGAGGATTCAAATTTGGGGTCCAAATTTTGAATTCTCTTGAGTTTCCGAGGCTGATGGTGCCACCGCCTATCAATGTCATACTGACCAATGACTGGTGGTGCTATCGCCTGTCGGTGGCGGTGCTACCGCTTGTCAATTTCCACATTGACAGTGTTCTGGCAGTGCCACCACCAGAACTCTCGGGTTCTGGGTGGTGCCACCGCCCGAACTCTCGGGTGTTGGGCGGTGCCACCGCCCAGTCTGGCGATACCACCGCTTAATACTTCAGGCTCTAGGTGGTGCCACCACCCAGTCTGGCAGTGCCAACCGCCTACACTACTTCAGCTTATTGGTTGGGCTCCAAACTTGGCCTAAACTAGTCCGAACTCGAGCCCAATTGGCCCCTAACCGGGTTATAGGATTAACCCTTAATCCTAACCCTAATTATAGGCTCCAACTTGGCCTAAACTAGTCCGAACTCGAGCCCAATTGGCCCCTAACCGGGTTATAGGATTAACCCTTAATCCTAACCCTAATATATACAAACTACACGATTAAAAACATAGTCCAAAGCAAGTTGTCGAGTTTCCTTCCGGCGAGCTTTTCGACGATCTTCCGGTGGACTTCTGATACATCCTCGGATTTCTTTCGGCGGACTCCCAATAGGCTCTCGATCTTGTGATAAGTTCAGCGAGTAGCCGAGCCTTCTTGGTAATCTCCACGAACCTCTAACGATCTCTTTGGTGGACTTCCGAAAACTTCGACAAATCCCCGATTTCTTCTCGGTTGGCTCCGGCAGCATCTTCGACAAATCTTCGGACTCTCAAACACCCATCAAACTTGACTTCAGTTTCCTTGCTTTATATTTTCAGGCTATCGTAGTTAATCCTACACACTTAACTCAATAATATGGATTAGATCAATTAGTCCATCAATTGATTTTATCATCAAAATTTGAGATTTAACAGGTGAGACTTCTTTAGGCACTATTTAAGCTTCTTATTGGGCCCAACACAGTTCTTACATGGGCCTAGCTGGCCCCTAACTGGGTTGGCCCAAATCCAAGCCCAATTACGTGCTAACTACGAAATCCTAAGACATTTGCTAAGCTAAACAAGTCCCTATGTCTATTCTTCCGGCGAGTTTCCAATGAACTTCTGGCGAACATCCGACGAACCCTCGGCGATGCTCCGGCGAACTCCCAGCAAGCTCCTGGACTTCACGATGATCTTCTTGGTGAGTTTTGATGAGCTTCTCTAACAAGCTTTGAGACTTCTCGGCTAGTTCCTCCAGAACTTCCGACAAACTCTCGAACTCCCAATGTGCGATACCACCGCTTAATACTTCAGGCTTAGGTGGTGCCACCACCCAGTCTGGCAGTGCCACCGCCTACACTACTTCAGCTTATTGGTTGGGCTCCAAACTTGGCCTAAACTAGTCCGAACTCGAGCCCAATTGGCCCCTAACCGGGTTATAGGATTAACCTTAATCCTAACCCTAATTATATACAAACTACACGATTAAAACATAGTCCAAAGCAAGTTGTCGAGTTTCCTTCCGGCGAGCTTTTCGACGATCTTCCGGTGGACTTCTGATACATCCTCGGATTTCTTTCGGCGGACTCCCAATAGGCTCTCGATCTTGTGATAAGTTCAGCGAGTAGCCGAGCCTTCTTGGTAATCTCCACGAACCTCTAACGATCTCTTTGGTGGACTTCCGAAAACTTCGACAAATCCCCGATTTCTTCTCGGTTGGCTCCGGCAGCATCTTCGACAAATCTTCGGACTCTCAAACACCCATCAAACTTGACTTCAGTTTCCTTGCTTTATATTTTCAGGCTATCGTAGTTAATCCTACACACTTAACTCAATAATATGGATTAGATCAATTAGTCCATCAATTGATTTTATCATCAAAATTTGAGATTTAACAGGTGAGACTTCTTTAGGCACTATTTAAGCTTCTTATTGGGCCCAACACAGTTCTTACATGGGCCTAGCTGGCCCCTAACTGGGTTGGCCCAAATCCAAGCCCAATTACGTGCTAACTACGAAATCCTAAGACATTTGCTAAGCTAAACAAGTCCCTATGTCTATTCTTCCGGCGAGTTTCCAATGAACTTCTGGCGAACATCCGACGAACCCTCGGCGATGCTCCGGCGAACTCCCAGCAAGCTCCTGGACTTCACGATGATCTTCTTGGTGAGTTTTGATGAGCTTCTCTAACAAGCTTTGAGACTTCTCGGCTAGTTCCTCCAGAACTTCCGACAAACTCTCGAACTCCCAATGTGATCGCGTCCTTGACTCCGGTACTTCATCTTGCTTCATGCCTTGCTATCGTAGTTAATCCTGCATATGTAAAACAAACTTCGATCTAGACAATTAATACTAAGCATTAATCAAGTTGTCTGGCATGTCATTGGTCTCTCGATGCTTCGTCCGATTCTTCAACACATCATCCTCTCTTGCGGCCTATTGCCCAATCAGCCAGTTTACTTTGCAACTCCGATATTCTTAGCGCAATGTCCACTCTTCTTGGCCCGATGCCCAAATCCACAGCCTGAAGCCTTCTGTCGATACGTTGATTGTTCCTCCGGCCCGACGTCCAATCTTCTTACATGTTTTCCCCTAGCACAACATGATTTTTCCTGTTTTAATTGTCTCATCCTAATCAAAGCATCTTGCATCACTTAAAACGTAGATTAAAACATAAACACTTATAGATTGGTTTCATCATCAAAATTCAAGATTCAATAAATATTTTATTGTTTAATGTGTTATACAAGGGCATGCTTGTATTTGTGATATATTTGTCATGACGAAACTTGTTTTTTTGTTTTTAAACATGATGTATGGTTTTGACATAAAAGATTTGGGCATGCTTATCAATCATATGAATTGAAACAAAAAAAAAAAGAATGCATTTTTCTTGAAAATGTCTCTATCCCTAAAAGCTTAACGAATCTTTCAAAAAGATTAATGAATAAATTTGTGTTATTTTTTTATGAATCTCTTGAATTATGAAAGTGATTTTGATGATTTGAATTTGAATAAATTATTAGTCAAATCATGATAATGATTTTTTTAATATTTATAATTTGAGATTTATTATGAAACAAGATCTTTAATTTCCTATGTTTCTTTCTGCTATTTACTATCAAAATGAATCATGATTTTTTAAAATTATAACTTGAGATTTTTTTATGAATCAAGATCGTTTACTATGATTCTTCTTTTTGCTATTTGATTTAACCAAAAGAATCATAATATTTCTTGATTTTTTGATATTCACAATTTGAAATTTGTTTCATGACTCCCTTGTATTCATGAATTGTATACCCTATCTCCAAATTTTTCATGATATCTTTCATGTGATAATTGGAACATTAATTTAAATGATTTTGCACTATTGTATTATTTCTTTCTCTTTGACAATGACAAAGGAGGAGGCAAAATTGGTTGCTTGCACATTTCAAAGAAAGGCAAAGATTGCTAACTTGCACATCTCAAAAGAAAAGCAAATATTGCTAGCTTGCACATCGCAAAGAAAAGCAAAATTCCTAAACTTGCATATCTCAAGAGAAGCAAAGAATTGGTAGCTTGCACATCTCAAAAGAGAAGCAAGAATTGCTCGCTTGTACATCTTAAGAGAAGCAAAAATGCTAAACTTGCACATCTCTAAAACTTGCTAACTTGCATATTCTAAAGTAATGTAAAACTTGCATGTTTCAAAAACTTAATAATTGCACTTCTCTCTTTTTTGTTGATGTACCTTGATATGTTTTGAAATTATGATGATTTCAAATTATGCATGCAATGATATTTTAACTCATGATTTGATATTATGATGCATGTAATAATAGTGTTTCAACTTGAATTCAATGGTTATCACTCTTTTTGAATTTGAGTTTACTTTAATTCAATATGGCATATTGATAGGGGGAGTTTAGTTTAAACTCTGTAATAAATTAGTTGTCATCATCAAAAAGGGGGAGATTATTGAATCTCATATTTTGATGATGAAATCAATTGATAAAGTTTTGATCTAATATACGTTTGAATGACATAGGACTATCTTCAAATAGAAAAGGCAAATTGATTGAAGTAGGAAAAATCGAACGTTGGGCCAAAGTGAACATGTCAGAAGATTGGATGTCAAGCTAGAGAATCGATCGACGTGTTGATAGAAGTGATTAATGCTTTGTAATAATTGTCTAGATCGAAGTAGTTTTAGTTATAATTGAGTTGATTTAGAATGTAATTAAGCCAACTCAACTAGGGGCTAACTGGATCCAAAGTGGGGCTGTTTTGGTTTACGAGAAAGGCTCATTCATTGACCAAAAAGTTGGGTCAAGCGGTGGCCCCGCCAGAGGCTTAGTCTCCAAGACACAATCTCTAAGACTATGTCAAGCGATAGTACCACCAGACTGGGCGATGGTACCAGCCAATGTCAGGCAGTGGTATCGCCAGTTTGGGCAATGGTACCACCCAGTATCGATGCTCCGGGCAATAGTATCGCCAGCACAAGCAGTGGCACCGCTAGGACCTAGGAAACCCAAGATGAGACCTTTTTTGGCTCCAATTTTGAAGCCATTTGGGATCTATAAATACCCCAACTATTCCTGCATGGAGAAGCACTAATTAGAACAGAAAGAGGTTATTATTCTGGGTTGTAAAATTGCTAAGTGTCCTCCTTGCTTTCTAGTTTTGAGATCATTCAATAGAGGTGTAAGGCTTATAAGGGTGTCTCTTAAACCCGTGAAAAAGAGAAAGAGTGTAAAAGGGTAGTTGGTCTTCACCCATTGAAGGAAGACCGGTAGTGAAAGCCAGTGGCCTTAAGTGAAGAGGAATTGGGAGTGGATGTAGGTCACAACAATAGAACCACTATAAATCAGTTTATATTTCTATTTTGTTATTTATATTTATTGCAAATTATTTTACTTTATCATTACTTTAGCTGCACACTCTTATGAACATTTTCAAAGTTAAACATTTTTTATACGAGCTTTTATCATATGAAGATTTTTGACACAATGTGATTTTTACTTACGCACTAATTCAAACCCCCTCCCACCCTCTTAGTGCCAACTTAATCCTAACAGTTGGTATCAAAGCAATATTTTTCTTATTTGGTTTAACACCTAATAGAAATGGCTTTCATCGGATTTCAAAAGGGTCACCCTATCATTCGTTCTCCTATGTTCAATAGAATGGACTACACTTATTGGAAAACTCGGATGAGAGTTTTCTTACTTTCTATGAGCTTTGATTTATAGAATATTGTTGAACTTGGTTTTCAAACACCTTCTAAATCTATAAATGAATGGAGTGATTTTGAGAAAAAATCTTTTTCTTTGAATGCAAAAGCTATGAATGCTTTGTTTTATGCTTTGGATAAAAATGAGTCTAATCGGATTTTCATTTACGAAACTGTGCATGACATTTGGTATACTCTTGAAATCACACACGAAGGCACTAGTAGAGTTAAAGAGTCTAAAATAAATATTTTGATGCATGATTTTGAATTGTTTCGAATGAAGCCAAGTGAAACTATTGTTGACATGTATACCCATTTTACGGATGTCGTTAATAGTTTAAAAGCACTTGGTAAAAGTTTTCCTAATTTTGAACTTATTAACAAGAAATTAAGATCCCTTCCAAAGAGTTGGGATCCTAAAGTAACTACAATTCAAGAAGCTAAGGACTTGAATAACTTTCCGCTCGAAGAACTTATCGGGTCTTTGATGAGTTACAAAATAATATACAATGCACATGAAAAACTTGAGAACAACCTTCCAAAGAATATGAAGGATTTAACATTTAGAACTCAAGAAGACCACTCGAGTGAAAGCTCAAGTGATGATGACTTTGAACTCTTAACAATAAGGCTTAAAAAGTTATTAAAATAAGAATCAAAGAATAAAAACAAACATAAAAAGAAGAAAACACTTAAGGGAACATGGGATGAAACAAGTGCATCTGAAGATGAGGAACAAATTGATGAAGACAAAGTGACAAACTTCGCCTTATTGAGTCTCGACAATGAGGTAAAAAAAATTTTAAAAAATAAAAAAATATGAAATTACTTTACTATGAAATTACTTGATGTTTTTCATTAATTATTTTTAAATTAGTTATAAAAATATTTTAAAAAATATAAAAAATATCATGCTTTACTTTCTAGTGATTTTGAAAAAAATAAAAATAAAAATTTGAGTATAACAATTGCATGTTAACTCCTAGCACTAAGCGTAAATAGTTAGATTCACTTAAAAAGAAAAATGTATTACTACAACAAACAAAATAATTTTGATTGAAAATGCTTTATGAAATCATGTTTGATGATTTAATGATGCATAATGATATAATGATGTAATGAAAATGTTAAAAGTTTTGGTACTATTTTTTATGATTTTATACTATGCATGAGAATTTGAAGTAATGATGATTTGAAATCTTAAGTTTTTGAATTATGTGTTACATTTTTTATCTTGATGATTTTTATGATAAATCTTATTTTTGTTTTAAACATAATGCATATTTTGATTTGGCATAAAAGACAAAGGCATGCTTGTATGAAATAAATCACATAAATTGAAACAACTAAAAGGGGAATGCATTTGAAAATTTGTCTATCTTTATCTTATCGATTTTTTAATAAGAAATTGATAAATCTATTTATGTCATTTAGAATACCTTGAAAGTGATTTTGATGATTTGACAAATTGAATGAGTTGAAAATAATGATGAATGTTTTGAAAATAAATTTTTGTATCATGCTTGATGGCTTTACAATTTAAAATCATGCATGATGAGTTGACGTAATAATAGTTTAAAAAATATTTACTCAAATGCATGAATCGATAATCTTTTTATTACATGAATCATGATTCCATCGCTTGATGACTCAATATTTCTTATGCATGAACCAAATTCTCCTTTCTTGTCATTTACTAAAGAGGAGATTTTTTTTTATGAATTATGATTTTTCTTGTGAATTATAACTTAAAATTTTTTAATATATGAATCATGATCTTGACAACTTGAGATTTTTTTTATAAATCAAGATCTTTGATCTCCTACGGTTTCTTTTTGTTATTTACTAGAAGGGAGATTTGTTAAAATAAATCATGTATTTTGGTATTCATAACTTAATCCTTCATGATCTTTGATATTATATCTTTCATGACATGATTCCTATGTATTTATGGCTTGTATGCCTTGTGTAATGATTGTAATATTTTACACTATTGTATCCTTCCCTTTCTTTTGATATCAAAGGGGGAGAAAGAATTGCTAGCTCTAGAAAAGCAAAAGTTGCTAGCTTGCTCATCTTAAAAGAAAAGTAAAAATTGCTAACTTGCACATTGCAAAAGGAAGAAAAATTGCTAGCTTCTAATCTCACGCAAAAGTGCTATCTTTCCCATCTAAAAAATAAAGTCTTGCTAGCTTGAGTGTCACAAAAATTAGCAAAATGGTGCTAGCTTGCACATTGTAAAGAGAAGCAAAAAGTTGCTATCTCAAGAGAAGCAAATATTACTAACTTTCACAAATTTGCTAGTTTACATATTCTAAAATAATGATATATGCAATGATATTTCAAAAACTTAAAATTATGCAATGATTTAAAATTATGTCTCAAAAATTGCTAGTTGCACTTCTCCTTTGTATTGATGACAAAGGGGGAGAAGATATGATAATATGATGATCATATAGGGTAGGATGTGTTGAATCTTGGATTTTGATGATGAAGTCAATTGTTATGTTTTATCTAATTCATATGTTGAGATAAGTATGAAGGATTAACTACGAAAGCTTGAAGACATAAAGTGAGTCTACCGGAATCAAGTTTGATGGGTGTTTGAGAGTCCGACGATTCGTCGGAGATGCTGTCGGAACCAATCAAGAAGAAATCGGGGACTTGTCGGAGTTTTCAGAAGTCCGCCGAAGAGATCATCGGAGGTTTGTAGAGATCAATGAGAAGGCTCGGCTACTTGCTGATTTTGCCACAAGATCGGGAGCCAGTTGGGAGTCCGTTGGAAGAAATCCAAGGGCGTATCGGAAGTCCGCCGGAAGATCACCAGAAAGCTCACCGGAATAAGACTTGAAGTTCGCCGGTTAAAAACTTGCTTAGGATTATGTTTTTAGTTACGTAGTTTGCATGTAATTAAGGTTAGGATTAAGAAATAATCCTATATCTTGATTAGGGGCCAATTGGGCCCAAAATGAAACCTGGTTTAGGCTGGACTTAAAGCCAAACCAGTGACTAGTAAGGTCGAGAGGTGGAACCGCCATACTAGGCGGTGGCACCGCCTAGCACCCGAAGAGCTAGGCGGTGGCACCGCCCAGCACCCGAAGAGCTAGGCAGTGGCACCGCTGGATTGGGTAGTGGCATCGCCCAGTACACTGTTAGTGTCAGAACTGACAGGCGGTGGCACCGCCACTGACAAGCGGTGGCACCACTAGCTTCGGAAAACGAAGAGAATTCGAATTTTGGAGCCCAAATTTGAATCCTCTTGAGGCCTATAAATACCCCTCAATTCTCAACAGAGATTACAACTTTTGAGAAGCAATAGAGTAAAAAAAAAAAAGGGTCTTAGCAAAGCCTTAGCAAGTCTTACTTTCAAATTACTTGAGTGTTCACCTCCCATTCTTTCTTGCTGAAATTTTGTAAAAGTATGAACCACTTATAAAAGTTGTAAGAGGGGTATTTGTCCTTTCCCTTCAAAGTGATTTGCTAGTGGAAGTTGGGGGCCTCATTGAAGAAGGCTTCGCAAGTGGATGTACGTCATTTTGACCGAACCACTTTAAATATGCATGTTCCTTGATTGTGTGAGTTGTTATTTTTCTGCAATCATTGTCTACAAAAAAGTAATTTTTTGTTCTTCACTTTACTCAAGTTACTATCGAACAAAATCTCCTCGCATTTTACGGAATTAGTTTCAAACCTACTAGTTTTAATCCATTGCACTGATTCACCCCCCCCCCTCTTAGTGCCGCTCCGATCCTAACAATTGGTATCAGAGAAAGGCTCACTCTCATATTTGGTTTAATACCTAAGAGAGATGGCTTACTCCAGCATGTATGAGTGACATTCTATTACACGTCCACCTATGTTTAATGGATCAGATTACACGTATTGGAAGATACGTATGAGAATCTTCCTCATTTCCATGGATTTCGAGCTTTGGACTATTGTTGAAAATGGATTTCAAAAATCTTCTCTTCCGATGAGCGAATGGAATGAATCGGAGAAGAAGGTTTTTACTTTAAATGCAAAGGCTATGAATGTCTTGTTTTGTGCACTAGACAAAAATAAATTTAATCGCGTTTCAATTTGTGATTCTGCTTTTGATATTTGGAGAACTCTTGAGGTAACTCATGAAGGCACTAGCCGAGTGAAAGAGTCCAAAATCAACATTCTTATGCACTCTTATGAACTTTTCCGAATGAAACCAAGTGAGTCCATCGGAGACATGTACACCCGTTTCACGGATGTCATCAATGGTCTCAAAGCTCTTGGTAAAGATTTTTCTAACTTTGAACTAGTAACTAAAATCTTAAGATCCCTTCCTAAAAGTTGGGATCCAAAAGTTACTGCTATTCAAGAGGCCAAGGACCTTAAAACATTTCCTCTTGAAGAACTTATTGGGTCTCTAATGACCTACGAAATGACATGTCAAGCTCATGACGAGCTCGAGAACCCCCTTCCAAAGAACAGGACGGATATGGCACTCATATTACAAGAAAACCACTTGAAAGGAACATCAAGTGATGAGGACAGTGACAATGACATTGCACTTTTGACTCAAAAATTTAAAAAATTTATAAGAAATAACAAATTTAAAAATAACACCAAAAACAAACTTGAACATAAAAAGGACCAAGTGATATGCTATAAATGTAAGAAGCCGGGGCATTTCAAAAATGAATGTCCCTAAGCCAAAAAGAGAACATCAAAGAAGAAGGCGCTCAAAGCAACATGGGATGATTTAAGCGCATCCGAAGAAGAGGAGTCCAACACTGAGCAAGTTGCTCATTACGCCCCAATGGCCATCGGAGAGGAGGTAACGAATTTAATTGATGCAGATTTATCTTATCATGAATTATTAAATGCCTTCCATGAGTTATTTGATGAATGCAAAATAATTAGTAGAAAATATAAATTATTAAAAAAGGAGCATGATAGTCTTACTTGTAATTTTGATAAATTAAAAACTGAATATCATGATAGTTTAGCTCCATGCATAAAATGCCATGATCTAGAAACTCTCCAAAAGGAGAACTTGCTACTTAAGGACACCTTGAAGAAATTCGAGGTCAGTAGCAAGTCTTTGAACATGAACCTTACAAATAAGGGTCACGTTCCTAAAAGAATTGGAATCGGATTTGTGAGAAGTTCTCACCAAAATCCAACCACCTTCATTAAATGTCCTATCTTACATGTTCAACACCAAAGCAATTGTAACTTTTGTTACAAATATGGACATAAAAATTATCATTGTCCATTCAAGAAAATTAGTCCGAACAAATTGATTTGGGTTCCTAAAGGAACCATGATCAAGTCTATGCAACATGATAAATAAGTTAGATCAGTTTTTGAGGCACCCAAAAGTAAATGGGTGCCTAAAATTAATCCCTTCTTGTAGAAACATACACCATCACAAGCTAGGAGCAAGAGATAGTACATTGATAGTGGATGCTCAAGGCATATGACCGGAAATCCATCCCAATTCTCTAAGCTCACTAGCATAGACGAAAGCTATGTCACCTTTGGAGACGACAACAACAAAGGCAAACTCATTGGCAAGGGAACCATAGGTAACAAATTAAACTTTTCTATTGATAATGTATTACTAGTTGATGGATTGAAACATAATCTCTTGAGTATTAGTCAATTATGCGATAAAGGTTATATCATTAGATTTGAATCAAATGTGTATATTATTGAAAAACCAAACAATAACATGACTATGATTGCATTAAAACAAAATAATATCTACACCATCAATCTTGATGAACTAAGGTAATGAAATGTGCTTCTCCGCTTTAAAAGATGATGCTTGGCTTTGGCATTGGAGATTAGGCCATGCAATCATGAAACTAATATCTAAGATCTCATCTAGAGAATTAGTACGAGGGATTCCAAATATGAAGTTTGTTAAGGACAAAGTATGCGATACGTGTCAACTAGGTAAATAAATAAAAACTAGTTTTAAACTAAAAAATCAAATTAGCACCACTAGACCATTACAATTGATCCATTTGGACTTATTTGGACCAATTGACACGACAAGTCTAGGAGGAAGCAAATACGCTTTTGTAATTGTAGATGACTATACTAGATACACTTGGACCTATTTCTTGGCTCACAAAAGTGATTGTTTCAAATGTTTCTCTAAATTTTGTAAACTCACTCAAAACGAAAAAGGTTTCATGATTTCATCAATTCGGAGTGATCACGGTGGCGAATTTCAAAACCGTGATTTTCAAAATTTTTGTGAAGTTAACGGATATAACCACAACTTCTCTACTCCAAGAAACCCTCAACAAAATGAAGTAGTAGAAAGAAAAAATAGAAATGTATAAGAAATGGCAAGAACTATATTGAATGAACATAGTCTACCCAAGTATTTTTGGGTCGAAGCCGTGAATACGGCTTGCTACATCATGAATAGGGTTCTAATAAGACCATCTCTATCAAAAACTCACTATGAATTATGAAATAACAAAACACCAAATGTTTCTTATTTTAAAGTTTTCGGTTGCAAATGCTTTATTTTAAATGAAAAGGATGCTTTAGGAAAATTTGATGCTAAATCCGATGAAGGCATCTTTCTTGGTTACTCTTCCATTTCTAAGGCTTTTCGTGTTTTTAACAAAAGAACCTTAGTTATAGAAGAGTCTATTCATGTAATTTTTAATGAAATTTTTGAGTTAAAGAAAAATGATTTTGATGATGATATTGGTTTTGAAATTTTGGATTTAAAGGAACCCCCTCCTCAAAATAGCAACTTGGATGCATCTTCTTCCAAAATCTCCTTACCTAAGGAATGGAAGTATGTAGATGCTCATCCAAAAGCGCAAATTATAGGAGATACATCACAAGGGGTTCAAACTCGTTCTTCTTTCAAGAATTTTTGTGCTAATGCTGCCTTTTTCTCTCAAATCGAACCTAAATGCATTGACGAGGCCTTGAAAGAAGATTCTTGGGTCATTGTAATGCAAGAGGAATTGAATCAATTTGAGAGGAATGAGGTATGGAAGCTTGTTCCTAGACCTAGTGACCATTTAGTTATTGGTACTAAATGGGTCTTTAGAAACAAGCAAGACGAATGTGATATCGTGGTTAGAAACAAGGCTAGATTAGTGGCCAAAGGTTTCAACCAAGAAGAAGATATCGACTACGAAGAAATCTTCACTCATGTGGCAAGATTAGAAGCCATTAGGATGCTCCTTGCCTATGCTAGTAGTAATAATTTTAAACTATTTCAAATGGACGTCAAAAGTGCCTTCTTGAATGGTTTTATTTCAGAAGAAGTATATGTCGAACAACCTCCTGGATTTGAAAATTCTCTTCTTCCTAATCATGTATTCAAATTGACTAAGGCTCTCTATGGTTTGAAACAAGCTCCTAGAGCTTGGTACGAAAGGCTTAGTTCCTTTCTTATTTTAAATAATTTTACCAAAGGCAAGGTTGATACTACATTGTTTATCAAACACTTTGAAAATAATTTTCTTATTGTGCAAATTTATGTTGATGATATTATTTTTGGTTCTTCGGATGAATCACTATGTGAATCACTTGCCAAATGTATGAGTCATGAATTTGAAATGAGTTTAATGGGTGAATTAACATTCTTTTTAGGATTGCAAATCAAACAACTTAGTGATGGTATATTTCTTAACCAATCTAAATATACATTAGAATTATTAAAACGATTTAACATTGATAATTCAAAAGCAATAAACACTCATATCAGTTCTTTGACTAAGTTAGATATGGATGAAAACAACGAAAATTTCGATCAAAAAACGTATAGGGGAATGATAGGTAGTCTACTCTACCTCACCACGACTAGACCGGATATTATATTTAGTGTGGGACTTTGCGCTAGGTTTCAATCTAATCCTAAGTTATCTCATCTCAAGAGTGTAAAAAGAATATTTAGATATCTTAAAGGAACTCCAAATTTAGGACTTTGGTATCCAAAATCAGAAAATTTTGATTTAATAACTTATGCAGATGCCGATTTTGGCGAATGCAGGATAGATAGAAAAAGTACATCCGGAATATGCCAATTTTTAGGACATGCACTTATTTCTTGGACTTCCAACAAATAAAATTCAGTTACACTATCTACGGTGGAAGCCGAATACATCGCTGCAAGTGCATGCTGTGCACAAATTGTTTAGATAAAAAATACATTAGAAGACTATGGAATTCACTTGAAAAATATTCCCATAAAATTTGATAATACAAGTGCCATATGTCTTACCAAAAATCCAATTCAGCACTTTAGAACTAAGCATATCGATGTTAGGCATCATTTCATACGCGATCATGTCCTTAACAATAATGTTGTTCTAGAATTCATTGACACAAATCATCAATTGACAGACATCTTTACAAAAGTCTTAAATGAAGACCAATTTGAATTCATTAGAAGGGAACTAGGGATATTAAATTGTCCCTAAGAATGTACTTTCCGAAAAGTTTTTCATCCTCTTTTCGTTCCTAAGTGGATTTGATCCTTCTCTTTCAATTCCAAAAGAAATGTTTATCCTAACATCTCTGAAAAATAAAAAATAAAAAAAATGGGGGAAGGAATGAAAATTTTTTCGCGGCATGCTAGCGGTGGCATCGCGAGAACCGGCGGTAGCACCGCCTTCCTTCCGCGGCATGCCAGTGGTGGCACCGCCAGAACCAGCGGTAGCACCGCCTAAGCTTTCGGTCGCTAGGCGGTGGCACCGCTCGGTTTGGCGGTGGCACCGCCCGAGAGCCCCTATATAAATCTAAGGGTTAGGGCCGACGGTGACACCGCCCCCAACCCGTGAAAACCTGCATCAACCCTCCCCCAACCTCTCTAAAGCCTCATTCCAATATTTAGAAGCCTTGAAAAGGGATTCTTGTTGGTCCAAGCTCTCCATCTTTCAAGAAATTCTCCATAAGGTAAAACCTGAAATTTTCTTCTTCCTCTTTTCATTATTTTCCCTACGCTTTACAGTTTCATATTTTTGATCCATCATCTTGTCTAGATAATGGCTCCTAAGAGATCAAAAGGGAAAAGGGTTGTAGGAGATTCATATGACCAAAATCTTTTTAGATCTAAAGAAGTAGCACTTAGATTTCCAAATTTCGAAACAAGGACTATACATAAGGATAAACACGTTGATCTAAATGAACTTGGAAACCTAGAATCCATTAGGTGGTTTGCACATTTAGATGTCTTACCTCTCCTACAAATCAACGAACCAATTTATCCTAGGTTAGTTAGGCTATTTTATGCAAACTTGTGTGTGGACAACGAAAGCCTAAGTACTTACCTTTTAGGAACACAGATTAGAATCTTTGATAGTACTATTTGTGAACTAATTGGAATTACTGAAAAGGATAGTGGCTGTTACTTTAGAAACAAATGAGATGTCAATGTGATCGGAGCAACTTACTCCGAAGCCTTAGAACCTATCTTTGAAAATTCGAACTCAAGCATGATACCCAAGAGTTGCGAGCACCTACTACCCTTTAACTCTAAAATTCTTCATCACATCATGACTTGCATACTACTTCCCAAGCAATTTCATCTTGATGAAATGAGTCAAATAGGGCTAAGCACCATGTACTGGATTATAACCGAACAAAATAATTGTTTTGGATACTTAATCCGGCAACACGTGCAGGATATAATAGCTAAAGACACTATGTTACCATATGGGGGGTTAATTACTTGATTAATACTTGCCCACAATATTAGTGTCTCGCTTGATGAAGAAATAATTCAAGTTGATCGTTTTAACACCATCAATAAGAATCTATTGAAAAGACTTAGGTGCATTTTTAGCAATGGTATATAGGTGAGGCAACCTAGAAGGACTGATCCAATTCCCCCCACTAGTAGAACACCTTGAAACACCAATTCTTAGGGGAAATGAATCTCCTCCTCCTAGTCCCTTTGGCGCAGCACCTTCAGCTCCTGCTTCATCCTCTGAAGAACTCATTTTGGCAGAATTGTATCAGATCAAATCACAACAAGACCAACTCAAAACACAGCAAGAGCAGATTCAAACTCAGCAATTTGAAATTTTGCAGGAACTATGGCAAATGAATCAAAAAATAGATGTTCTGTATCAGCACTATACATTTCCTCCTAAAGATTAATCGATGTATCTTTTATCTTGACATGCGATCTTTGTCATCTTCTTTCCTTGAATAATGTTGAACCTTCTTTTGTAATGAATGTTGAACCTTCTTTTGCGATGTATTTTGAATGAAAGATAAAGTTTTAAATTCTGGATTAATTTTTTTTAACTAAATTCCATAGTAATGTTGAATTCCTTTACTTTAATAATCACAAATTATATGCTTAAGTTCGCTCTCCTTTTTGTTGATGACAAAGGGGGAGAAATATGGTAAATTGATAATTTCTATGCTATGATTGTAATATTTTCACTATGAAATGTTTGCATTATGTTAAGATATCAAAAGCTTAAATTATAATTTTATATGTTGATATCTTGCTATGATCACTATCATTCATGTTTGATATATAAAACTTGAAAATGGTTGTCAAGTCTTGACATCATTTTCAGAAAGATACATCATGAAAGGAATCATGATGGGAGTATTGATAAGGTTTAACTTATCAATATGTCTCTTGAATTCAAAAGCCTTGAATTCAAGATTGACTTATCTCAAGTATGGCATATAGATAGGGGGAGTTAAGGTTAACTCCGTTATCAATTGATTGTCATCATCAAAAAGGGGGAGATTGTTGAATCTCGGATTTTGATGATGAAGTCAATCATCATGTTTTATCTAATCCATATGTTGAGATAAGTATGCAAGATTAACTACAAAAGCTTGAAGACATAAAGTGAGTCTACCGGAATCAAGTTCGATGGGTGTTTAGAGTCCGAAGATTCGTCGGAGATGCTGTCGGAACCAATCGAGAAGAAATCGGGGACTTGTCGAAGTTTTCGGAAGTCCGCCGAAGAGATCATCAGAGGTTCATAGAGATCACTGAGAAGGCTAGGCTACTTGATGATTTCGCCACAAGATCGAGAGCCAACTAGGAGTCCGTCGGAAGAAATCCAAGGGCGTATCGAAAGTCCGTCGGAAGATCGCCGGAACAAGACTTGAAGTTCGCCGGTTAAAAACTTGCTTAGGATTATATTTTTAGTTATGTAGTTTGCATGTAATTAAGGTTAGGATTAAGAAATAATTATATATCTTGATTAGGAGCCAACTGGGCCCAAAATGAAACCTGGTTTGGGCCGGACTTAAAGCCCAACTAGTGACCAGTAAGGTCGGGCGGTGGAACCGCCATACTGGGTGGTGGCACCACCCAGCACCCGAAGAGCTAGGCGGTGGCACCGCCCAGCACCCGAAGAGCTAGGCGGTGGCACCGCTGGACTGGGTGGTGGCACTGCCCAATACACTGTTAGTGTCAGAACTGACAAGCGGTGGCACCGCTAGCTTCGGGAACCGAAGAGAATTCAAATTTTGGAGCCCAAATTTGAATCCTCTTGAGGCCTATAAATACCCCTCAATTCTCAGCAGAGATTACAACTTTTGAGAAGCAATAGAGTAAAAAAAAAATGTCTTAGCAAAGCCTTAGCAAGTCTTACTTTCAAATTGCTTGAGTTTTCACCTCCCTTTCTTTCTTACTGAAATTTTGTAAGAGTGTGAACCACTTATAAAGGTTGTAAGAGGGGTATTTGTCCTTCCCCTTCAAAGTGATTTGCTAGTGGAAGTTGGGGGCTTCATCGAAGAAGGCTTCACAAGTGGATGTAGGTCATTTTGACCGAACCACTTTAAATTTGCGTGTTCCTTGATTGTGTGAGTTGTTATTTTTCTGCAATCATTGTCTACATAAAAGCAAGTGTTTGTTCTTCACTTTACTCAAGTTACTATCGAACGAAATCTCCTCATATTTTACGAAATTAGTTTCAAACCTACTAGTTTTAATCCATTGCACTAATTCACCCCCCCCCCCCCCACCCCCTCTTAGTGCCGCTCCGATCCTAACAGGATGTAATATACTTTGATATTTTGATGCCATGATGATTTGAAATATTTATGACGATGCATGCAATACTTATGATAATGATGTATGCAATGCAATGATATGCATATAATGTGTTGCATATGATCATAATTATAATTGCTTTAACTTGAATTCAAGGTTCTACCAATATGACATATTGATAGGGGGAGTTTTGTTTAAAAATCCGTCATCAATTGGTTGTCATCATAAAAAAATGGAGAGAGATTGTTGAATCTCAGATTTTGATGATGAAACCAATTGATAACATTTAATGATTTAATCCATGTTTTGAGTGACACAAGACTAGCTTCGATCATGAAGAGATAATTATAGCAGAAGAATCAATGGTTGGTCTAGAGTGGAACATGTCAGAAGATTAGATGTCGGATTAGAGGAAGGTCGACATGTCGTTAGAAGGCTTCGTGCCATGAGTTCAGGCATCAGGCCTAAAAGAGTGGACATTGCAACGCAAGAAGATCGGAGTTGTAGAGGTTGATATGTCGATTGGACAAAAGTCCACAAAAGAGGATGATGCGCCGAAGGATTAGACGAAGCGTCGATGAACCAATGATATGCCAAAACGATATGTGATTAATACTACTATAATATACTTATATCGAAGTATTTAGCTATAATTGGGTTGGTTTAGGAATATAATTAAGCCAACTCATATAGGGCCAACTGGGGCCCAAAGTAAAGTTATTTGGGCAAGGGAAGTCTCATCAATGACCCAAAAGTTGGGGTCAAGCGGTGGCACCCACTAGAGGCTCAATCTCCAAGGAAATAGTCTCAAAACTAGGTCAGCTGTAGTACCACCAGATTGGGTGGTACCATCCAGTGTCAGAGATAAGGTTTTAGTTTCTAGTTTTGAGATAATTCAAGAGAGGCGTGAGGCTTCTAAAGGTTTTAGTTTCTAGTTTTGAGATAATTCAAGAGAGGCGTGAGGCTTCTAAAGGTTTTAGTTTCTAGTTTTGAGATAATTCAAGAGAGGCGTGAGGCTTCTAAAGGTTTTAGTTTCTAGTTTTGAGATAATTCAAGAGAGGCGTGAGGCTTCTAAAGGTTTTAGTTTCTAGTTTTGAGATAATTCAAGAGAGGCGTGAGGCTTCTAAAGGTTTTAGTTTCTAGTTTTGAGATAATTCAAGAGAGGCGTGAGGCTTCTAAAGGTTTTAGTTTCTAGTTTTGAGATAATTCAAGAGAGGCGTGAGGCTTCTAAAGGTTTTAGTTTCTAGTTTTGAGATAATTCAAGAGAGGCGTGAGGCTTCTAAAGGTTTTAGTTTCTAGTTTTGAGATAATTCAAGAGAGGCGTGAGGCTTCTAAAGGTTTTAGTTTCTAGTTTTGAGATAATTCAAGAGAGGCGTGAGGCTTCTAAAGGTTTTAGTTTCTAGTTTTGAGATAATTCAAGAGAGGCGTGAGGCTTCTAAAGGTTTTAGTTTCTAGTTTTGAGATAATTCAAGAGAGGCGTGAGGCTTCTAAAGGTTTTAGTTTCTAGTTTTGAGATAATTCAAGAGAGGCGTGAGGCTTCTAAAGGTTTTAGTTTCTAGTTTTGAGATAATTCAAGAGAGGCGTGAGGCTTCTAAAGGTTTTAGTTTCTAGTTTTGAGATAATTCAAGAGAGGCGTGAGGCTTCTAAAGGTTTTAGTTTCTAGTTTTGAGATAATTCAAGAGAGGCGTGAGGCTTCTAAAGGTTTTAGTTTCTAGTTTTGAGATAATTCAAGAGAGGCGTGAGGCTTCTAAAGGTTTTAGTTTCTAGTTTTGAGATAATTCAAGAGAGGCGTGAGGCTTCTAAAGGTTTTAGTTTCTAGTTTTGAGATAATTCAAGAGAGGCGTGAGGCTTCTAAAGGTTTTAGTTTCTAGTTTTGAGATAATTCAAGAGAGGCGTGAGGCTTCTAAAGGTTTTAGTTTCTAGTTTTGAGATAATTCAAGAGAGGCGTGAGGCTTCTAAAGGTTTTAGTTTCTAGTTTTGAGATAATTCAAGAGAGGCGTGAGGCTTCTAAAGGTTTTAGTTTCTAGTTTTGAGATAATTCAAGAGAGGCGTGAGGCTTCTAAAGGTTTTAGTTTCTAGTTTTGAGATAATTCAAGAGAGGCGTGAGGCTTCTAAAGGTTTTAGTTTCTAGTTTTGAGATAATTCAAGAGAGGCGTGAGGCTTCTAAAGGTTTTAGTTTCTAGTTTTGAGATAATTCAAGAGAGGCGTGAGGCTTCTAAAGGTTTTAGTTTCTAGTTTTGAGATAATTCAAGAGAGGCGTGAGGCTTCTAAAGGTTTTAGTTTCTAGTTTTGAGATAATTCAAGAGAGGCGTGAGGCTTCTAAAGGTACCACCCAGACATAGTCTCCCAGACTGTGTCAAGTGGTGCTACCAATATGACATATTGGATAGGGGGAGTTTTGTTTAAAATCCGTCATCAATGGTTGTCATCATAAAAATGGAGAGATTGTTGAATCTCAGATTTTGATGATGAAAACCAATTGATAACATTTATGATTTAATCCATGTTTTGAGTGACACAAGACTAGCTTCGATCATGAAGAGATAATTATAGCAGGAAGAATCAATGGTTGGCTAGAGTGGAACATGTCAGAAGATTAGATGTCGGATTAGAGGAAGGTCGACATGTCGTTAGAAGGCTTCGTGCCATGAGTTCAGGCATCAGGCCCTAAAGAGTGGACATTGCACCAAGAAGATCGGAGTTGTAGAGGTTGATATGTCGATATTTGGACAAAAGTCCACAAAAGAGGATGATGCGCCGAAGGATTAGACGAAGCGTCGATGAACCAATGATATGCCAAACGATATGTGATTAATACTTTATAATAATTACTTATATCGAAGTAGTTTTAGCTATAATTGGGTTGGTTTAGAATATAATTAAGCCAACTCAATTAGGGGCCAACTGGGCCCAAAGTAAAGTTATTTTGGGCCAAGGGAAAGTCTCATTCAATGACCCAAAAGTTGGGTCAAGCGGTGGCACCACTAGAGGCTCAATCTCCAAGAAATAGTCTTCAAAACTATGTCAAGCGGTAGTACCACCAGATTGGGTGGTACCTCCCAGTGTCAAGAGATGGTACCACCCAGACATAGTCTCCCAGACTGTGTCAAGTGGTGGTACCACCCAGTGTCAATACTATAAGTGATAGTACTGCTTAGCATAGGCGATGGTACCACTAGGACTTGGGAAACCCGGGATGAGACTTTTTTTTGCTCTAATTTTAAAGCCATTTGGGGTCTATAAATACCCCAACTATTCCTACATGGAGAAGCACGAATTAGAGTAGAAAGGAGTTATTATTCTGGGTTGTAAAATTGCTAAGTGTCCTCCTCCTTAGTTTCTAGTTTTGAGATAATTCAAGAGAGGCGTGAGGCTTCTAAAGGTTTTAGTTTCTAGTTTTGAGATAATTCAAGAGAGGCGTGAGGCTTGTAAAGGTTATCTCCTAAACCCGTAAAAAGGAGAAAGAGTATAAAAGGGTAGTTGGTCTTCGCCCATTATAGGAAGACCGGTAGTGGAAGCCGGTGGCCTTAAGTGAAGAGGAATTGGGAGTAGACGTAAGTCATAATGACTAAACCACTATAAATCGATTTGTATTTTTGTTTTATTTTTTACCTTTATTATAAACTGCTTTACTTCCTTGCTGCACACTCTTACGAACATTTTCAAAGTTAAACATTTTTGATATGATCTTTTATCGTACGAAGATTTCAGACACGACGTGATTTTTACGTACACACTAATTCAACCCCCCCCCCTCACTCTTAGTGTCCACTTGATCTTAACAACCTCCATATACCAATAAAAAATCCTTAGCCCTTCATAAGTACTTAAGGATACACTTTATTACTTTCCAGTACTCCAAGCTTGGATCCGCTTGATATCTACTCATGACATTGAGAGCATACGCTATATCAGGCCTGGTACATAGCATGATATACATGATAGACCTTAACGCTGAGGCATAAGGTATCTTATCCATGTTCGCCCTTTCTTTAGGAGTCTTTAATGACATACTCCTAGAAAACGATATCCCATGTCTCATCAGTATGAGACCTCTCTCAGAATTTTCTATGCCAAGCCATTTAATAATAGTGTCTATGTACTTGGACTAAGACAAGCAAGCATCCTCTTGGATCTATCTTTATATATCTGAATCCCCAAGATATAGGATGTTTCCCCTAAGTCCTTCAAAAAGAAGTGTCTAGATAACTAAGCTTATACTATGGATATCATTCCTATATCATTCCCAATTATCAAGATGTCATTCGTATATAATACTGAGAAGGTGATAGTGCTCTCATTTACCTACCTGTACACACAAGGCTCATCTTCATTCTTAACAAAGTCATAAGATCTGATTGCCTCATCAAATCTTATGTTCCAACTTCAAGAAGCTTGTTTTAGCCAATAAATGGATCTAAGCAACCTACACACCTTATTTGGGGAGTTCTTGGATACGAATCTCTTAGGTTATATCATATACACTTCCTCCTCAAGGTTGCCATTGAGAAACGTGGTTTTCATGTTCATCTGCCAGATCTTATAATCATAGTGTGCTGCAATAGCCAATAGAATTCGGATAAATTTTAGCATAGCTACAAGTGAGAAGGTTTCGTCATAGTCAACACCTTACCTTTGACGATACTCCTTAGCCACTAGCTTTGCTTTATAGGTACCTTTCCATCTACGCTGATCTTCATGAAGATCCACTTAAGCTACGTTCTCCAACCTCGCTCAACTCTACCATGCTCTCACTATCTCTATCAAGAATATGTTCGTTCTCAAGGAATATCTCTCTCTTGGCTATAAAGACCTTTTGTCCTCGAGATGAAAGAAATAATACCCACAAATTTCCTTGGAGCATCCCACAAACTTGCACTGCTCTGTCCTCGATTCCAACTTAACAAGGTTGTGTCTTTTAACGTGGGCAGGATAGCCCCAAATATTAACAACCTTAAGATCGGGCTTCTTCCCTTTCCATAACTCATATGGTGTAGACACTACCAATTTAGTTGGAACTCTATTTAGAAGGTAAGCTACGGTCTCTAGAGTGTATCCCTATAATGAGTTAGGTAGGTCAGCAAAACTCATCATGGATAGCACCATGTCTAATAGTATATAATTCCTCCTTTTAGATACACCATTGAGTTAAGGTGTATAAGGAGGTGTCCATTGGGATAGATAGAATCCCATGGCCCTTAAGGAATTAGGTAAACTATATACTCAAGTACTCACCTTCTCGATTTGATCGAAGAGTCTTGATACTCTTTCCAGTCTAGTTCTCCACTTCATTCTTATACTCTCTGAATTTCTCAAAAGCCTCGGACTTATATTTCATTAAGTACACATGTCCATGCCTTGATAAATCATTAGTAAAAGTAATAAAGTAGGAGTAACCACCTATGGCATGAGTTGACATGGGTCCACATACATCACTATATATGAGTTACAGCAACTCAGTGGCTCTCTCTTCAGTTCTACTAAATGGAGAGTTAGTTAGTTTTCCACAAATGCAAGGCTCACAAGTTGCATATGACTCACTATCGAATGGATCTAGATATTCATCCTTTAGCAACTTTTGAATCCTTCCCTCATGGATGTGACCTAGCCTACAATGCCATAAGTATGTACTATTCACCTCATCTTGTTTTCTCTTAGACACACTTACATTCATGATATATGGAGCAATGTCTAGCAAAAATAAACTATTATGCAATGTTCCTCTCGTGATAATTTCATCATCTAATAATATTGAACAACAATTGTTTTCAAAAACTAATTTATATCCACTAATTGTCAAACATGAAATGGAAATAATATTTTTGATAATAGAAGTAATAAAATAGCATCCATCCAATGCAATAATAGCTCCACCAAGTAGATGTAGGGTGACCTCGCCAATAGCTACTGTAGTAACTTTTGCTTCCTTACCCATCATAAGGTCCATCTCACCTCTCACCAATCTCCTAGGTCTTGCCAAAACCTACAACAAATTACAAATATGATAAGCACTATCGATATCCAATACATGTGTTATTATAAGGGTATGACAAATGGAGACTGATCATAAATGTACTTGAAGCTTCTTCAAGCTTTTGTTTCACCCTCTCTATAAGGTACTCTTTGCAGTTCCTCTTCTAGTGCCCATCTTTGTTATAGTGGAAGCACTGGCCTTTGACTTTTGCTAGGTCTTTCTTAGCAACCTTTGTTTTACCCGGTATGCCCTTGCCCTTCTTAAGGGACTTTTATGCTTTCCTTTTCTTTTTGGTCTCACCAGTATAGATAATTGGCTTCTCTTTCTTGATAGTGCTCTCTGTCTCTCTCAACATATTGAGGAGCTCAGGGAGAGTCATCTCAAGCTTGTTCATATTAAAATTCATTATAAACTATGAAAAAGAATATGGTAGGGACTAAAGCACAAGATCCACACACAGTTTATCCTCTAGGACCATTCCCAGACCTATGTGTTTCTCTATCCACTCAATCATTTTTAGGACATGGTTTTGAATCGGTGTCCCCTAAGTCATCCTAGAGCGAAAGAGGCTCTTAGATATTTCATATCACTGAGTCTTTCCCTATTCCTCAAATAGTTTACGGACATGTAGAAGAATGGATCTAGCATCCATCTTTTCATGTTGTCTATGTAACTCAGGAGTCATGGAGCCCAACATATAATACTAAGCAAGAGTGGAGCCATCTATGTATTTCATGTAGCGAGTGATCTTATCATTGCTTGTCCCTTCCTTGGGCATAGGCATCACTATATCAAGGACGTACGTGATTTTCTCCACCGTGAAAATAATTCTCAGGTTACGGAGCCAATATGTATAATTTGAACCAGTGAGACGATTGACATTAAGTATGCCATGTAAAGGATTTGAAAGAAATATTTTTAAAAATAAAGATATATTAGAAATAAATAACATGCAGATTTTGTAGAAAAATAAACAATCAAGATATGGATTTATATCTTAATCTGCTCCCATTATTTTACTGGTGAGTCATGCGATACCCTCAACACATGAAACGAAAGTCTCTGGTAGATTTCTAGTGGAAATTAGGATCCAATTAGCATCTTAGTATAACATCGAGGGGCTCGACCAATCACATTAAGTCCAAAAGGTATGCAACTCTTATCGATCACAACTTATTGTAATTCTCATCTTGTTTAGCCTCTGAACCACCATGATCTCGAGGGACTCGACCAACCATGATGTTCGGTTAAGTCAATACCATCGTTACAAGATAAGCCTAATTTGATGATATAGCCTCAAGGTACTCGACCAAGCATACCATATTCTCAAGTCACCAGTGACATCTCTATGTCATAGGCAAGATAACGAATCGTGATATAGGTGAGCCTCGAGGGACTCGACCAACTCAACCTACATTGAGAATCAGTCCCTACCTATAATGATGGAAGGCCACGTGGGTCAATCTAATTGCCTAATGTTTACCGAGTTAATATTATCGAGAGAGAGGATTTTGATTTGGTCCCCTAATATGATATGTCACATATATACATATTTAATATATATCTACATCGTATGTAAATATGCATACATATTTAATAAATATCTAGTAGCTATTGTTGAATCTCGGATTTTAATGATGAAATCAATTGGTAAATTATTTGATCTAATCTATATGTTGAGAAAAGTGTGTAGGATTGACTATGATAGTGGTAATACATAAAGCAAATATTGTGCCAGAGTCAAGATCGAGATTTCGTTGGGAGTAAGAGAGTTCATCGGAAGTTTGAATGTTCATCGAAAGTTTTGCCGGAATTAACTAAGAAGTCCAGGAGCTTGCCAAAGAAGCTCACCGGAACTCACTAAGAAGATCGTCGTGAAGTCTAAGAGCTTGCCGGAAGCCTACTAGAACATTGCCGAGAGATCGTCAGAAGTTCGCCGGAAGCTCGCCGTAAGAACAATTGACATATCGGAACAAGAATGCCTTGTTAAATGTCTTAATTATTGTAGTTAAACCTTTAGTTGAATTAGGATTAGGAGGTAATCCCACTAACTCAGTTAGGGGCCAATTAGGCCCTTAATAGGGTTGAATTGGGTCGGTTTGAATAGCACATGAAGTCATGGCTAATAGTGGCACCGCTAGGGTTTATGGTGGCATCGCCTAGGACTTAGTCTCATAGGTGCTTTGGGCGGTGGTATCACCGGCAATTATTACTTGCTAGTGGTGGTACCACATGTCAGGCGGTGGTACCGCTAGAGCTCAATCTTCGAGAGCTCTATCAGGCGGTGGTACCGCTAGAGCTCAATCTTCGAGAGCTCTATCAGGCGATGCTACTACCAAACTGGGTGATGGTACCGCCCAGTGTTAGAGAGTTAAGTGGTGGTACTGTCCAATAATGGCGATGGTACCGTCGGTACCTCGAAATCTAGGGATGTGACACTTTTTGGCTCCAATTCTGAAGCCATTGCAGCCTATAAATATCCCACCCTTTTCTGCATGAAAGGGTAACAAAGTGCAATCAAAAGTATAGAAAAATCTTAAGTGTTGGGATGTTAAAAGTATTGTAAAAGTGAGAAGAGTCCTCCTCCTCCCTCTCTTAGCTTTGTAATCATCCAAGAAAGAGGAGTGAGGCTTGTAAGGGTTATCTCCTAAACTCATGAAAAGGAGAAAGTATTGTAAAGAGGTAATTGGTCTTTGCCTATTGAAGGAGGACCATTAGTGGACGTCGGTGACCTCGACAGAGGAGGAATCAGAAGTGGATGTAGGTCATAATGACCGAACCACTATAAATTCTGGTGTATTCTTTCCTTACTGCAAATTATCTTTATTGCATTCAAGTTTACTACATTGCAAACTACCCAACCTTCTCTTCTCCACTTATTCAAAGTGAAACAAATAATTTGAGTCGAAACTGATTTTTTATCATACGAAGGCTTTCGAATCGACATAATTTTTTCGTTGCACTAATTCACCTCCCCTCTTAGTACTGCTCTTGATCCTAATAACTGCCATTTGCATGGGCAATAAGGGAAGCAACAGTTGTTGCCCTTTCTCGCTATTGCATTAACGATTTTGACATCAAAAGCTTCTTTAAAACATAACACATATTTCAAAAATAATTTATCACACAAATAACCTGGCTCTGATACCACTATTGGAAAATCTATGGTGCAATATTACATGCATAGCAGAAGAACATAAAATAACATCTTCAAATTTCCTAAAGATGTGTTTGTCGTCATGCGAATTTTGGTGCATAAAATTTATAAAACTTAAAATTATGTATATTAAAGATTGTGTTACCTAAGGAGATCGTATATCCTTGAATCCTTGTAGATCTGTAGGAGAGGGTGAAAGAGGTCAAGCGTTCTCCTCTTTAGTAGTGATCCACATAGTTGGGCTACAACGATACTCCTCAAAACTCCAAGTCTACTATTTGAGGAGAAGGGGAGGAGAATATAAGATGGCAACCCAAAGAGGCTCTAGCCTATGAACCATTGGTTCTCTCCTATTTATAGGGGTCCCCTATGAATATAACCCTAATGGATCTTACCCTATTGGGTATTAGATCTCCATCCAACTACCCAAGCCTCTTAGATTAATAGATATTTATCCAATAATCTCTTAATGGCTCTTATTGTATCTCATCCATAGGATCCTATAATTCATGGACTTATTGGATATTCAATAAGTTAGGGGCTCCAGCGAATATCTCATATCTGAACCTCTACTCATCACAACGCCTACCATATGTGTGTGACTCTCTAGGCCCAATATCGAACTGGTTGTGAGTCATACCTATCATAACTCCTTCTAACTCAATGAATTATTATCTCCATAATAATTCACTTGACTCATTGATTGCGGACGTACTAGGCCACTACGCCGTAGTCCCCAAACGATATAGGGTAATCTAATCTATTGGACATGTTTGTCGTTAGTTACCATATATCTATAGTCTCTCATCTATCTAATATCTCATAGACTATATATCGGGTATGGTGCTGTCAAACCCATACGGTTTCTACTTGAGTTTCGCTCTAATCGAATTCTCCAAGAGAACCCTTTCTCTCTTAATCCGAATGACCTTAGTTAGCGATTGTTTGAACAAGAACATATATGATATTCCTCTTATAACATTAAGAGTGGATGATCCTCTATCGACACTTAATAGTCCTTGTAAGATTGGCTACCACTCTCGATAACCAATTGTGCTAGATTTGGAACCTCCAGACCTATAAGTCTGGTATCAAAGAGTGGAGTACTCATACAGGACATCTTTTATGTCTCAAGTCTAAGGACCAGATATACTATTGAGACTATGGAGTTGTTGTCTGGCAATAAGGCATCATCAACCATCTAGTATTCCGTAAGCGGATCAATTAGTGAACTCATTCTCCAATGAGCACCTATACTATATCCCTAGTGTCCCTACATGAGCAGCAATAAGACTAGTTGCATCCATCATATGGATGGGTATATAGCACACCAGTCTATTTGGTTATTTTGATGTCCCTCTCAAGTAACCTATGATCAGAATTATTTAGGATCTATGTTTAAAGGCAAATCAGTCTCATTATCATGATTTCATTACAATCTGATTCCCATTACACAGATCTATAGACATCACAATATATTCAAGCAATATGCAATATGAAGTGATAAAATGTTAAATAATAATAATAAGTAAAAAGACTGCGTATCAAGTCATATATGTCATCACTCACGTGATTAGCTTGCAAGGCACTTATGATTAGCACAGTACCCCGAAAACTTGGGATGAGATTTTTTTGGCTCCAAGTTTGAATCCATTTGAGGTATATAAATACCCAACTGTTTCCTACTTGGGGAAGCAAGAAATTGAGTAGAAAGGGAAAATAATACTTAAGTGAAAAAGTGTTATAATCTCTTTTAAAGTTTGAAGTCTTTTCTTCTTAGAGTTAGAGATCTTTCTAAGGGAGGAGTGAGGTTTAGTCTAAAAGAGAAGTTGTAAAGGTTCTCTCCTGAGCCTGTTAAAAGAAAAAAGAGTTATAAGAGAGTAGTTGATCTTTGCCCGTTAAAAGAAGATCAATAGTGAATGTCGGTGGCATCGATGGAAGAGGAATTAGGAGTGGACGTAGGTCACAACAATCGAACTACTATAAACTCGGTTTACATTTACTTTCTGCTTTTCATTCATGTTGCGAACTGATTTACTTACTCACCACTTTTATGAACTTTTCAAGTTAAACTCATATTTCCGATACGAGCTTTATTGAACAAGATTTTTGAATCAATATAATTTTACTAAAGCACTAATTCACCCCCCTCTTAGTGCCAAATGGTCATAATAGTAAAAGTTATCTCCTAAACTTATGAAAAGGAGAAAAAGTTATAAGAAGGTAGTTGTTTTTTGCCCATTGAAAGAACACTATTAATGAATGTTGGTGGCCTCGATGAAAGAGGATCTGGGAGTGGACGTAGATCATGATGACCGAACCACTATAAACTCGGTTTACATTTCTGTTTATTATTTTTGACTATTACATTCTAAGTTAATTGCTTAGTTTACTTACTCTAAGTCAAGCACATTTCCGATATGATTTTTCATCGAATATTTTTTTTTAAAATTATCAAAATTTTACAAAAGCACTAATTCACTCCCCCCTCTCTTAGTATTGAAACGATCGTAACAAGCTCAAGAAATTCTAAAATAATTGTCAATTTATATAATAAAGAATTTAATTTTTTTCATGGATGCAAGAAGAGGGTGCGAACTACATTAATCATGTATCTTGTTTATGATATATTTTTTGATTGTTAATATGTGAGATTTTTTTTTTATTGTCAAGTTCCTTTCTTGAGAGAAAAAGGGACACTAATCAATAACTAGTAAGACGTGAGATATTAAATAATTTTTATTTTTATTTTTGATTTAAATAAATGTCAATGCAATGGATAAACAACAGAAAAAATAGAACTATGATTAGCTAATCTGATTAAAAAATTTTAATCTAGATCAGAGAACCCCAGCTTAAACTTGAACTTTGCTGTCATTCGAAGAGAGATATCAGGATGCAAATATATTTCATAAACATTTTACTATTGCTAACTTGGTCAACGTAAGAGGAACGTCAAATGCCTGTCAAATAACGGGAGTAGGGGCCACATGACACGTGCAACAAAAGAATAGGCGTCAATTTAAACTAGGCTCAATTCATAAGCACGAGGGCCTTTGGATGGATCTTGCGGCCTAACGTCTTCAAATTGGCATGAACGGCACGCTTCTAAAAGTTCACACTGTGGCGGAGAAGGTACCGGTTAAAGGGGTTCCGAGAAGCCGGTGAAACAGCCGACCGCACCCCTTCTTCCCCAGCTATAAATATGTGTGTGTGTGTGTGAGAGAGAGAGAGAGAGAGAGAGAGAGAGAGATGATTTAATTTGAATCTGTCGGTAATGCTTTCCCTTTGAACTCCTCGGAAGGGGAATTTGACCTTGCTGTTATTGTGGGCATTGTGGCTGCTGATATTTTTTCAGAGGTACGTTTGTAAATCTCATGCGAGATATCGAGCCCTTGGATATTCTTCTCGTTTTTCTATGAGTTTGGATTTTGGGGGAGTTTTGGTGCGTCATTTGTGCTCAAAACCCATCTCTTTTATGTTGTTGATAAGGGTGGTAATTATGATAAGACTCGCGTGACATCAACTGACGCCCCACGTCCCTGACAGGCTGACAGTACCTGGCTAGCATGAGCCAAAACACTAACCGAGGCTCATTAACGATCGCTCAGGCTCGACCCCGCACGACACGCCAGCAGCAATGTCAGACGTCATCAGAGGTACGATCCTGTCCCCAGCGGACAGGCGCATCAGGCAACACCAAACTACCTTATAAATACTCTCGCATTCTAAATGAGAGAGGAGGAAAAAAACCCCTGCAACCTTTTACTGACTTGATCGTCGGAGGGGTCGGGTCGAGCACCCCGACCCGACCTGTGTGCAGGAACGAAGACGAGGCGCCTCTCACCGAGCGCACAGGCGAGGAGCCCCTTTCCGGAGGAAACGACGACCCACCTCCACGGCCGAATCAACCCAAGCCAGTGACCTCTGCAGTCCCGAGGAACCCTCCTGGGAGATCCCCCACCATACGGACCCGAACCGTGTCGCGTTGGCCCCGAGGCCACGGCTTAAAGTTGTTTACACCAATATTTTGGCGCTAGAAGGAGGGCCTGCAAATGTCGAGGGATCACCAAGCCGACTCGATCGAACCCGCAGCCGAGGGGCCTCACCAGGCCGCAGCCTCGGGAGAACATTCCCCGCCGGTGGGTCTTCACAACGAACACCCCACCGCAACCTCGGAGCGTTACTGGCAGATATTCAACGACCCGGGTTTATTGCTGCTCGACGCCCCCTCGACCGAACCGTCGCCCGTGTCGTCCGAGGCCTTCCTTGGCCTCACCCATCAAGTCCAAACTCTGACCGGTATGGTGCAGTCCATCATCCCTCTCATCGCTCGAACGTTGCACCTGCCGACCGCTCGACCGATTCGGCAACACGAGCCGCCCGTTCAAGCTCGCACACAGCCCTTGGAGCTTCTCGCTTCACCTCGGGTCCCGTCGTCTCCGCACGGGGATCGTGCGACGGCGGACCAAGGGGGCCATGCAGAACCCGAGGCCATCTCTTCGACCTCGACGGACTCCTTGCGAGCCCAGCTGCTCCTTGTCTGTCAACGGCTTGACGAGGTACAAAAGGAGATCCGCAAGTCGAGAGGAGAGCTCGGGGAGGGTGTGCACCAGGGATCCCGATTCATCCCCGAAATATGGGATCAGACGGTCCCACGGACTTTCGTCTCCCCTCTTTGGACGCATACGATGGCTCCACCGACCCGGCCGACCATGTAGCGGCCTTCCGCACCCATATGGTGCTATATGGAACTTCTGACGCTCTGATGTGCAGGGCGTTCCCCACAACCTTGAGAGGATCTGCCCGTATGTGGTACCACGGCCTGAGGACTGGGACGGTTGCCTCGTTCAACTAGCTCGCTAGAGATTTCGAGCTCAACTTCCTGACCAGCGCACGGCCAAAACCGTCCGTGGCCCTGCTTCTCAGACTACGCCAGAGGGAGGACGAGTCCCTCTCCCACTTTGTAAATCACTTCGCCATGCAGATCCGAGGGTTATCTGACGTTCATCCCTCTCTCCTGATGCAGGCATTCATGGCAGGGGTGCGACCTTCCCGATTCTTCTGGTCCCTCGTGGAGAGACCCCCCACCGCGTTGCTTGAGATGCTTCAGCGGGCGAACCAGTTCGTCGCGGCTGAGGCTTGGATGGTCGAAAAGCGGGAAGAGCACACGAGAGTCAGGCCAGAACCGGCTCACGGCCAATAGCCCGCCGCGACTAGGCGCAGGGAGAACCGATCCGACCCACCTGCTTCGGCGCCTCCTCTACCCCCTTTGGGCGCATCCCGGACGGAGATATTCCTCCAGATAAAGGAGAAAGGGTTGCTCAAGGCCCCCATCCCGATGAGGAACCCGCGAGAGCTCGCCGACTAGTCCAAGTATTGTCGCTTTCACAGGCAAAGCGGACATGACACTGAAGACTGTCGCGAACTAAAACGGCAGATCGAAGAGCTTGTCCGCAGGGGACACCTCAGCCGGTACGTCCGGCGGAACGGGGAGCCCTCACTCCGTTCAGAGGGTCCCGTGGAACTCCACATCGATGTCATCACTGGAGGACCGGCGGCTGGGGGAACTAGCATATCCGGGAGGAAGGCCTACGCCCAATTCGCCATAACCGATGCCCCCCGACGCGCCATCGACCCCAAGGTCGCGTTCCCTCCCGAAGACTCCAAGCGACGGGAGCACGACGATGCGCTGGTGATTATGGCTCGGATCGCCAACGTCCAAGTGAGGAGGATCATGGTCGATACCGGGAGCTCGGCCGACATGCTCTATCTGGACGCCTTCCGGAAGTTGGGTCTAGCCCAAGAATCCCTGAAGCCTCTCTGCTCGGTGCTCACAGGTTTCACGGGCGATTCTATCTCACCGCTAGGGACCGTCACCTTGCCCCTGACTCTGGGAGCGCCGCCCAAAACAAATACGGTGATGTCCACTTTCTTGGTAGTGGACCTCCCTACTGCTTACAACGCCATCCTTGGCCGCCCCACCCTCAACAAAATCAGAGCGGTGGTCTCCACCTAACATCAGACGGTGAAGTTCCCTACTCACGCCGGGACGGGGGAAGTTTGGGGGAGCCCCTAAGAGTCCAGACAATGCTACCAGACGGTTGTTTCGCTGCACAAGAGGGCAAACGCCGACCGACCTCTGGAGGACCCGAGGGAAAGAAAACGTCCAACGCCACACCCGGAGCCAACAACGCCCACCTACGACGTTCCGTTGATGAAGGACCGCCTGGATCGGATGGTCCAGGTCGGATCGGAACTCCCTGAGCAGGAGCGGGGATAACTCGTCGGCTTCCTACAGGAGAACGCTGACGTCTTTGCCTGGTCACCATTGAACATGACTGGCGTCGACCCAAAGACTGCCCAGCATCATTTGAATATATCTCCAGACGCCCGACCAGTGAAGCAGAAACCACGACGCCAAGCCCCGGATAGGCAACTCGCCGTCCGCGAAGAGGTGGAACGACTCTTAGCGGCTAGCTTCATTGAGGAAGTCAAGTACCCGCGGTGGCTATCTAACGTAGTGCTGGTAAAGAAACCTAATGGAAGTTGGAGGATGTGCGTTGACTATACCAGCCTTAAACGTGCATGCCCAAAGGATTGCTATCCCCTCCCCAAGATCGATCAGCTAGTTGACGCGACTACCGGGCACGCCCGTCTATCGTTCATGGATGCCTTCTCCGGCTACAACTAGATCAGAATGGCGCCCGAGGACCAAGAGCATACGGCTTTCGTCACCGATCTAGGGGTATATTTCTACAAAGTTATGCCGTTCGGGCTCAAAAACGCGGGCGCCACTTATCAGAGGGCCGTGAACAAAATGTTCGCTGCGCAAATCGGGCGAAACGTCGAGGTTTATGTTGACGACATGATCGTGAAAGTCGCATGGCGGCAGACCACCTGACCGACCTAGCCGAGACATTCTCCACACTCCGAAGGTATGGCCTACGGCTAAACCCGGCGAAGTGCGTTTTTGGCGTCGACTCAGGGAAGTTCCTCGGATTCATAGTGCACGAAAGAGGAATTGACATTAATCCATAAAAGGTTCGGGCGGCCATCAACATGCAGGCCCCCCGGACAATCAAAGACCTGCAGCGACTAAATGGGAGGCTGGCTGCCCTATCCCGGTTTTTATCCCGGTCTGGTGATCGCTGCCTTCCCTTCTTCCGGGCGCTGAAGAACCCGAAGGACTTCCAGTGGACAGCGCAGTGTGAAGAGGCCTTCAGGCAGGTCAAGCAGCACTTGGCCCACCTCCCTCGCCTAGCCTCGGTCGCCCTCGGGGAGAGGCTCAGCATCTACCTAGCTGCCTCCCAACACGCGGTCAGCGCCGTCCTAATCAAAGAGGCCTCCGGGGAACAACTACCAGTCTATTATGTCAGCCATGTCCTAAACGGACCCGAGGAGCAGTATCCGTCGATCGAGAAGCTCGCTTTGGTGCTCGTGCTGGCATCCCGGAAACTACGCCCCTACTTCCAGGCCCACCCGATCGAGGTAGTCACTGATCAACCACTCCGACAGATTTTATCTAAGTTTGACGTCGCAGGTCGGCTCCTCAAATGGTCGGTGGAACTCGGAGAATTCGACATACGCTACGCACTGAGAACTGCTATCAAAGCCCAGTCCGTGGCAGACTTCATTGCGGAGCTGGCCCAAGATATGAAGGAAAGTTCCGAGTAGCCCGATGACGCGTGGGACCTGCACGTAGATGGCTCGGCGACCTCGAGCAGCGCGGGCGCGGGGTTGGTGCTCTCGGCCCCTGATGGATGCTCGTTTGAACGCTCCCTCCGCTTCGGGTTCCGGGCAACCAACAATGAGGCCGAGTATGAAGCGCTCCTGGCGGGACTCAACCTGGCCCTTGAAATGCAGGTGGATGCCATCCACGTCTTCACTGACTCGCAGCTCGTGGCCGAGCAACTCAACGGTAGATACGAAGCCAAGGAGATGACCATGATAAAATACTTAGCGGAGGTAAAAGGTCTAGCCTCCAAATTCTCCCGCTTTACGATATCCAGGGTGCCGAGGAGCCAAAACGAACAAGCCGACGAGTTGGCAAAGCTGGCCTCAAGACTAGACTACAGGAACCACTCTGAGGTTAGGGAGCTCCCATCCCGCGCCATCTCAGTCTCGGCTATAACACCCACCGAGGCGCGCCCCACGTGGGTGCAGGAGATGCTGCTTTTCAAGCGCCGCGGGGTTCTTCCCGAGGATGAGATCGCAGCGCGACGCATCCGCCGAACGCAGGCATGGTATTCTGAGGTGAATGGACTACTCTATAAGCGATCCTTCTCACAACCTCTATTGCGGTGCCTCAAGCCTGATGAAGTGCAGGCAGTCCTGGTCGAGGTCCATGAAGGGATCTGCGGGGAGCACATCGCCGGTCAGACTCTAGCCTATAAAATCCTTCGCCAAGGATACTACTGGCCAACCATGTCCCGAGACGCGAGATCCTACGTGTAGCGATGCGCCCCTTGCCAAAGGCATGCCCGAATGCCTCAGCAGCCGGCGGTCCCCCTGTCTCCCATAGACTGTGCGTGGCCGTTCGCGCAATGTGGATTGGACCTCCTCGGCCCTTTCCCGCCGGCCTCGAGCCAGCGATGACACATCGTCGTGGGTGTGGATTACTTCACCAAATGGGTAGAAGCCGAGCCGCTAGCCACGATCACGGAACGACAAGTGGAGAAATTCATCTGGAAAAATATCGTGACTCGGTTCGGCTTGCCCGAAGCCATCATCACCGACAACGGAGCCCAGTTTACCAGTGCTCGGTTCCAAGAATTCTGCGCGAACTACGGAATTCAGCGGAAGTTCAGCTCTGTGGCCCACCCCCAGACGAACGGGCTGGCCGAAGTAACTAACCGATCGATTCTGAGTGGACTCAAGAGAAGGGCGTCTGCGGCTCAATCGGCCTGGGTGGAGGATCTCCCCAGTATCCTGTGGTCCCTGCGGACCACCGCAAAGACCGCAACCGGAGAGTCCCCTTACAGCCTCTCGTTTGGGACTAAGGCTGTCTTGCCCCCTGAGATAGGTCTCCCTACCCCGAGGACGGCGAACTACAACGAAGGGACGTCGACCTAGGGGCTGCGAGCCAAACTCGACTTACTCGAGGAGCGACATGCTAGCGCACACCTGAAGGACCTTTCATACAAAAGGGTCATCGCTAGAATCTACAACCGTAGGATACGGCCTCGACCCATTAAACTAGGCGACCTAGTCCTGCGGAAGGCCGAGGTTAGTGACCCGACTCGAGCGCGTGGTAAACTAGCTCCCCATTGGGAAGGTCCTTATGGGGTGATCAAAGTTGTAAGGGTCGGTACATACCGACTCGCCACGATGTTGGGCCGCCCTTTGCCGAGGACTTGGAACACGCAAAATCTTAAAAGGTTCTTTCCGTGAATAGGGATTTGGCAAAGGTCGGACTTGTATTATGACATCAGAAGGCACAAGCAACATTTCGGGATTATGACATCAGAAGGCACAAGCAACATTTCGGGAAAAAAATCGCATGTTATTATGACATCAGAAGGCACAAGCAGCACTTTGGAAAAAAGGCTATATCTATTCAGGAAGCGCATTACACCCGAACAATAAGACGAAAAAGGAAAAATACAAGTTATTCCTCCGGAGCGTCGGGACTGTCGTCAAATGGGACTTCGTCCGACATGTCGACGCCCATGTCCTCAGGGAAGGAGTCGAAGGGGTACTCGACGACCTCCAGGTCAGGGTGGCGTGCCTTGAAGCGGGCAAGGGCGATCCGATACCCGTATTCGTACGAGACCCGCCCGGTCCGAACGAGGCTGAGCTGAAAGCCCGAGGAACCTTTGTAAGCCTCGAGCAACTTCTTGTCCTTGGCCGGCCTTTGGCAGATCACGGCGTCAAGGGCCTCGGAAGCCTCCCGCACCTCGGCACGCGCACCCTCCAGACGTCGGATCAACTCCAACGAGTCCCCCTTGGCCGAACGGGCTTCGGCCATAAACGCCTTCAGTTACGCCTGGAGCTCCGCGCTCCGCTCCTCGGACGCCTGGAGCTCGGATCGGAGGCGCATTACCTCTGCATCCAAGTCCGAGGCGCGCTGCTCGGCTGCCGCGACAGCCTCTGGAGCCTCCTTGGTGCGGGCCTCGTCCAGCTGCTTCCTAAGCTCGGCATTGCGGTCGCCCAGGACAGCGATGACTCGCCCCGCATCGTGGACGCGATCCATCAGCGCCATGACATAATGATTGCCCTGCAGACGAACAAGTCTAGATGAAAACTATCCGAACACATGCAAACGAATAGGCGGGATGACGCTTACCCATAGCAGCAACTTGGCAGACCTGCTAAGAAGGACCTCGGAGGGCAGAGAGTACAGGTCCCGAGCCATGTCGGGATGAAGCCCTCTGCGGACGAACCCGGTCGCGGCGTCCACATCGGCCCACACCCGACTGCCTCAAGTAAGGCCCTCCCAGCAGGCCACCAGCGGGTCGGAAGCCTCGCCCCACGGGAGATCGCCCATCACTCGCATCTGGTAGGGCTCATCCTCCCCCCCGGCCGGAAGGCGACAGAGTTCATGGATGGAGGGTTGTCGGGGGGCCCCCCCACTGGTGCCGGCTTTGCCTCCTCCGAGACCTCCCCCGACATGCCACACCGCCATGATGACGGCCCCCGCAGGCTGGGCCGCGGCCGGCCCAGAGGCCTTGTCCAAAACCACCTTCGCCTTCTTCCGAGGGCGATCGACCTCGATCTCAACCGGAGCCTCCCTCGAACCGCTCCTCGCCACGGCAAGCGAACGGGTCGATGTGGTTGGCGAAGTCTTTCCCCCGTGCAGGGCTCGGAGAACCACCATCTCTGCGTAGAAGCACCAACATGGGTCAGCTAACTAAATAATCCGCAAAGGAAGCCCTAAAACTACCCCTTAGGGCATACCTCGAGGCACCGGGCTAAGACCCGCCTCGACCAACCACTGCTCGGACATACTCTGGATGGCTCTGGAGGCTGGGAGGATTTCTCTAAGCCTCTGGAGCTCTCAACGCTCCTCATCAGCCAGGGCCGGAGCGGTGTTGTCTATCGCGCACGCCGACCACCGGACCCCAAACCCCCAGTCCTCCGAGCGACTGACAAAAAAGAAACGCCCCTTCCACCTTTTGTTACTGGAAGGGGCCCCGCTCACTCGAAAGCCCGCTCGGGCGGACAAATAGTAGCCCCCCGACCCCTTAGAAAGACGAAAATAAGAAAGGAAGAGAGATCGGGTCGGGGTGATGTTGGCGTAATGGCACTCCCTAGGAACGCCACCAGATAGCGCCAGGAGTTGGGCGCCATCTGAGACGGGGATATGCACCACCATGAGATATAGGACGTAATGATGGGGTGTAGGGGGAGGCGTATCCCAGCATCAAAAGCGTCAAGAGTGAGGGCGAAACCTTTGGGAATCGAATCATATGCCCGTTGGCCGGGCTCGGGAGCAAGGAGGACAAACTCCTCTGGGATACCATAGTGATCCCGGAGGTGACTGAGTCCGAAGCAGCACAACAAGAACGGATGAAAAGACCTCCAGAGGGTCAGCCACACACTGCATATAAACAGGGCCCCGTCATAAGCAGCGACTCTTCCCCTCTTGAGGCGCGTCGCATCGGAATACCCAAACGTCATTTCACCATAAATGCAGCTTGACAGGATGGCCAACAAGCACATTGCACGTGGCAAAAGACAGGCGCGGAGCCCCGGTCTTCTTGAAAACTGGCGATTTATGAAAAGGGCTCGCCCCCTGGGCTACCGGGCAGGCCAAAGGCTACCTCGTCGCCCGCGTCGCCGCCCACATCGCAGCTCCTTGGCCACAGTCGGTCAGAGACCTTAACGTGGCCTATCCGCCTAAGTAGCTCCTCGACCGCAACCAGTCCGAACACATGCAAACGAATAGGCGGGATGACGCTTACCCATAGCAGCAACTTGGCAGACCTGCTAAGAAGGACCTCGGAGGGCAGAGAGTACAGGTCCCGAGCCATGTCGGGATGAAGCCCTCAGACGAACAAGTCTAGATGAAAACTATCCGAACACATGCAAACGAATAGGCGGGATGACGCTTACCCATAGCAGCAACTTGGCAGACCTGCTAAGAAGGACCTCGGAGGGCAGAGAGTACAGGTCCCGAGCCATGTCGGGATGAAGCCCTCTGCGGACGAACCCGGTCGCGGCGTCCACATCGGCCCACACCCGACTGCCTCAAGTAAGGCCCTCCCAGCAGGCCACCAGCGGGTCGGAAGCCTCGCCCCACGGGAGATCGCCCATCACTCGCATCTGGTAGGGCTCATCCTCCCCCCCGGCCGGAAGGCGACAGAGTTCATGGATGGAGGGTTGTCGGGGGGCCCCCCCACTGGTGCCGGCTTTGCCTCCTCCGAGACCTCCCCCGACATGCCACACCGCCATGATGACGGCCCCCGCAGGCTGGGCCGCGGCCGGCCCAGAGGCCTTGTCCAAAACCACCTTCGCCTTCTTCCGAGGGCGATCGACCTCGATCTCAACCGGAGCCTCCCTCGAACCGCTCCTCGCCACGGCAAGCGAACGGGTCGATGTGGTTGGCGAAGTCTTTCCCCCGTGCAGGGCTCGGAGAACCACCATCTCTGCGTAGAAGCACCAACATGGGTCAGCTAACTAAATAATCCGCAAAGGAAGCCCTAAAACTACCCCTTAGGGCATACCTCGAGGCACCGGGCTAAGACCCGCCTCGACCAACCACTGCTCGGACATACTCTGGATGGCTCTGGAGGCTGGGAGGATTTCTCTAAGCCTCTGGAGCTCTCAACGCTCCTCATCAGCCAGGGCCGGAGCGGTGTTGTCTATCGCGCACGCCGACCACCGGACCCCAAACCCCCAGTCCTCCGAGCGACTGACAAAAAAGAAACGCCCCTTCCACCTTTTGTTACTGGAAGGGGCCCCGCTCACTCGAAAGCCCGCTCGGGCGGACAAATAGTAGCCCCCCGACCCCTTAGAAAGACGAAAATAAGAAAGGAAGAGAGATCGGGTCGGGGTGATGTTGGCGTAATGGCACTCCCCTAGGAACGCCACCAGATAGCGCCAGGAGTTGGGCGCCATCTGAGACGGGGATATGCACCACCATGAGATATAGGACGTAATGATGGGGTGTAGGGGGAGGCGTATCCCAGCATCAAAAGCGTCAAGAGTGAGGGCGAAACCTTTGGGAATCGAATCATATGCCCGTTGGCCGGGCTCGGGAGCAAGGAGGACAAACTCCTCTGGGATACCATAGTGATCCCGGAGGTGACTGAGTGACGACTCGCTCACAGTAGAGTTGAGATCGTGCAGCCACATCAAGGCCTCAGGGCCCGAGCCGCTTTTTTGTCTGGTGACGAGTTAGGGTTCAACGCGATCGCCATTTTCCCGACTCCAGCCAAGGAAGAGGACGAAGAGGAAGAAGAGGAAGACACCATCCTTACTAACCTTTAGTGAAAGAAGAACGACTGACGCAAACGAAATGATGGAGTCCGAAGCAGCACAACAAGAACGGATGAAAAGACCTCCAGAGGGTCAGCCACACACTGCATATAAACAGGGCCCCGTCATAAGCAGCGACTCTTCCCCTCTTGAGGCGCGTCGCATCGGAATACCCAAACGTCATTTCACCATAAATGCAGCTTGACAGGATGGCCAACAAGCACATTGCACGTGGCAAAAGACAGGCGCGGAGCCCCGGTCTTCTTGAAAACTGGCGATTTATGAAAAGGGCTCGCCCCCTGGGCTACCGGGCAGGCCAAAGGCTACCTCGTCGCCCGCGTCGCCGCCCACATCGCAGCTCCTTGGCCACAGTCGGTCAGAGACCTTAACGTGGCCTATCCGCCTAAGTAGCTCCTCGGCCATAGCTCGCCTACATCGTGTTCCTCGGCTCCATGCTGCCCGAGACCACACTTGCGCGGCCTGCCCGCCTGTGTCGTGCTCCGTGGCTCCATGTTGCCCGAGACCACACCTGCGCGACCTGCTCGCTCGAGTCCAGCTCCTCGGCCATAGCTCGCTTGCGTCGTGTTCCTCGGCTCCATGCTGCCCGAGACCACACCTGCGCGGCCTGCCCGCCTGCGTCGTGCTCCGTGGCTCCATGTTGCCCGAGACCACACCTGCACGACCTGCTCGCTCGAGTCCAACTCCTCGGCCATAGCTCACCTGTGTCATGCTCCTCGGCTCCATGCTGCCCGAGACCACACCTGCGCGGCAGCCCGCCGGCGTCACGCCCCATGGCCCCATGCTGCCCGAGACCCCCTCTATGCAGCCTGCCCGCCTAAGTAGCTCCTCGACCGCAACCAGTCCGAGACACCTGCACGGCCTGTCCGCCTGAGGGATCTATCACCCCTACAACTAAGCCCAACTCAACCTATGAGTCATTTTTCAAGGTTCCTCGATCACTCACCACCCAGGGCAACCGTCGCACGTCCAACTCTCATCAAATTGCCAAACTTCACGATTCCTGCGGTCCTCGCGGCGAACCGACCCCCCCACCCGGCTGTTATAGTTCTTTAATATCGAGGCGATGCTTCAGACCCCCCCACTCGGCTGTTATAGTTCTTTAATACCGAGGCGATGCTTCAGACCCCCCTACGGCGATCGACGCATAGCCTCCTTTGGGGGGGGGGGGGAGTATGATAAGGGTGGTAATTATGATAAGACTCGTGTGACATCAGCTGACACCCCACGTCCCTGACAGGCTGACAGCACCTGGCTAGCACGAGCCGAAACGCCAACCGAGGCTCATTAACGATCGCTCAGGCTCGACCCCGCACGACACGCCAGCAGCAATGTCAGACGTCATCAGAGGTATGATCCTGTCCCCAGCAGATAGGCGCATCAGGCAACACCAAACTACCTTATAAATACCCTCGCATTCTAAATGAGAGAGGAGGAAAAACCCCCTGCAACCTTTTACTGACTTGATCGTCGGAGGGGTCGGGTCGAGCACCCCGACCCGACCTGTGTGCAGGAACGAAGACGAGGCGCCTCTCACCGAGCGCACAAGCGAGGAGCCCCTTTCCGGAGGAAATGACGACCCACCTCCACGGCCGAATCAACCCAAGCCGGCGACCTCTGCAGTCCCGAGGAACCCTCCTGGGAGATCCCCCGCTATACGGATCCGAACCGAGCCGCGTCGGCCCCGAGGCCACGGCTTAAAGTTGTTTACACCAACAGTTGTCTTTTGAAGGATTTGGTGTTGATTGTGGAAAAGTTGAGTCCTTTCAAGCTCTTTGTTCGTGCCCTGCTACGTTTCCTTGTCTGGTAGTTTTGATCGGATCCGTGGGAATGCAGTATGCTTTGACTTCCCTGAATGCCTTTGTTTGTGATTCTCCGTTTGTTGTTTGCGGCACATATAAACTTCAAGCTGTTTGGTTTGATTAAATTAGCCTCTCCTAACTTTCAAGTTCCCTATTTGTCGTTAGTTCAGCTTGTATTAGCTTAGCTAGTCTGATGTGGCTAAATTACAATTCTAAAGCTGAAGGCCGTCCTAGTGTTTAATTTCAGTGGGATGGCAGGTTGACGAAGTGGACCATTTCAAACTTTGTACTCGAAAAACATTAGAGTTAGCCTGCATGTTCCTTGCCATATGTCTCACTGATCGTGGTTGGAATCTTCTATTTCGGAACTGAACCCACTTTTGCATCTCTCACTCTCTTTTTCCAACACTCTGTTACAATATTTTGTTTTGCTAATAACTATCATGATCATCAAAATAGACTAAATTAATAGTCTACATGTAACCGGTTTCTGAATGTTTCTGACTCCAAATATCACGCGCTTCTGTTAGCTGTACTAACCAAAGGAAACTGGACCGTTTTTTCCCCAGTATTCCTTTCTTAAAATTTAAGAAAGGAATGGTCTGTTTTGGTTGCACTCTTGGCCGTCTTGAACGCCCCAGACAGCCTAAAGCTGAGAAGGTTGTGCATGGATAAGAAGTTAGGGTGATTAAGTTGGTTGTTCTTATTTTTAAGCTGAATAAAAGAGCTGGGGCATAATATTTGTAATTTATGTTGTGGATGATTCAAGATTGTTCCATTATTATTGCATTGTTAAGTTCAACTTATGCGGGAATTTGTTGATACCCTTGAATGATATATTCTTTTACATTTCCATTTAGTCTATCGCCTTCTTGCATTTCATGCATTTACAACTAGATACCATATTTATATTTGCTTATTCTTGTAATTTGCCCTTTTTTACATGATGTTCGCTAAGATTAACTCATTTAATTATTAACAAACTCAACTGATTGACTTGGTTAATTTTGTATTCAGTGAATAATAGTCTCCTTATGTCACCTGACGCTGCTTACTATGATGATATGAGATTCAGCCCTGAGGTTATTGATCCCCCTAAAAACGAGGAAATGGTGGAAGTAAGTGAGCTTGTTAATGACCATGTTCAACACTCACCAAAGACAAATCTTTCAGATGCCAACAGTGTGCGTGAACTTTTGGAATGTCCTGTGTGCTTAAATGCTATGTATCCACCAATTCATCAGGTCTGGTTTTATACATTCCTGTTTTTTGCCTGTTCATTTACCTGTGGTCGTTCCATCACCAAAATTAGTTAAGTTGATCCACTATGATTAGCTTTCAACCTGTTATCTTCTAACTGAGCCCAAACCGATGAATTTTTAACAGATTATATATATATACATATATGTATATATGTGTATATATATGTATATATATACATGCATATATATATATATATATATATATATATATATATATATATATATATATATATATATGTGTGTGTAAACATATATATAAATTACATATATGTATACATATATATACATATATATACATATAAATATATATAAATATATACATATACATGTACATGTACATATATATACATATAAATATATACATAATACATATATATATATACATATACATATATATATAAATATATATAAATATACATATATATACAAATATACATATATATATAGATATATATATATATATACATACATATATATACAAGATATGCAATTTCGAATAATACCGCCCGGTACATACCGGTCCGTCAGCTTACCGGTACATGGATCACTCGTATTTTGCGCTTTGGATAAGAAAACATTTTCTTTAAATGCTAGAGCTATGAATGCTCTATTTTGCGCTTTGGATAAAATTAAATTTAATCGAGTTTTTATTTACAAAATAACTTTTAATATTTGGCACACTCTTGAAATCATATATGAAGGTACTAGTATAGTTAAAGATTCTAAAATAAATCTTTTGATACATAATTTTGAGTTGTTTCTTATGAAATCAAGCAAAACCGTTAGAGACATATACACCTATTTAACGAATGTCATTAATTGTTTAAAAAGTCTTAGTAAAAGTTTTTCTAATTTTGAAGTTGTTACCAAGATATTAAGATCTCTTTCTAAAAATTGAGAATCAAAAGTAATGGCAATACAAGAATCAAAGAACTTGAACCATTTTTCGATTGAAGAACTTATTGGGTTTTTGATGTCCTATGAAATGACTTGTGTTGAATATGATGAATATGAGAACCATCATCCAAAGAATAGAAAGGATTTAACACTTCTAATAATAGAATACCACTTGGGTGATAGCTCAAGTGATGATGAACTTGAACTTCTCATAATAAAGCTTAAAATGTTCTTAAAACAAGAATCAATGAATAACAATAAATTTAAAAAGAACATAACTACTTACTATGAATGCAAAAAGTCGGGTTACTCCAAAGATGACTACATAAAACTAAAGAAGAAGTTGCCAATGAACGAATCAAGTTCATTCGAAGATGAAGAACAAACCAACAAAGGCGAGGTGGCAAAGTATGCCTTAATAGCTTTCGATGATGAGGTAACCAAAACCCCCTTAGTTTATTTTGAAATTACCTGATTCTTTTCCATGAGTTATTTTTAAATTAGTTAGTAAAAAATAAAAATTATGAAAAATTATATCATGCTTATTTTTATTTTAAAAAAATGATCATCAAAATTACATGTTTTATGATAAAAGAATAAAATGTTAGATTTAAATCTAATGATTAATCCTATGTATGTTTTTAATAAGAAATAATATATATCTTGATGATTTTCGATTTTGATTGAAAATACTTTATGTCCAATGAAACCATGCTAGATGTCTTAATGAAAATGTTAAGAGGTTTGATATCATGCTTAATGTGTTTATAGTTTGAAATTGTGCATTTTATACCTTGAAAACTTGAAATCATGTTTTGGTATCATGCCCAAAGTAATGATGCATAATGATAATGCTTAATGAGTTTATATTTCGAAATTATACATAATGATTCTTGTAATTTATGGCTTATCGATTTTTATCATAATAAAAGTTACTTTTTCAGTTTTAAACATGTTTTAATTTGGCATAAATGACAAAGGCATGCTTGGATGAAATAAAAAGGAAATATGAAAATGATTGATGAATCTATTTGTATGAATCTCTTGGACCATGAAAATGATTTTGATGATTTGACAAATTGAATGAGTTGAAAATAATGATGGACGTTATGAAAATAAATGTTTGTATCATATTTGATGATTTTACATGATGATTTTGGATTTCTTTTTGTATAATTTATTTTAATAATAAGATGATATATCTAATCAAATCATTTATCGATGTTTACGACTTGAGATTTATTTTTTTTCTTGATTCTTGCATAATTCACTCTTTTAAGAGAGCATTCATCTAAACAAATCATGATTATTGTTTTTAATGACTTCATTTAATGATTATTTCTCACCCGATGAAGAAATAATCCAGGTCGATCGATTTAACACTATCAACAGAAACATACTCAAGAGACTTAGGTGCACTTTTAGTAATAGTATATGGATTAGGCAACGTAGAATGACTGATCTAATTACCCCACCAGTAGAACACCCTGAAACAGCCATTTTTATGGGAAATGAATCTCCTCGTCCTAATCCCTTTGGTGCCTCACCCTCAGAACTAGCTCCTGCTTCATCTTCTGAAGATCCCATTATGGTAGAATTAAATCAAATCAAAACACAATAAGAGCAACTCAAATCACAACAAGAGCAAATCCAATTACAGTAAGTTGAAATTTTGAGGGAACTATGACAGATGAACCAAAAGATAGATGCCATGTATAGGAATTCTGGAATTCTTCCTAAGGAATAATCAATGTGTTTTCTTATCATTGTAAACCTCTATACTACCTTGACATGCATTTGCATTATCCTAGTATATGATGTTGGATGTTTCTTTCCAAAATTTTGTCAATATTTTGATGATTTGATGTCTTCATTAAATGATCGATCTTAATGCCAAACTTTGTCAATTTTGCTATCTCCTTTTCAAGATTCTTTTTGAGATGATTTTGTGAATGGCTTCAATGATCCTGAGTTTTATGCTTGAAACCTCATCTCCTTTTTGTTGATGACAAAGGGGGAGAAGAATAAGCAAAAGATTAATGACTTGTGCAAATATGAAATTAGCATGACTTATATGTATCGCAATAGATTATATGTTGTATAATGCAATGAAAATTGTCTTATATGCGTTATATTCATGTATCATATTGCAATAGCTTATATGTTGTATAATGTAATGAAAAATGTCTTATATGTGTTATATTCCTTAAAAGCATTATAAAACTTTTTGAGAATATCGCATATGAAAGTTTTTAGATTGGTTGTCGTATCATCTCATGATCATATGAAATCACGCCTTGCATTTATATCATGAGATTTATGTTGAAATTTCATATTATTATTAATTCTTGTCGAAATGATAATTATCTTTTATCATTCAACTTGAAAATAATTTTCATGCTTTGAAATTATGAGAAATACAAAGTTTCGTATTTGCTCATGCTTATCAAGAATAACGATAAGTTCAACGGATAGAACTTATCGATTTAGGATTGAATTCAAAGAGATTGAATTCAAGTGTTTTTATCTTCTCATAATATGACATATAGATAGGGGGAGTTATGATTAACTTCGTCATCAATTGATTGTCATCATCAAAAAGGGGGAGATTGTTGAATCTCGAATTTTGATGATGAAGTCAATTAATGGGTTAATTGATTTAATCCATATTATTGAGTTAAGTGTGTAGGATTAACTACGATAGCTTGAAGACATAAAGCAAGTCTACCGGAGTCAAGTACGATGGGTGTTCGAGAGTCCGCCGAAAGTCCGAAGAATCGTCCAAAGTGCTGCTGGAACCAACTGAGAAGGAATCGAGGACTTGCCTAAGTTTTTGGAAGTCCACCGGAAAGATCGACGGAGGTTCACGAAGATCACTGAGAAGGTTCGAATACTTGCCAAAGACTTGTTGAACTCACCACAAGACTGGGAGCCTATTGGGAGTCCGCCGAAAGAAATCTGAGGGTGTATCGGAAGTCCGTCGGAAGTTTGCCGGAAAGCTCGCTGGAAGGAAACTCGATGTTGTGTTAGAACCCTTGCAGATTCTAAGCTTAGGGTTGATCTCTTTAGGGGATCGGCCTCCTGGAACTCTATAGGGGTTCCTTCCTCCAAATTGTTGCTCAAAGGCTACAGAAAAGATTCATCTATTGCTTATGAAAAGAGGAGGAATACATGGCTATTTATAGGGCTTCTAAACCCAAATTCCTAATAGGACTCCTACTTAAGACTTCTACTTCTAACCAACTCCTAATTGGACTCCTACTCAAGACTCCTATTCCTTTTCAACTCCTAATTCTTCTATAAGAAACAACCTCCTAACCCTAGCCGGCCTCTTTACCTTTTTAATAGGGGTCGGCTTAGGTAGGTTTTACATGAATGTCTCTCTCAATTAGGACTCTCCTAGCAAGAGTCCTAACAGACCCACCCTCTTCAAATCAGCCTTGTTCTCGAGGCTGACGATTCATGAATTCTGGGAATTTGATCTTCAAGTCGTTATAGCTCTCCCAAGTGGCATCTTCTGTCGGTAGGTTCACCCACTGTATTAGCACTTCAATAGTGGGTCGTCGTCGTCAAGTCACGATCCGTTGATCAATAATGGCACTTGGCTGGGTTTGGAGTTCTCCTTGAGTAGTCATATTTCACCGGTGGCTTTGGGCTGTCTCCAAGCACCTATTTACAACTTTTGTCTGGCTATCGGTTTGTGGGTGATATGCTATATTCCTTTTCAATTTAGTACCCTGCATATGGGATAACTTTGTCTAAAATCTGCTTGTGAAGATGCAAGTAGAATTTGTCAAAAGCACAATGCTTCCTTTATAGTGTAATTCTTTTGAGTCCCAATTGTTATGAGCCACGGAACTTGATGCTTCTTCCAAATTTTTTATGATCTTACTAGTCTCTAGATCTTCCTGCCATTCCATCTTAATATCCTCAAGGAAGTCACTGGTCAGAAGTGAAATGGCCGAAAGTTTAGCTTGCTCGGCTAGCTGCGAAGGCGCATCTGCAACAACATTCTCTTTCCCCTTTTTGTAAGTTATTTCATAATGAAATCTAAGATGTTTTGTTACCCATTTTTTTTGCTCAGGGGATGATATCTTTTGCTCCAAAAAGTACTTGAGGCATTTATGGTCGGTTTTAATTTAAAATCGTCGACCGATTAAGTAGGGTCTCCATCTTGTTGCTGCGTGCACAATGGCGAGCATCTCCTTATTATATGTTGACATATTTTGATGGGAGGGAGACAATGTCTTACTAGTGTATCCGAGTGGTTGACCATCTTGCATGAGAATGGCTCCAATTCTGACTCCAGATGTGTCGGCCTCAATAATGAAGGGTCAGCTGAAATCTGGTAGTGCTAGCACCGATGTCATTGTCATGGCTGCCTTAAGTTTGTCGAAGGCAACAGAGGCTTTGTCTGACCATTGAAAGACATCTTTTTTTAGTAGAGAAGTGAGTGGTGCACTGATCATTCCATAGTTTTTCATGATCTTACGATTGTAGCCTATTAAACCGAGAAATCCACGTAGCAATTTTATGTTCCTCGAGGTCGACCAGTTTTGCATTGCTCCAATTTTGGAGGGGTCCACTACCACACCTTTCTCTAATATGATATGCCCAAGATATTCTACCTTCTAGTGAAGAAAGCAAAAATTTGTAGTGGCCATTGTGTGTTCAAAAGGCGGTTTTCAGTATGTCTTCTTTGCACACTCATATTTGATGATACCCGGATCGAAGGTCTAGCTTTGTGAAGATTTATGCTTCCTTTCATCTAGCAATTCATCTGCTATTAGAATAGGGTATTTTTCCTTGACGGTTATGCCATTGAGGGTTTGGTAATCAATGTATATTCGTCATGTTTCGTCCTTCTTTCGTACGAAGAGCATTGGTGAAGAGTAGGGGCTGCAACTTGGCCGAATAACTCCTATTTCGGGCATCTCTTTTACAATTATTTCTATTTCATCCTTCTGTAGATATGAATATTGATATAGCCAAGTATTTGCAAGAGGTTTGCCCAGAAGAATCGGTATATAATGATCATGCCGACGGGCAAGAGGTAGGTTGCGTGATTCGTCAAATATATCTAAAAATTCAGCAAGCAAAGGAAGTAGGTTTGGATCTTTAAATTCTATTGGCTCTCCCTTAGTTTGCTGCTCAAGTTGTACCAAAAAGTCATTGCATGCTTTATGCAAAACCTTCTCCATTTGTTGTGTGCAAATCATCATTAAGTCGCCCCCACGTTTCCCGTGTAGAATCACATGTTTCCTTTTACTGTAAAATCTCAAAATTAGTTTCGTAAAATTTCAGGAAACATCACCTAATGTCGTCAACCATTCAATTTTAAGCATGGCCTCATGATCATCAAGAGAGAGGAGGAAGAAATATGCAATTATCTCTTGTTCCTGCAGTAATAGTTTCTCCCACGGGCGCCACGATCACACTTCAAAATCCATCCGTCGGTGAACTTAACGTCAAACCTACTGTAATACTCGATAGGTAAGGCCATCCGAACAGCAACTTTACTATCTAAGAAGTTATTAGTGCTGCCCGTGTCGATGAGAATAGTGATCGATTGTTGTTTGAGAAGGCCTTCAACTTTTATCGTTTGCAGGTTTGAGTAGCCGGCTAGTGCATGCACCATAACTTCGGTTGGTTGTGGCTCTTCTTCTGCATCTTCTTCTTTATTATCAAGGCTCTCTTCTTGATGTTCAATGATCTCTTCTTCTACTAGTTTAATCATAAGAAGTCCCCCTTTTCTACAATGATGCTCACGGCTCCACGGCTCGTCGCGGTGCCAACATAACTCCTCCGTAGATCGCTCCCGAAGCCCTTCTCTTATCATCATTTTTGGTGCAGGGACTCTGTTGATAGTAGGGGGGGTTGAGGGCTTCTACATTACAAGTCGAGAAGCGATCCTAGTCCTCCGAGCTTCGTGGTTCAATCACTCTTGATGTCGTGCCAAAGAGATGGCTGTCATAAGCATATACGGTTGTCATGCTTTAACTTCTCCTGGGATCTCCGGCTTCAAGCCCTCAATGAAGGTCCCCAATAACTATTTTTGAGACCAATCACAAGTTTGATTAGATAACCTTTCAAACCTAGTTTGGTACTCCTGAACGGTAGAGGTTTGTCGGATCTTTGCTAGTTGTTCATCAATGTTCTCATAATCGGTTGGTCCGAAGCGGATCAATAGTTCTTCTTTGAATTATCACCATGAGAGGACTCCATGAGTATATTTAAACCAGTTAAACTACTGTATGGCATCCTCTTCAAGATGTATAGTTGCAATTTCCACCATAGATGCATCCACAGTTTTATGATACCAAAAATATCACTCCGCATGCGAGATCCAACCAATCCGGTCTCCTTCCCATCTAGGGAAGTCCACCCTCATGCATGGATAGTTGGGGTCGGTCATAAAGCCTCTCCTCTTTTGGAAGTCATCTCTTCGGGCTTGGTGCGATTGGTTAGAGCTCTCTCCTTGATATGATTTCTTCATGCTTGGTGGTCGGCCCAAACTGAGTTCGGTAAAGAGAAACCGAATCTTATCCTCCATTCGTGCCTCCAAAGCTTCGAATTTAGCATTGATTGCCTCCTTAGATGCCATAGTATATGCCTCTAAATCTGTGATGTTAAGATCTCTCTTTTGTTGTCGGGTTAAAGGCAAGTATAGGTTGAAAGAAGTGATGGTCGAAAGGGTTGGTGGATTGGTGGATGTAGGCTGCAGTTTAGGCTTGTTTTGCGGCTGTTTTGGGTGAAGTTTGAGGGTATAGTTTGGTGGAGTTTTAGGGCTATAGATAAATGTTTTAGATCTGTGGTAGATGGTATCAAAGGATTGATAGAAATCAGTGGAAGTTTGCTATAGAATTGTGTTGTCTTGTAAAAGCAGAATTGTCATTGAAGAAATAATGGTTTCTTAATGAAATTTCCATGAAAAACTTAAGAGATTTGTGGAGAGAATTGAAAGCAAAATCTCAGTTTATATGACAGCAAGAATGTCTAATTTAATGAAGAAAATTTCGGTAGTATAATAGCAAACAAATTGGTGCAAGTTGTGATAGCAAAATTCTCGTTGAAAAATTTCAGCGGTTTGCGATGAAAATTTGCAGCAACACAAAATCGTTTTCTGAGATAAATTCTTCAATAGATCAATCATAGATGAAAGCCAAGATAATCTATAAAGTGTATAAGAAATTTTGTTCAAAAATATTGCAAATAGATCGGTTAAGGCAATAATATGTGGCTAAAATTTTTTGCAGCACAGATTTTCAATTGTAGTAGATTGGACATAAAAGATCAGCGGTTTATATTGAGAATTTTTTGATGAAACAAAAGGAAAATATACTATTAGGAAGTGTCAAAGCTATCATAAAAATTTTGTAGAGATTTGGATAGAAAAAATATAGTAGCAAGATCAAACAAACTGTGCTATGCGGCTGGAATTTTATAGTGCAGATTTTCAAGTATAGCAGATTAGACGTAAAAGATCAATGGTTTATATTGAGAATATTTTGACAAATATAAAGGGAAATCTGTTGTTAGGAAGTTTCGAAGTTGTCATAAAAATTTCGTAGAGATTTGGATAGAAAAAATATAGTAGCAAGATCAAACAGATTGTGCTATGCGGTTGGAATTCTATAATGTATCTTTCGTCGTAGAGATGAAAACTTTGCGATGAAAAGTTTATGCAGCAATATAGGAACTTTTTTTTTTTTGGATTTTTGAATAAGGATAACTAAATTGCAGCAACAGTAAGGTACGAAACCAGAACCTGTTGCAATTCACGGGGAGATTAAAGAATGATCCGCGGTGGTGGAGATGACGGTGGAATTTGGCAACGATCTTTTAAGCAATTGTGGGAATTACTTTGGGCAGCTGTGGAGAGATGATGGATGGCTGTGGACGGACAGCGAGATCCCAAGAACGCTGCTTTGATACCAAGTGTTAGAACCCTTGCAGATTCTAAGCTTGGGGTTGATCTCTTTAAGGGATCGATCTCCTGGAACTCTATAGGGGTTCCTTCCTCCAAGTTGCTGCTCAAAGGCTGTGGAAAAGATTCATCTATTGCTTATGAAAAGAGGAGGAATACATGACTATTTATAGGGCTTCTAAACCCTAATTCATAATAGGACTCCTACTCAAGACTCCTACTTCTAACCAACTCCTAATAGGACTCCTACTCAAGACTTCTATTCCTTTTCAACTCCTAATTCTTTTATAAGAAACAACCTCCTAACCCTAGCCAGTCTCTTTACCTTTTTAATAGGGGTCGACTTAGGTAGGTTTTACATGAATGTCTCTCTCAATTAGGACTCTCCTAGCTAGAGTCCTAACACGTTGCCAGTTAAAAATTTGCTTAGGACTCTATCTTAATTTTGTAGTTTACATGTAATTAGGGTTAGGATTAAGAGTTCATCTTATAACCCAGTTAGGGGCCAATTGGGTCCGAATTTGAACTAGTTTGGGCCAAATTTAGAGCCCAACCAGTGACCCGAAAGGTCGGGTGGTGGCACCGCCCAAAACCCGTGAGTTCCAACGCTAGCACAACTAGTACACTATCAATGCGAAAATTGACAAGCGGTGGCACCGCCAGTACACGGTCAATGTGACATTGACAGGTGGTGGCATCGCCAACTCTGGGAACCCAAAAGTAATTCAAATTTGGAGCCCAAATTTGAATCCTCTTGGGGTCTATAAATACCCCTCAATTCTCAATAGAGAAGATACCTTTTTGAGAAGTTAGAAATTGAGAAAAAGCTTTAACAAAGTCTTGTTTTCAATAGCTTAAATGTTCACCTCTCTCTTTCTCTTTGAAAAATCTATAAGAGTATGAACCACTTATAAAAAGATTGTAAGAGGGGTATTTGGTCCTTCCCCTTCAAAGTGATTTGCTAGTGGAAGTTGGGAGCCTCATCGAAGAAGGCTTCGTAAGTGGATGTAGATCATTTGACCGACCCACTTTAAATTGTTGTGTTCCATGAATTTGTGAGTGTTTAACTTTCTGAAACATTTATTTACTTAGCAGTAAACTTTTGGTTTTCATCTCCCTATTCTTAACTTCCTTTACTCAAGCTATCTTTACTAAGTCATCCTTTATCAAATCAAAATATCTACATATTTACGAAATCGATTTCAAACTTACGAGTTTTAATCCGCTGCACTAATTCAACCCTCCCCTTCTTAGTACTGCTCCGATCCTAACAGATTTTACAACTCAAAATCTCTAGCCTTTTCGTTAACTTTTCTTTCTCACTCAAGCAAGAATGAGTGGGGTATTTATAGGCCACAAATGGCTTCCCAGTGTCTTGGTGGTACCACCGCCAATGTTGGGCAATACCACTGCATAGTCTAGGTGGTACTACCACCTAGCAGCATAAGACACCATGTACTGGCGGTACTACTACCAATTTGTGTGGTGCCACCACCTAACACTAGCGGTACCATCATCGGATCTTCTAAAAAATGTACACTTTGTACGTTCCAGCTCATAAGTGGTTCCATCGCCTAGTCTAGCGGTACCACCACCTGACTTAACTCTGGGTCACTGAATGAGCCTCCCAATGGACCTAACTCAACCCTAGATTAGGCCCAATGGGCCCCTAATTGAGTTAGTAGAGTTACACCCAAAACTAACTCAATTTAAGACCTAACTATAACAATTAAGACCTAAACAATTATAAAACAAGGAATCTAAGTTGTCCAGCCTGTCATTTATTCATTCGAACTCCTAGCGAACTTCTAGTGTGTCATCCAAACCTTTGGCACATCGCCTGATCTATCGACGTATCTCCCAATCCATCAGCATGTTGACTCCTACAATATTCGATCTTGGCACAATGTCCGATTCTTTCGGCCCGATGCCCGATTTCTAACTTCGCCCGATATTTGATTCTTTTACTTTAATTGTTTTACCTTTTCATGATCGAAGTTAGTCTTGCATTACTTTTTTCAAAGCACAGACTAGATCGTAAACTCATCAATTGATTTCATCATCAAAATCTAGGATTCAATAATCCTCCCCTTTTTGATGATGACAACCAATTGATGATGGAGTTTAAAGTAAACTCCACCTATCTATATGCCATATTGAGATAAACTTGAATTCAAATAAATGATAACCTTCTAATCCAAGTTGAAACAATTTTAATCATGATCATATGTAACACATTATAGCAACATAAATATTACTTACATCATCATCATAAGTTGAAGTATTGCATGCATAATTCCAAATCATCATGCATAATTTCAAAATATAAAATCATCATTACTTTGGGCATAACTTGCATGATACCAAAACATTAACATTAACATTTTCAAACCATCATTTCTTCTCCCCCTTTATCATAAATCAACAAAAAGGAGAAAAGTGTAACTAGTAATTAAAAAAAATATATGCAAGCTAGTAGTTTAGTAAGTTTTACATCTCCCCTTTGTCATTATAAAAACAAAAGAAAGGAGAAGGGAAGAATTCAATGATGTAAATATTTCAATCATCACAAAAAAAAATAAAAGATCAAATCATGAATATCATGAGTCATTTTTGACAAATCTCTTCTTTTGTAAATAGCAAGAAGAAGGAATGACAAGGAACGATCTTGATTTAAAAAGAGAACTCAAGTTATGAAAATCGAGAAATCAAGATAATAATTCAAAAAATATATAAGAAGAATTCATGCATTTGAAAAATTTAACATGCCTATTTCTCTTCTAATAAAATTGAATTGTTCCTCATTCAATGGTTTAGTAAAACTATCAGCTAATTGATATTTTATGTCAATAAAATCTAAAGATATATCATAATTATTAACATGATCTCTAATAAAATGATGTCTAATATTAATATATTTAGTTCTAGAGTGTTGAATGAGATTCTTTGATAAATATAGTGCACTAGTGTTATCACATTTTTAGAGGGATAATTTTCAAGTAAAGTCCATAGTCTTCTAAAGTATTTTTCATCCCAATAACTTGTGCATAACATGCACATGTTGCCACATATTCAACCTCGGCTATAGATAATGCAATAGAATTTTGTTTCTTGGAAGACCAAGAAATACGAGAATGACCTAAGAGTTGACAAGTTCCAGATGTGCGTTTTCTATCTATTCTATATCCAACAAAATCAGCATCAGCATATGCACTCAATTCAAAATTTTTAGATTTTGCCTACTATAATCCTAAATAGGAGTTGTTGAATCTCAGATTTTGATTATGAAATCAATTGATGAGTTTATGATCTAATCTATGTTTTGAGTGACGTAGGACTAACCTCGATCAAGGAAAGGCAAATCGATTGAAGTAAGAAGAATCAAACGTTAGGCCAGAATAGAACATGTCAGAAGATTGGACATCGGGCCGGTGGAATGGTCGACATGCCAGAAGGACTTCGTGCCATGAGTTCGAGTATCTGGCCAAAAAATCAGACATTGTGCCAAGGAGATCAGAAGTTACGGGAGTCCACATGCCGATTGGGCATTACGCCGAAGGAGAGGATGATGCGCCAAAGGATCGAATGAAGCGCCGGATGAACCAATGACATGTCAAACAACATGCGATTCATATTTACAATCAATTGTGTCTAGATCAAGTTAGTTTAAGTCTAATTGAATCAGTATTGGGGTGAAACAATGCCAACTCAATTATGGGCCAATTGGGCTTAAATAATGACTAAATTGGGCCCATTATTTGGCCCATTTAGTGATCTATAGTAGGGTCTAGCGGTGGTACTACCTAGACTAGGCAGTGGTATCGCCCAGTGTCAGTGTCAGATTGGGCAGTGGTACCACCCAATGTCAAACTAATAGGCGATGGTCTTACCAGTTGTCAATCTAGCAAGTAGTGGTACTACCCAATACTAGCGGTAGTACCGCTAGTACCCCAAAAACTCGGGGATTTAAATTTTGGCTCTAATTTTTTAAGCCATTTGGGGTCTATAAATACCCCACAAATTTCTGCTTAGAAAACAAATTAAAGTAGAACCAAAACTCTTTGATTCCAAGGTTGTAACTCTTAAAGTATAGAGTCCCTCCTCCTAGAGCTTAGTGATAGCCCTAAGGGAGGTGTGTATTAGAACACTTATAAATGAGGGGTGTATAGGTTCTCTCGTGAACCTATAGAAAGGAGAAAGAGTTGTAAGAGGGTAGTTGATCTTTCCCTATTGAAAGAAGATTGGTAGTGGAAGCCGATGGCCTTGAGTGAATAGGAATCGATAGTAGACATATGTCATGACGACCGAACCATTATGAACTCGATTTGTATTGATGTTCTGCTTTTCATTCTCATATTACAAAGTGATTTACTTGCTTACTCTCACTACGCTTATGAATGTACACTGTAAGCCAAGCTCATTTCCGATATCGGTTTTCATCGAATGAGAATTTGCAAACCAATGTGATTTTAGAATAGCACTAATTCACCCCCCCCGCCCCCTCCACCCCCTCTTAGTACCAACTTGATCATAATAGTTAGTATTAGAGCTAGGTTTCTCTCTAACTGGTTTAACACCCAAGAGATATTACTTTTTCGGCTATCAAAAGGGTCACTCTATCATTCATCCTCCTATATTTAATAGGACGGACTATACATATTGGAAAACTCGAATGAGAGATTTTTTACTTTCTTTATATTTTAATTTATGGAATATCATTGAAAATAATTTTTAAAAGTCTTCTAAACCAATGAACGAATGGAATGATTTGGAGGAGAAGACTTTTTCTTTTAATGCTAAAGCTATGAATGCTTTATTTTGTGCTTTAGATAAAATTAAGTTTAATCGCATTTTGATTTATGAAATTGTACATGACATTTGACACTCACTCAAAATCACACATGAAGGCACGACTAGAGTTAAAGATTCTAAAATTAATCTTTTGATGTATAGTTTTGAATTGTTTCGGATGGAACCAAGCGAAACCATTGGAGACATGTACACTTGGTTTATGGATGTCGTCAATGATTTAAAATCACTTGGTAAAAGTTTTTCTATTTTTGAGCTTGTTAACAAAATACTAAGATCCCTTCCAAAAAGTTAGGATTCGAAAGTGATGACAATACACGAGACAAAGGATCTAAATAATTTTAATGACCTATGAAATAACTTGTATTGAAAATAATGAATATGAGAACTACCTTCCAAAGAACAAGAAGGATTTGATACTTCGAATAATAAAAGACCACTTGAGCGAAAACTGAAGTGATGATGACATAGAACTTTTGACAAAAAAATTTAAAAAGTCCACGAAAAAGACTAATTCTAAAAATAAACTTTAAAATGATACAACTTGCTATAAATTGAAGAAGCTGCCAAAGAAAAAGAAAGCATTCAAGGCGACATTAGATGAATCGAGTACATCCGAAGATGAGGGACAAACCAACAAAGACGACGTGGTGAATTATGTCTTAATGGCTTTCGACGATGAGGTAAATGACTCAATCGAATCTTATTTATCTTACAATAAATTGCTTAATGCTTTCCATAATTTATTTGATGAATGTAAACTAGTTGGTAAAATATATAAGTTGTTAAAAAATGATTATTCTTCTCTCGCTAGTGAATTTAAAATTTTAAAAAATAAGCATGATAATTGCACTAAGTCTGAAGAGTTAGACTCACTTAAAAAGAAAATTTTATTTTTACAACAAACATTAGATAAATTTAAAATTGATAGCAAATCTTTAAATATAATTCTTACCAATAGGAGTCATGTTTATAGAAAAGAAGGAATCGACTTTGTGAGTAATACTCAACAAAAGCCAATTTTGTTAAAGAACCCACATTAAATGTTTCCCTTAAAAAAATATATAATTTTTGTGGTAGACATAGTCATTTTGTATATAAATATCCATTCATAAAGTATAGCTCACATAAATTAGTTTGAGTTCTAAAAGGAACCATGAATGACTTAATGCCAAAAGCTAAGAGTGATAGACCAAAACATAAGGGACCCAAAGTTAAATGGGTACCTAAATCAAAACCACCTTTCGTATAGAAATATCTACAATCAAAAACTAGGAGTAAAAATCTTGATAGTGGATGCTCAAGGCTTTTGACCAGAGATCCAAGACACTTCACAAAGCTCACTAGCCAAAACAAAATAATTTTAATTCAAGATGCTTTATGTTTAATGAAACCAATGCTTGATTATGCATGATGATTTAAAGTCTTGATGATTTTTATGATGAATCTTATTTATTTTTCTTTTTAAACATGATGCATGGTTTTGAAATTAAAAAAAAAACTTGGGCATATTTGTATGAAATCAATCATATAAACTATGAAAGTGATTTTGATGATATAAATTTGAATGACCTTTATCCAAATCTTTCACTTGATACTTGAGATTTATCCTAAATGAATCAAGATATTTTATCTCCTATGTTTCTTTTTCACTATTTACAAAAAGAGAATTATCTAAATGAATCATGATTTTTCTTTTGAATTCTAGGAATTATAACTTCAAATTTTTAAATATATAAATCATGATCTGGATAACTTGAGATTTCTTATACATAAATCAAGATCTTTTATTCTCCTATATTCCTTTTGCTATTTACTAAAGAGAATATCTTTTTCAAAATTCATGACTTAAGATTTCCCTTACTATTCGGTCTCCTAAGATTTCGTTTTATATATTTTTTAAAAAGAGATCAAAATGAATTATGTCTTTTGGTATTCACATTATCTTTGATATTATATCTTTCTTGATATGATTTTCATTATGTACAAATCCTTTGTATTTATGGTTATATACCTTATGTGATGCTTAGAGCATTGATGTAAAAAGGAAATGAATTATACCATTGTATTATTCCCCTCTTCTTCTTTCTTATTTGTAATGACAAATGGGAGAAAGAAAATTTCTAGCATATCAAGAAAACCATAATTTCTAGCTTGAATGTTAAACTTAGGCATGTTAAATCTCCCAAATGCATAAACTCTTTTTATACATTTTTCAGATCATGATCTTGATTTCTCGATTTTTATGACTTGAGTTTTATTTTTGAATCAAGATCATTTCCTATCATCATTCTATTTACAAAAGAAGAGATTTGTTAAAAATGATACAAGGTCATTTGGTTCATGACTTGATATTTCATTTTGATGATTGAAATATTGATGTAAATTTATCTTTGCTATTTATCTTTGTCATGATTTAAAAATTGATGTAAGGGGAAAAGAATTACAACATTGTATTATTTCCTTCTTTTTGACAATGACACAGGAGGGGAGAAAAAACATGCTAACTTGCTTATCTCAAAAGAAAAGCAAAGATTGCTAGCTTGCTTATCTCGAAAGAAAAGTAAGAATTACTAGCTTGCACATTTCAAGTAAAAGCAAAGAATTGCTAAACTTGCTAGCTTGCATATTCTAAAATGATGTAAAACTTACTATTTACTGTGTTGCATTTTTTTCAAAAACTTTCTAGCTTGAACATTGCAAAGAAAAGCAAACATGCTAGCTTGCATAGAAGCAAAAAATTTTACTAATTTCATATCTAAAAAACTTGCTGCATATTCAAAACATACTATCCTACTAGCTTATATATTTCAAAAATTTGCTAGTTACACTTTTCTCCTTTTTGTTGATGATAAAGGGGGAGAATTTATTATGATGATATGAATTATGCATGATACTATGATGATGTATATAATAAGAAGTAATGATGATCATGCATGGTAGGATGTAATGTACTTTGATATTTTGATACCATGATTATTTGAAATATTTATGATTTAGAATGATGTATGCAATATTTAATGATTTTATTATGATGATGTATATGATGTATTGCATATGATGTGATTCATGATTAAAATCATTTCAACTTGGACAAGAAGGTCATCATTTATTTGAATGATGCTTTATTTCAATATGGCATATTGATAGGGGAAGTTTAGTTTAAACTCTCCATCATCAATTGGTTGTCTTCATCAAAAAGGGGAAGATTGTTCAATCTTCAATTTTGATGATGAAATTAATTGATGAGTTTATGATCTAATCTATGTTTTGAGTGATACAGGACTAACCTCAATCAAGGAAAGGCAAATCAATTGATGCAGGAAGAATTATACATTAGGCTAGAATAGAACATGTTAAAAGATTGGACGTCGAGTGATGGAATGATCGACATGCCAGAAAAAATTCATGCCATGACTTTGGGTATTGAGCCGAAAGATCGGACATTGCGCTAAGGAGATTGGAAGTTACGGGAGTCAATATTCCGATTGGGCAACATGCCAAAGAAGATGATGCACCGAAGGATTAGACAAAGTACTAGATGAACCAATGACATGCCAAACAATATCGGATTCATGTTTGTAATCAATTGTGTCTGGATTGAGTTAGTTTAAGACCAATTAAGTTGGTATTAGGGTGAAACAATGCCAACTCAATTAGAGGCCAATTGGGCCTGAATCAGGGCTGAGTTGGGTCTACTATTTGGCCCATTCAGTGACTTGTAGTAAGGTCTAATGGTGGTACCGCTTAGACATAGTCTCCTTGACTATGTCAGGTAGTGGTACCGCCTAGTGTCAGTGTCAGACTAGGTGATGGTATCACCCAATGTCAGATTGACAAGTGATGGTACCACCATTTGTTAGTCTGGCAAGCGGTAGTATCGCTAGTACCCAAAAAATCAAGGGATTTAAATTTTAGCTCCAATTTTTGAAGTCATTTAGGGTATATAAATATCTCATAAATTCTTGCTTGGAAAACGCACGAAAGTAGAATAAAATCTTTATGATTCCAATGTTGTAATTTCTTAGAATGTAGAGTCCCTCCTCCTAGAGCTTAGTGATAGTCCTAAAGGAGGTATGTGAGGGAACACTTATAAAACCTGAAGCTGTGAAAAGAAGAAAGAGTTGTTAGATGGTAGTTGATCTTTGCCTATTGAAAGAAGATCGGTAATGGAAGCTGATGGCCTCGAGTGAAGAGGAACCGAAAGTTGACGTAGGTCACGACGACCGAACCATTATAAACTCAGTTTGCATTTCTGTTATACTTTTCATTCTCATATTGTAAATTGATTTACTTGCTTACTACTCTCATTACGCTTACGAATGTGCACTTGAAGTCAAGCTTATTTTCGATATCGATTTTCATCAAACAATAATTTTCAACCCGATGTGATTTTAGAAAAGTACTAATTTGTTGAATCTCATATTTTCATAATGAAATCTATTGGTGAATTAAAGGTTTAATCTATATGTTGAGATAAGTGATGTAGGACTAACTACGATTATAAAAAAGGCAAAACAATTAAAGAAGAATTGAATATTGAGCCGGAGTCAATGATTGGGCATCAGGCCGAATGAATCGGGAGATACACCAAAGGATTAGATGATGTAGTGAAAGCTCACTAGAAGTTCACCGAAAGTTGACCAAAAGTTCATTGGAAGTTCACTGAAAGCTCGCTAGAAGATCATCGGGAGTCCGTCGGAAGTTCACCGATGGGTTGTAAAAGTGTTGAAAAAGTAATAAGTGTCCTTCTCCTCCTTTAACTTTGTGATCATTCTAAAAGAGGTGTGAAGCTTGAAAAGGTTATCTCCTAAACCTATGAAAAGGAGAAAGAGTTATAAGAGAGCAATTAGTCTTCGTACATTGAAGGAAGACTGTTAGTGGACTTCGATGGCCTCAACGGAGGAGGAATCGGGAGTGGACGTAGGTCACGATGACTAAACCATTATAAAATTGGTGTGCCTTCTCTTCTTTACTATTTACTTTGCAACTATGTTACATCTTCATCACTCTCCTACGAACATCTTTAAGCTTAAACATCTCTTCGATATGTTTTTATCATATGAATTTTCACAATCAAAGTAGTTCTCTAAAAGCACTAATTCACCCCCCCCCCTCTTAGTGCAGATTTGATCCTAACAGGAGTTCCTTTTAAGTATCTAAAAATTATTTTAACAGCTCTAAAGTGAGATTGCATGGGATTAGATTGAAATCTAGGATAAAGTTTAATAGTAAACATAATATTAAGTTTAATTACTGTGAGGTATAATAAACTACCTATCATGCCCCTATAAGTTTTTTTATCAAAACATTCTCCATCATGGTCCATATCTAATTTTGTAGAAGTGTTTATCGGTGTGTTAATAGCCTTAGCACTATCCATATTTAATCATTTTAATAGATCTAAAGCAAACTTAGTTTGACTAACAAAAGTTTCATCACTTAGTTGTTTAATTTGTAATATTAAGAAAAATATTAATTCACCCATTAAACTAATTTCAAATTCTTGGCTCATACTTTTGGTAAAAGATTCACATAAAAACTCATTAAGCATGATTCTTATCATTTTTTGTAAACTCTTATTTTTTTCTCTCAACAACTTCATTTTGCTATAGGTTTCTTGGAGTGGAGAAATTATGGTCATACCCATTTAACTCACAAAAGTCTTAAAAATTATGGTTTTTAAATTCACCACTATGATCATTGTGAATAGAAGAAATCATAAAACTCTTTTCATTTTGAACTAGTTTACAAAATTTTGAAAAACATTTAAATCAATCACTTTTGTGTACCAAAAAGTATGTCCAAGTATATCTACTATAATCATCAATAATCATAAAATTATATTTACTACCTCTTAGAGTTGTGATATCAATTGGTCCAAATAAATCCATATGAATTAATTGTAGTGGTCTAGAGGTAGTTACTTGATTTTTAGATTTAAAGCTACTCTTTATTTGTTTACCTAGTAGGCATGCATCGTAAACTTTATCTTTGACAAATTTAATCCTAGGCAAACCTCTTACAAGTTCTTTAGTTGCAATTTGTGAAATTAGTTTCATACTTGCATGGCCTAATCTCCTATGCCAAAGCCATGCATTATCGTTTAAAACCAAAAAGCAAGTTTCATCACAAAAATCATCAAGATTAATAGTATACACATTATTAGTCATTAAGGCAATAATTGATTTATTTTTGTGTGGTATCTCTATAATGCAAGCATTAGATTCAAATTTAATATTATAACCCTTATCACACAATTGACTAATGCTTAGTAAATTATGTTTTAAATCATCTACTAATAAAATATCTTCATTTAAAAAGTTTGATTTATTGCTTATATTTCCTTTGCCAATAATTTTTCCTTTGTTGTTGTCTCCGAATATGACATATCCTTCGTCTTGGCTAGTGAGTTTAAAGAAATATGTTAGATCCTCGGTCATGTGTCTTGAGCATCCACTATCAAGATATCATCTCTTGCTCTAGACTTTGATTGTAAACAAATCTATAAGAAAGAGGGGTTTGTTTTAGATACCCATTTAACTTTGGGTCCTTCATGAAAAGATCTACCTTTCTTGACTAATGATATTAAATTATTTATTGTTCCTTTTGGAACCTGAACTAATTTGTGTGATCTATATTTTTTAAATAAATATTTATAAGCATAATGTCTACATCTACCACAAAAATTATATTTATTTTCAGGGGAAATATATAATGTGGGTCCTTTAACAAATATAATCGGCTTTTGTTGAGTGTTACTCATTAAGTCAATTCCTTCCTTTCTACGAACATGACTCTTATTAGCAAGTATCATGTTTAATGATTTGTTACCAATTTTAAATTTTTCCAAAGTTTGTTATAATGCTACATTTTCTTTCTTAAGTGAATCTAACTCTTCACACTTAATAAAAGGAGTTAACAAGCATTTATCATACTCACTTTTCAATTTATTACATTCATTAGAGATAGATGAGTGATCCTTTTTGAACAATTTATATTTCTTACCAACTATTTTAAGCTCATCATACAAATTATGAAATGCATCAAGTAATTCATTATAAGATAAAAAGGATTTGTTTGAGTCACATACCTCGTCATTGAGGACCATTAAAGCATAGTTTGCTACCTCATCTTCATTGGTTTGTTCCTTATCTTCAGATGTACTCGATTCATTCTAAGTTATCTTGAGTGCTTTCTTCTTCTTTAGTAGCTTCTTCTTCTTTAGTGGAGGACATTCACTTTTGAAGTACCTCGGCTTCTTACATTCGTAGCAGATGATTATATCCTTTTTGAATTCATTTTTGTTCTTAGTATCTTGTTTTACAAGATTTGTTTTGTTTCATCTTATAAATTTTTTAAATTTTTTTTGTCAAGAGTAACAAGTAATCATCATCACTTGAACTTTTGCTCAAGTAGTCTTCTTTAGTTCTAAGTGTCATATCCTTCTTAGTTTTTTGAAAGTGGTTCTCATGTTTGTCATGTGCCTTGCATGTCATTTCATAGGTCATTAACGACCTTATGAGTTCTTCAAGAGGAAAACAGTTCAAGTCCTTTGCTTCTTGAATAGCAGTTACTTTTGAATCCCAATTTTTTTGAAGAGATTATAAAATTTTATTAACAAGTCCAAGGTCAATAAAACTTTTGCCAAGTACTTTCAAACCATTGACAACATCCGTAAAATGGGTATACATATCACTAATAGTTTTGATTAGCTTCATTCGAAATAATTCATAATTATGTACCAAAAGATTAATCATAGACTCTTTTGTTAGAATCAAGAGCGGCACTAGGGGGGGGGGGGGGAGGGGGGGTGAATTAGTGCAGCGAAAAATTCTTTGATTTTGAAAAATATTTCGTACATTCGATTAAAACCAATTTAGAAAGATAACAACTTGAACGTATGAGAGTGTGAAAGTAAGAGGAGGAGAAGAGGCAGTTTGCTATGAAACGATTTGTAGTTAAAGTAAATTGCATAATGGAAAAGCAAACCAGAATTTATAGTGGCTTGGTCAATGTGACCTACATTCACTTTCGGATTCCTCCTCCGTTGAGGTCACCGGTGTCCACTAAAGGCCTTCCTTCAAAAGCGAAGGCCAACCACCTTTTACAGCTCTTTCTCCTTTTGCCGGGTTTGGGAGACAACCCTTACAACTTTCACTCCTCTTTCTTGGATGGTTATAAGGCTAAGAGAGGGAGGAAGAGAACTTTTCTCACTTTTACAACACTTTTGAACCCCCAAAAACTTAAATTTTTCCACAAGTATAATAACACTTAGTTACCTTTCATATAGAAAATGGTGGGGTATTTATAGGCCCCATTGGCTTCAAAAATATAGTCAAAAAGTATCATATTCCCATATTTCGGGGTACTAGTGGTACCACCGCCATTACTGGGCAGTACTATCACCAGACACTTAACACTAGGTAGTACTACTACTCAGTCTAGGCGATACTACCGCCTGACAGAGCTCGGAGACCGAGCTCTGGCGGTACCACCGCTAGCAGCATTAACTACCGATGGTATCACCACCTAGTCTGGGTGGTACCACCACCCAGTCTGGGTGGTACCATCGCCTAGAGCACTTGGGAGACTGGGTCTTCCAGGCTGTGCCACCGCTGGCCATGATTTTATGAGCTGAATTGACTTTTTAATTTGGCCCAATTCAGCCCTATTAAGGGCCCAATTGGCCCCTAATTGAGTTAGTGGGATTATCTCCCAATTTTAACTCAATTTATGATCTAACTACAATAACTAAGACATAATCAAAGCACTCTAGTACGTCAATTGCTCTTTCGGCGAGCTTCCGGTGGACTTCCGACGAACTCCCGACAATGTTCCGGCGGACTCCTGATAAGCTCCTGAACTTTATGATGATCTTCTTGGTGAGTTCCGACGAGCATCTTTGGCAAGCTCCTGGACCCCTCGGTTGGTTCCGACAGAACTTTAGATGAACGTCCGGACTTCCGACGAACTCTTGAACTCCCAACGAGATCTCAATCTTGACTCTAGCACAACACTTGTTCGTGTTTTACTGCTATTGTAGTTAATCCTGCACACTTTTCTCAACATATAGATTAGATCAAATAATTTTCAATTGATTCCATCATCATAATCCAAGATTCAACATCTTTAACTCTACTTGTGCTTTTATGTATTACTTTGAATGTTTGCCAAATATCATGTGCAGTTTCGCATATAGAAACACGATTAAAGTAATTTTGTCTAAAGCGCAAAATAAAACATTCATAGCTTTCACATTTAAAGAAAATAATTTTTTCTCTAGATCATTCCATTCATTCATTGGTCTAGAGGATTTTTAAAAACCACATTCTACAATGTTCTATAAATCAAAGTCTATAGAAACTAGAAAAATTGTCATTCATATTTTCCAATATGAGTAGTCAATCCCATTAAACATAGGAGGATGAGTTATAGAGTGACCCTCTAAATTACCAACAAAAGCCATTTAATCTCTCTTGGGTGTTAAACCAACCGAGAGAAACTTAGTTTTGATACCAACTGTTAAGACCATATCGGCACTAGGGGGGTGAATTAGAACATTCATAAAAACCTCAGTTTGAAAACTTTCATTCGATGAAAACAAATATTGAAAGTGTGCTTGACTTAGAGGAAGTGTAATAAGTAGTTAAATCAGAAAGCAATATCAATGAAGAGCAAAAAGTAAATGCAAAGCAATTTTATAGTGGTTCGGTTGTCATGACCTACCTCCACTCTCAATTCCTCTTCTATTGAGGCCATCGACATTCACTAACAATCTTCTTTCAATGGGTGAAGACCAACTACCCTCTTTACAACGTTTTCTCTTTTTCATATGTTTAGGAGAGAACCTTTACAAGTCTCACACCTCTCTTAGAATAAGCTCAAAACTTTAAAGAGGAGGAGGGAGACACTTAGCCCTTTTCAAGACTTTAGAATTCAGAATCACTAGCCTTTTCATTCACTTTTCTTTCTCACTCAAGCATGAATGAGGGGTAAGGTATTTATAGGCCCCAAATAACTTTAAAATGGGAACAAAAAATGGTCTCATCCTAGGTTTCCGGGGTCCTAGCGGTACCATTGCTAGGTGGTACCATCGCCTAAAACATTAACTTCTAGTGGTACCACCGCCCAGTCTAGGCAATACCACTGCTTACAGCATAGGAGATCATGTACTGGCGGTACCACTGCCTGACCTAACTCTAGGTCACTGAATGGGCCTCCCAATGGGCCCTTAATTGAGTTAGTATGGTTACACCCAAAATTAACTCAATTTAAGATCTAACTATGACAATTAAGACCTAAAAAATTATAAGATAAGAAATCTAAGTTGTTTGGCATATCATTGGTTCATCTGAACTCTCGACGAACTTCTGGTGCGTCATTTGAACCTTCAGTATAACGCTCGATGTATCAGCATTTTGACTCCTACAACATCCAATCTTAGCACAATGTCTGATTCTTTCAGCCCACTACTTGATTTTTGACTCCGACCCAATGTCTGATTCTTATACTTTAATCGTTTTACATTTTCATGATTAAAGTTAGTCCTACATTATTTTTCTTAAAGCATAGATTAGATCATAAACTCATTAATTGATTTCATCATCACAATATGAGATTCAACACATGTCACCTCCTATTGACATCTCCATTACATTCTGATCTTTAGAGGATGAACTCGGACTATGATCTCTTCATGTGAGCCCTTTATTAGCACATCTCTATTACACCTTTGATTGTGTTCACTCATTTGACAATTGACGTTCATCCTCTCTCACATAGGATGCCTAATTTGCTATAATTAGCTCGTGTGGACTTTGATGATGCTATGGTATTCTCTCCAGCCCATAATGTTATCTCACAGCCTTTAACTTAGCTCACTCAAATATTATAGCTCATGAGCATATTCCTTAGAAAAAGTTAAAGCTGTTTCAAAGTGCTTTTCTTCATGACTAAGGAATGCATTAAAGGAGTTAGTTACTAGCTGTAAAACCCTTAATTTCATAATTCCCTATGCATTAAGGGTTGTTTCATGCACTAGTACTTATTTTGGTGTTTTAGGGTTAGAAAGGAGTTTAGAAACTAATGATATTAGCATAAGCTCTCTTGTAGTTCTCTCTTAAACTTTGTATCTCTTGGATATTTCCTTGAGTAGTGAGTTTTTTGTTTCCAGTTCTGTATCTTTGTTTATTATCATTGGGGTAGTAAACTTTCTATATCCCTTTGTGATTTTAAACTTAGTGATGAGCTATTTTTTGATATTATTAAAGTATTATCATGAATTTATTTCTTTTCTATCCGAAAAATTTATTCCAGTAATTACAATCGTACTATTGGCTTTCTTTCAAAATCTATTCTGCATTACCCCCCGTATCAGTTTGGTATCAGAGCTAAATGTTAGAGAGCATGGCAATGCAGAATAGAAAAGATATAGTTAGTAAATGTAGTGACCATGAAGATGATGCTGAATCGTTGAGGCTGTAGTGATGAAGATTACTATATAGTCTACAAGAAAAAAAAATAAAATTATTGAGGAACTTCGAAGTAGAAACAACCAGTATGAAAATGATATCCAAGAGTTTCTTTTGATGATGATACACCTTTTTACCTAAGAGAGTCGAGAAGATTTCGAGCAAGGCATGGAGTCCAAGATGAGTGGTAGAACAAATACAACCTAAGATTAGATATTCTAGAGTTTGAAAGTAAAATCAATGTTGATGAATTTATCGATTGGCTTAATACAGTGAAAAGAATTTTCGATTTTCATTAACCACCAGAACAAAAGAAGGTAAAACTTGTGGCACTTAAACTCAAATGAAATGCATCTTTTTGGTGGGAAAATCTGAAGAAGCAAAGAGAACGTGAGGGGAAGAGTAAGATCGTGACATGGGAGAAAATAAAAAGGGAGTAAAAGAGAAAATATTTACCTAATAATTATAGGCAAGAGATCTTTCTCAAAATTTATGATTTCAAGCAAAAAGATCTTAGTGTGGAGGAATATATAATAGAATTCGATAATCTTATGTTAAAAGTGCTAGTGGTAGGTGCCTTACAAGCCAATCACATAAGTGATGGCACATGTGACATGATACGCATTCTTTTTGCTTATTATATTATTTGGTATTTTATCACTTTATATTGTTTGTTGCATATATATATATATATATATTGTGATGTCCATGGATCTATGTAATAAAAATTGGATCGTGATGAGATCATGATATGAGACCGATTCACCTTTAAACACAGACCCTAAATAATCTTAGTCATAGGTTACTCGAGAGGAACATCGAGATAACTGGACATACTAGTGTACTATATACCCATCCATATGATAGAGGTAGCTGGTCTCATCGCTACTTGTTTCGGGACATAGGGCTACAGTGCAGGTGCTCATGGAGAATGAGTTCACTAATTGATCCGATCATAGAATGCTGGATGGTTAATGATACCTCATTGTTAGACAACGATTCCGTTGTCACAATGGTGTAACTGGTCCTTAGACTTAAGATACCCAAGATATTCTGTATGAGTACTCTACTCTTTGATACTAGACTTATAGGTTTGGAAGTTTCAGATCTAGCACAACTAGTCATCGGGTGTGGTAATCAACTTTTTGAGGGCTATTGAGTGTCGATAGAGTATCATCTACCCTTGGTATCATGAGAGGAATATCCCATATGTTCTTGCTCAGACAAATCCCTAGCTATGGTCATTTGGATTGAGAGAGAAAGAGTTCTTTGGGAGAATCCAATTAGAGCGAGACTCGAGTAGAAACTGTATGGGTCTAACAGCACCATGCCCGGTATACTACCTCTAGAATATTAGATGGATGAGGGACTATAGATATATGGTAACTAAGGATAGATAGGTCCAAAGGATTGGATTCCTTGTATCATTTGAGAGCTGCGACGTAGTGGCCTAGTACGTTCATAGTCGATAAGTCGAGTGAATTATTATGAAGATAATAATTCACTAAGCCAAAAGAATTTCTAACAAGTATGACTCACAGGTAGCTTGATATTGGGCCTAGAGGGTCACACACATATAGTAGATATTGCGACGAGTAGAGATTTGAATATGAGATATCCGCCGAAACCCTTATCTTATTGGATATCCAATAAGCCCCTGAATTATTGGATCATATGGATGAGATCTAATAAGAGCCAAGGAGAGATTATTAGATAGATTAGATATCCACTAATCTAAGAGGCTAGGGTAGTTGAATGGAGATCCAATACCCAATAGGGTAGGATCCATTAGGGTTAAGTTGATAGGGGGCCTCTATAAATAGGAGGGAACCAAAGACCCATAGGCCAGAGGCTTCTTGGTTGCCACCTCCTATTCTCCTCCCCCTTCTCTTCATCATAGACCTATTGTCTAGATCACTACTAGAGAAGAGGACGCTTGACCTTCTTCATCCTCTCCTATAGATCTACAAGAATTTTGGGATATATGATCTCCCTGAGTAAAACACTATCTCATATACGGATTTAAGTTTTGTGAGTTTTTGCGCATCAATCTTTGTATAACGATGAACACCTTTTTGGAAAATTTAGAGTTTTTATTTTTTGTTCTTTCGTTGCGCATGTGATGTCAACCCTATATTTCCCTATAAAAAGGAGAGCTTGTGGAACTAGAAGAGAAAACCATTGCAAGATACTTGGGAGATTTGAAATATGAGATTGCTAAAGTGGTTCAACTACAGTTATATTGTGTAGGGAAATCTACGGGTGACATTACAAGTGCAATGGAAGAAAAGAAAATGAAATCTCATATTTCCATAGAAATGTTTTATCGTCATGCAAAGATTGGTGTACAAAACCCCATAAAACTGAAAACCATGCGTGAAATAGTTGTATTACCTTGGGAGATCATATACCATTGAATTCCTACAGATCTGTGGGAGAGGATGAAGTAGGTCAAGTGTCCTTCTCTCTAGTGGTAATCCACATAGTAGGGGCTGAGAAGATACTCCTAAAATCGCTATCCAAATGTCCACACCTATTGGTTTAGGAGAAGAAGGGGAGAGGAGAATATGATACACTTATTGCTTTCCAGTGCTCCAAGCCTAGATTTATTTGATACCTGCTCATGACACTTAGATCATGTGTTATATCAAGCCTGGTATATAGGATAGCATACATGATAGATCCTATCGCTGAGGCATAGGGTACCCTATCCATTCCTACCCTTTCTTTAGGAGTCTTCGGGGACATACTCCTAGAAAATGATATCCCCTATATTATCGGTATAAGACCTCTCTTGAAATTTTTCATGCCAAACCTTTTGACAATAGTATCTATTTACCATGATTGAGATGAGCCAATCATCCTCTTGGATCTACCTCTACAGATCCGAATCCCCAATATGTAAGATGTTTTTTCTAAGTCCTTCATGGAGAAGTGTCTAGATAGCTAAGCCTTTACTATGGAGAGTATTCCTACCTTATTCCCAATGATCAAGATATCATCCACATATAGCACCAAGAAGGTGATAGCGCTCTCACTTACCTTCTTGTACACACAAGGTTCATCTTCATTTTGAACGAAATCATAAGATTTGATCACCTCATCAAATCTTATATTCTAGCTTAGGTAAGCTTACTTCAGTCCATAGATAGACCTAAGTAATCTGCACACCTTATCTATACTTTCTTTGGACATGAATCTCATAGGCTTTTTCATATACACCTCCTCTTTGAGGTTGCCATTGAGGAATAGAATATAGCTTTCATATTCATCTACCAAATCTCATAATCATAGTGTGCTGCAATAGCCAATAGAATTTAGATATATTTTAGCATGGCTATGGGTGTAAAGGTTTCATTAAAGTCAACACCTTATCTTTGATGATACTAGTTAGTCATTAGTCTTGCTTTATAGGTCTCTACCTTTCCATCTACTCCGATCTTCTTCTTGAAGATTCACTTGCAACCAATGGGTACAATACCCTCAGGTGCATCAATAAGGTTCCAAACCTTGTTAAAGTATATGAAATCTATCTTTGAATTCATGGACTTTTGCCACTTTCCAAAGTCTATACTTCTAATAGCCTCCTCATAGGTATGAAAATCAATATCCTTAACATCCTCTTCTCTAATACGTCCTGCATATCTCTCAGGAGGATAAAATACTTTATCGGACCTATGTAAAGTCAGAACTTGTGTGCTAGGTACCTGAACAGACTCGGGTTGTGGAGTGGTGATTGAGCTAGGTTCTCTAACCTCATTCAACTCTATCACACTCCCACTATCTTCACTAAGAATGTATTCCTTCTTAAAGAATACCATTCTCATAGCTATAAAGATTTTTTTATCCTCTAGGTGATAGAAATAATACCCACAAGCTTCTTTGAGGTATCCCATGAACTTGTATTGAATCTTAAATTTTGATGAAAAAATCAATTGATGATTTTATGATCAAATTTATGTTTTGCGTGATGTAGGACTAACCTCAATCATGGAAAGGCAAATCGATTACTAAAGGAAGAATCAGATGTTACGCCAGAATAGAATATGTCAAAAATTGGACATCAGGTGGGTAGAATGGTCGACATACCCAAAGGACTTCGTGTCATGAGTTCGGGCATCGAGCCGAATGATCGAACATTGTGCCAAGGAGATCGAAAGTTGTGAGAGTTAATATGTCGATTGGTAATATGCTGAAGAATCGGATGATGCACCGAAGGATAGAACGAAGCGTCGGATGAACCAATAACATACCGGACTGCTAGTCATAGGTGCCCTACAAGCCAATCACATGAATGATGGCACGTGTGACTAGACATGCAGTCTTTTAGCTTATTATTATTATTTAACATTTTATCACTTTATATTGCCTATTGCTTGAATATATTGTGATGTCCATGGATCTATGCAATGGGAATCGGATCGTGATGAGATGACGATAATGAGATTGATTCGCCTTTAAACACAGATCCAAAATAATTCCGGTCATAGGTTACTCAAGAGGGACATCGAGATAACCAAATACACTAGTATGTTGTATACCTGTCCATATGATAGATGTAGCTGGTCTCATAGCTGCTCATATGGGGTCACTAGGAATACAATACAAGTGCTCATTGAAGAATGAGTTCATTAATTGATCCGCTTACAGAATATTGGATGGTTGATGATACCTTGTTGTTAGACAGTGATTCCATAGTCCTAGTGGTGTATCTGGTCCTTAGACTTGAGACACTAAGGATGTCCTGTATGAGTACTCCATTCTTTGATATCGAACTTATAGGACTGAAAGTTTAAAATCTAGCATAGCCGGTCATCGGGTGTGGTAGCCAACCTTATGAGGACTATTGAGTGTCGATAGAGGATCATCATCTCTCGGTGTCATGAGAGAAATATCTCATGTGTTCTTGCTCTGACAAATCCCTAGCTAGGGTTATTCGGATTGAGAGAGAAAGAGTTCTCTAGGAGAATCCAATTAGAGCGAGACTTGAGTAGAAACTGTATGATTTTGATAGCACCATGCCTGGTATACGGTCTTTGAGATATTAGATGGATGAGGGACTATAAACACATGGTAACTAAGGATAGACAAGTCCAATAGATTGGATTTTCATGCATCATCTAGGGACTATAGCGTAGTGGCCTAGTATGTCCGCAATCGATGAGTCGATTGAATTATTATGAAGATAATAATTCATTGAGCCAGAAAGTGTTCTGATAGGTATGACTCATGGCTAGCACGATATTGGGCCTAGAGGTCACACATATGGTAGGCATTACGATGAGTAGAGGTTTGGATATAAGATATCCGCCGGAGCCCTTATCTTATTGGATATCCAATGAGCTTCTGAATTATTGGATCCCATGGATGAGATTCAATGAGAACTAACATGAGATTATTGGATAGAAATCCACTAATCTAAGAAGCTTGGGTAATCAGATAAAGATCTAATACCCAATAGGGCAGGATCCATTAGGGTTAAGTTGACAAGAGACCTCTATAAATAGGAGAGTACTAATAGTTCATAGGTTAGAGCCTTTTTGGGTTGCCTCTCCTATTCTCCTCCTTAAATAGCAAGCCTGGAGTTTTGAGAAGCATCATCACAGTCCTAATATGTGGATCACCGCTAGAAAGGAGGACGCTTGACCTCCTTCACCCTCTCCTAAAGATCTATAAGGATTCAAGGATATACGATCTCCCTAGGTAACATAATCTTTCATATATGCAGTTTTAAGTTTCATGAATTATGTGCAATAATCTTCACATGACGATGAACATATCTTTGAAAAATTAGGGATTTTACTTTTTTTATTCTTCCGTTGTGCATGTGATGTCACCCCCAAAGGTTTCCCTACATGAATAGTATAGGATTCATGTTTGTAATTAATTATGTCTAGATCGAGTTAGTTTAGGTCTAATTGAGTCGGTATTAGGGTGAAACAATGCCAACTCAATTAAGGGTCAATTGGGCTTGAGTTGCGACTATTTTGGGCTAAGTGGAAGGCCCATTTCGACCACTAACAATAGGGCTAAGTGGGGGCACCGCCAAATTGGGCAGTGTTACTGCCCAAACACAGTCTCCCAAATTATATCAAGCGGTGGTACTATTAGGACTTTAGCTAAGAGAGTCCTAATTGAGTTTCATTGAAAGGGGCATTCATGTAAAACTTACATAGCCGACCCCTATTAAAGAGATGAGAGGTCGATTAAGGATAGGATTAGTTTGGAGGTTGCTTCTTAGAGAAGCATTAGGAGTTGGTTAGAAGTAGGAGTCGTTAGTAGGAGTCCTAATTGAGTATGAGTCTCGAGTAGGAGTCTTATTAGGAGTTGGGGTTTAGAAGCCTTATAAATAGTCATATATTCATCCTCTTTAAATATGCAATAGATGAATCTTTCTTACTAGCCTTGAGCAACAACTTGGAGGAAGAAACCCCTATAGAGTTCCAAGGAGGTCGATCCCCTAAAGAGATCAACCCCAAGCTTAGAACCCACAAGGGTTCTACCACTTGGTATCAGAGCAGCTTTCTTGGCATCTTACTTCCCTTCCACAGCCATCCATCAGCCCTCCACAACCACCTAAAGCAATTCCCATAATTGCTTAAAAGATCGTTGCCGAATTCCGCCATCATCTCCACCATCGTGGATCATCCTTTGATCTCCCCATGAATTTTAATAGGTTCTTACCTTATTACTACTGCAATTTAGTTATCCTTATTCAAAAATCTAAAAAAGTTGTTCCTGTATTACTACATAAACTTTTCGTCGCAAAGTTTTCATCTCTACGATAAAAGATGCACTACAGGATTCCAACCGTATAGCACAGTTTGTTTAATCTTGCTACTATATTTTTTTTATCCAAATCTCTATGAATATTTTATGATAGCTTTGACACTTCCTAACAGCATATTTCCCTTTGGTTTTATCAAAAAATTCTTAATATAAACCACTAACCTTTTACGTCCAAGCTGTTATATTTTAGATGTAAAAACCTGCTACATTACATTTCCGTGATCCTCAATTTTTCTGAACCTTCCACCACTCCATGCCATTAACCCATCAAAAAAAAAAGATAGGGACATCTCTGATCTACAAGCATATGCTATAGCTTCTCAAGATCCAATTGATACCAAATTTAAAGCATTGGAATCTCAGATTGAATCGTGGCTTGAATCGCACTCGGAGGATAAATTGTGTGCTTTATTTGTAGAATTCAGAATTAGACAACCACCGAGTCCAACCAAATTTTGGTTCGATTGTCGATTCCTACATCCACTCTCAATTCCTCTTCTGTTGAGGCCACCGGCATCCACTAACGATCTTCCTTCAATGGGTGAAGACCAACTACCTTTTTACACCCCTCTTCTCCTTTTCACAGGTTTAGGAGATAACCTTTTACAACCCTCTTTTACAAGGTATCCCTCTCACACCTACCTTAGAACTCTCTCTGAGCTTTAGGAGGAGGGAACTTAAATTTCTAATAGGGTTTACAACTTTAGAATTACAGAGTTTTGCTCAATTTTTCTTCCTTCTCTATGCAGGAATAGCTGGGGTATTTATAGATCTTAAATGGCTTCAAAATTAGAGCCAAAAAAGGTCTCATCCCGAGTTTCCTAGGTCCTAGCGGTACCACCACCTATAGAATTGACACTAGGTAGTACAATTGCCTAGTCTGGCGATACCACCGCTTGGAAGATTATGTTTGGGTAGTACCACCACCCAAACTAGTGGTACCACTGCCTGACACTGCCAATGGGCAGTACCATCGCCTGACACAATCTCGGAGACTGTGCCATAATGGTGCCACCTATTGGGTTACTGTTTGGGCCTTACACTTGGCCCAACATAGCCTAAACTTCGGCCCAATTGACCCCTAATTGAGTTGGCCCAATTCCAACCCAATTATATGCTAACTACGAATTTTAAGGCATACACTAAGCTAAATAAGTCCGTAAGTCTAGGTTTCTTCTAGCGATCTTCCGGCGAACTTCCGACGATTTCTTGGCAATGTTCCAGTGGACTCCCGGCAAGCTCCTAGATTTCACAATGATCTTCTTGGCGAGTTTCGATGAACTTTTTTAGCAAGCTCTTGGACTTCTCGGTCAATTCCGATAGAACTTCCAATGAACACTTAAACTTCCAACGAAATCTCGTTCTTGACTCTAGAGCTTCATTTTGTTTTATGCCTTGATCGCTATCATAGTTAATCCTATACACTTAAAACCTACTTCGATCTAGATAATTATTACAAAGCAAATCAAATGTTGTCCGACATGTCATTGGTTCATCGGTGCTTCATCTGAAACTTTGACGCATCGTCCTCTCTTACGGCCTATTGTCCAATCGACTAGTTAACCTCTACAACTCTAATTTCCTTGGCATAATTTCTGCTCTTCTTAGCTCGATGCCTGAACCCATGGCCCGAAACCTTTTGTCGATATGTCAACCGATCCTTTGGCTCGACGTCCAATTTTATGACATGTTTTTCTCCGGCCCAACATAATTCTTTCTGCTTTAATTTTCTCTCCCTGATCGAAGCTTCCTGCGCACTCAAAATGCAGATTAAATCATAAGTACTATCAATTGTTTTCATCAACAAAATCTAAGATTCAACAATGGTACCACCAGAGTTGGGTCTCCGAGGCTCTATTAGACGGTCGTACTGCTTAGACTGGGTAGTGGTACCACCTACTGTCAATTTGCAAGCAGTGATATTGCTAGTACCTCGAAAACCAAGGATGAGACACTTTTTGGCTCTATTTTTGAAGTCATTGGGGTCTATAAATACCCCACTCTTTCTTGCATGAAAGAGCACAAAAAGTATTAAAAAAAGTCTTAGAGAGGTGTAAGCATTAATTCAACCCCCTCCCCCCTCCCCCCCCGCCCCCCCTCCCTCTCTTAGTGTCAACTTGATCCTAACACTCCCTATAATAATGGAAGGCCATGTGGGTCAAGCATAGGGAATTGTTTTCTTCCTATGTTTTGAATTCTTGTATGCTCTTGTCCTTAAATCTTTTACATACTTGAATCTTTTATTTGAAATATTATATTTGCATAGTATTGACTCATATAGGTACTTGTACGTTTCATTCTTCCATATATACTTTCAATATGTGTCAATTTTATGGTTTACAAAGCCCTTTTGTACTCTGGTATTTGTAGGATAATGTGAACTTTTTTCCAAAAATGAGAATAGGAGTTATGCATAGAGCTCACGATGCTCTATCGGCCCCCTATAACTTCACTCAGACATAGGTGGATAGAGCTCCCAAACATGGGAGACTTATGTTTGGTGGTTATTCAGAAATAGATGAACTATATTATGTTATGATCCCACTTCACCCTTTGTGTTTTTGATATGACATCCAAAGTATTACTTATGAGTTTTTATATGTGCTTTGGACAAGAATGAAATGAATGCAATGTCAAATATGACATTTGAACTTATGTTTCTTATTTGCCCATTGATATGTTCCGAAAAATTTCATTTGTCATGGATATGCTCTGAAATATTTCATACGTCATTAATATTCTTTGAAATGTATATGTCATTAATATGCTTCAAAAATTTTTTATATGCTATTGATATACTTCGAAATATCCTATGCGCCATTAATATGCTTTGAGATACTTCTAACGTTATTGATATGCTCCAATTACTCTTTACTCTATTGTTATGAATAAAACATGGTTCGAATGAAATGACATTGTGATTCTATATTCAATGAGTGGTTATCTATGAATTCTTGTGTCCCTACCTTATATTTTGATACCAAGTTTGCTTAAAACAGTCCTATTTTGCTATGGATATGTTAGTCACTTGCTAAGCTTTGTATACTCACTCTGTTGCTATATAAATTTTTCAGATTAGCTTATCATTCATTAAAAAGTTAGAATTAGGCTAAAGTAGTGGAAAGTTATTCAGATTTTAGGCAAATCTTGTTAGTTGATATATAATTGTTATATACGCACATTTTGTGTGTAATGAAATATTACCAATAAATTTGAGTTGATGTATCGTGTCAAAGTTTTAAAAGACCTATCACATTTGGAATTTTAGAATGTTAAGTTAGTTTTATAATGATATAAACTTATGATAAATAATTGGAGTTTTGATTATATAAATTCTTATGCTTGGATTTATAAGTGTGATTAATGTTTTGTTAAGTTGACTTGTGTTTTTATAAATGTTTGAAGAAGAGTGATGTGATGTTTGATTATAAACTGCATAGGTTTTTATGATGTAAATTTTGTCTCAAATGTTTCTCAATGTCCTTAAATATTAATTTGGATCCTAGATTAGATTGTTGATAAATTATAATATTATTGATTTAACATAATGTTACACCTTTTGAATGTGATAATTCAGGAGGCATGAAACCAAGTAACAGTAATCAAGAGAGGGGCTAGCCCTGTTGCTATCCTTTTGCACCAGGGAGGCTTACGGTAGGGAGAGATAGGGGGGAGGAGGCGATAGGAGACCAACAGCTATAAGGGTTTAGCCTATGACTCATGAAGCCCCAACTTTTATTCATATCGGGCTCTTGTCGCTAACCCTAATAGATCTACCTTAATGGGTATTGGATCCCCATCCAATAATCACTCTAGGCCCTATTAAGTCTCACCCAATGGATCTATTAAAACATTGCCTTATTGGATATCTAATATTCAATCATATATTCATCACATTGTCCACCATATGTATATGACTCTCTAAGCCTAATACCGAACTGGTCGTGAGTTGCACTTGTCAGAACTCCATTGGACTCAATGAATTATTATCCCTATAATAATTTACTCAACTCATTGACAATAGATGTATTAGTCCACTATGCCATAACCCTAAACAGTACAGGGGGGATCTAATCCATTGGATCTATCTGCCCCTCAGTTATAGTGTATTTATATTCTTTATCCATCTAATATCCTAGAGATCATATACTAAGCATGATACTGTTAGGCCTATACAAAATCTATCCGAGTCACACTCTAATTAGATTCTCTTGGAAAACTTATTCTCTCTTAATCCGAGTCTCGCTCTTATCGGATTTTTTCAATCCGATTGACCCTAGCTTAGGATTTGCTTGAGTGAAAACATACAGGATATTCCCCTTATGTTATCGAGATTGGATGATCCTCTATCGACAACCAATTGCCTTCGTAAGGTTAATTATAAATCCATTGGACATATTTGTCATCAATTACTATGTATCTATAATCTCTCATTTATCTAATATCCCAATAACCATATACCAAGCATTGTACTACCAAGTCATATGGAATCTACTCGAGTCTCGCTTTAATTGGATTCTCCTTGAGAACTCTCTCTCTCTCAATCCGAATAACCCTAGTTAGATATTTGCCTGAGCAAGAATACATAGGATATTTATCTCATAACACCGATAGCAAATGATCCTCTATCGACACTCAATTGTCCTTGTAAAGTTAGTTGCTACTCTAAATGACCGATTGTGCTAGATCTAGAACTTCTTAACTTGTAAGTTTGGTATCAAAGAGTGAAGTATTCATATAGGATATCCTTTATTTCTCAAGTCTAAGGACCAAATATACAATTGAGATGATGGAATCGTTGTTTGACAATGAGGTATTATCAACCATTCAGCATTCCTTAAGCAGATCGATCGGTGAACTCATTCTATAATAAGTGTCCACACTATATTCCTAGTGTCCTCACATAAGTAATTATGAGACCAGTTGCTTCCATTATATGGATAAGTATACAATACACTAGTCTGTCCGGTTATCTCGATGTTCCTCTCGAGTACTCTATGACCGTGATTATTTAAGGTCTATATTTAAAGGTGAATCGATCTCGTTATCGTGATCTCATCATGATCCGATTCTCATTACATAAATCTATGAATATCACAATATAACAAATAACATAAAGTGAGAAAAATGTCAATAAATAATAATAAGCAAAATGAGTACTTATCATGTCACACGTGTCATTACTCATGTGATAGGCTTACAAGACACCTATGACTAGCACATCTGCACTATATCCCTAATGTCCTCATACAAGTAGCTATAAGACCAGTTGCCTTTATTATATGGATGGGTATATAACATACTGGTCTATCCGATTATCTCGATGTCCCTCTCGAATAACCTATCACTATAAATATTTAAAATCTATATTTAAAGGTGAATTAATCTCATTATCATTATCTTATTATAATCAAATTCCTATTACATAAATTCAATGACATCATAATATATTCATCACATAATATAAAAAAAAAATATTATTATTAATATTAATAAAAAAATTATACAACATATTACATCTATCATTACTCATATGATTAATTTACTCGACACTTATAACTAACAAGGTTTAAAACTTAGCGAAGACACGAAAGAAGCAGCAGACACTAAAGCAGTTAAATTCATGAAAAAATTGCAATCAATTAAGATGTAGTGTTGTCCGACTGTCATGCATTCATGCATGTCAATAGATTAATAGATTATATGTCTAACAGCTAGCTGTATGATGTTAGTCCATCATATTATATAAAGGAAATAGAAAAATAAAGATGTTACTGTTGCATAGATAAGCAGGTAAGAAAGAAATGGAAAGATATTTAAGCACGGAGGAGTTGTTTTCGGGGATGGAGGAGCAATATAAGTATTAAAACAGGATATTATGAATGTAATTGAAGGAAAATACTTCTAAATAAGAAAACTAAAATAATATTAAGGAGATAAACACTTACAATATATCCCCATACATTATATTTTTAACGAATCAAGATTCTATATATAGAACATAATAGAAAACTATCTCACCCATGAACTCACTCATGACTCAATTAGGTATAAACTCACTCGTGACTCAATTAGGTATAGGACTACCTTTTATGATAACTACATGTATCATGAGACATTTGTGCATAACTGATGAGAACGTGGGCTACTTTATCACATTAGGAGAAACTACCAAACGTAACTACGAATCTATTCTGGACAGCTTATTACAACACTTGGACATTGCCTTTGTCTTTCCTTCTCCAAATAAAGCCTAAGTGGGAAGGAAAAGAAAACCATTTGAAGTCAATAAGAGTAAGGAATTATACTCACGCTCCATAGATGTTGATGACCCTACTTGTAAGCTTGAAGGTAGCTATCGTTGCTAATCGTTTTTGTTAGAAATTATTTATGTGTAAGGAGAAATTGAAAAAATGACTAAAAAAAATAGTCTCATGAATATCCAGTTAATGAGATGAAATTTTTTTGAGTCTAACTTACAATCTAATAATTTAGGCTAATCGGATAGAGATTGACAACACAAGGAAAAGATCGACTTGCATCTCCACCATTCAGTGGACCAACACAACAATCCAAATAGATCAAGAAGAACATTAAAAATTGTGAGATGCCTGTAGCTGCACAGGCTCTTCTCCCTGTTCCCCCGAGAACTACAAAATCCTTGGAAAAAAAGATGTGACAGTGAAATCACCCTTTACAAATCGTCAGTCCCTCGCTGTGTAATGTGTTGTAAATAGTAACCGGAGACAAGTAGGTGATCTTTCAGATCATGCATGGTTGTGGTCATGGGAAGCCCTGAGATTGATACATGGATGATTGGCCAATGCCACCACCTCCTCCTTGTGATCTGCTGCTGTTTTCGTCTCCGCCTCCATCGTTCATCTTGCATCCAAATTGTTCCGCCATGCCAAGATTCAGATACACCATTCTTGAGTCTGGGCTAAGGTCGATCATGCTGGAGCTTGAACAACTCGCGTTACAAGAACGTGCTTCCGGACTCATCTGTGGAAAGATGGACGAGCTCGGGTTGCTTCCGGCACCACAGTTATTAGCCTCCTCCCGGGTCATGACCAGTGCCGCAGACTGGACGAGCTCGAGACACAGACGTAGCTTGTTGGGTTCGATGTGCGACAGAGCTGGCACTGCGCCCTTGAAGAGAAACTCGGAAGTTAGGGTGCGAAGTATGTCGATCGGGGTCACGCCGTCCACGGTACGAACGTTGGGGTCAGCGTGGTGGTCGAGGAGGACGGCTACCATGTCGGGGCACACCATCTCGGCCGCGACGTGGAGTGGCGTCCTTCCGGAGGGACCGGCCGGGCGATTGACGTCCGCCGCGCCGAGCTCAAGAAGAGCCTTGACGACCTCGCGGCTACAGTTCTCGACGGCGTAGTGGAGGGCGAGCGCGTCGTCCAGGTTCAGCCCCTCCCCCATGACCATCAGCTTGACGAGCTCGACGTCGGACGAGTCGAGAGCGCGACGCATGCTGCGGATCTTGTGGTGGTTGTCGTCGATGTCAGCAGAGGAGCCGGCGACGGCGACAAAGGAGGACCGGCGAAGGAGCGAGGACTTGTAACGAAGCTCCTCGATCCGGGCGACCAGGTCGATGGGGAGGTGCTTCGCAAGCACCTCGGCCGGGAGGCCCGACTTGGCGACGAGGTGCGAGCACGTGGTCCAGAGCTGCTGCAGGTCTTGCTGCCGCGACGCGACCAGGACCTTCATCACGTCCTCGATCGACGCCTTCTCCACCATGACCACCAATTGCTTCTGCACCCAGCCACAGCCAGAATGAACAACCGCAGTACCAAACATGAGTCTGCGACAGAAAACGAACTAAAAGTTGCTCTCCTGGAATGCTAGTTAGGAGTGTAATAGGACAGTAGGGAAGGAACTTTAGGTTGGTTCCTCGCATAAAATATAGGAGGAGGAAGAGGATGCTAGGTTTATTGGGGGCTGATGCAGCTGGTGCTTGGGTTGTGAGAGAACAAAAGGTATCCCAATTTCAAGAAATTGGGAATGATGCATGAATGTGACATCAAAGAAGGGAAGATGTATTAACAAAGGGAAAAGCTTAGTTTTAGAAACGCCTGTGGTGGTTGAAAGATGGTCAGATCAGTGAAAGAGACCCGCTCATGGAATTTGCTGCAGAGGACGCCTTGCACACAGTGAAAAGAAGCCGGAGAGGTTTTGAAGAAGAAGAACACCAACAGAAGCAACAGTAAGAGACATCTAAAAAAGAGCAAACACATTAGACCCAAAGTTGCAAATAAAGAAAAGGGGGTCACTCTTTTGAGAAGGACAAATGGATAGTGACCAACAGCTGTTTGAACCCGAGGAATTGGGAGAGAGGGACCGATCAAGCTTTGAGAGGCGACCTCGATGATCTGCTCGAGCTGCTTGATGTCGAAGGAGCGGGCAGCGGCGAGGGTGTCGAGGGCGAGGTCGACGGCCGCGGTGCAGTGGGTGTGCCAGCAGCTGCGCTCGCCGCAACCAGACCGAGGCTGTTGCTTCTGCGGCACGACGGAGGCCTGCCCAATGTACAGGAACTGCAGAATCAGCAGGAACACCTCGTAGCTGACCGAATTCACTGGGATGACGGTGCCGCCGCCACCGGCAGTTCCAGGGGAAGCCGCCACCCTCCTCGGTGAAGATAGGAGGCCTGGCGACGGCGGGTCGGTGCCACAGAAGAACCTACGGAAGAAGAGACTGCGGGCCGCGAGGATGCAGCGGTGGGCGTGCACGAATCGGCCCTCGACACTGAAGGTGACGTCGCTGAAGGCCTGGCCATTGATGAGCAAATTGAGGTAATCCAAGGTGAGGGATTTTAGGGCCTCCTCCATGAACGCCTCCTTTCTTTACTCTCTCTGATATCTCCCTTTCACAAGCTTAGGGTTCAGATATGTGTGATTACAATTCTGGAAGAGTAATTTTTGTCAGGGAAGAAGAGGTAGTGCGATAAAAAAAGAGAAGACTGAAACCAGCGGCGGCTAGAGAAAGGGCCTCTCCTGACGACCTAATTCAATCCTCTCGTGTATCCTGCTGCTGCTGCTACTTCTGGTCCACGTTGTTCTTCCTATCTGCACATTTGTGTGCTTCTGATGGGGATGTGATCTTTTCTTGACGAGAGAAAGAGAGGGGAAGAAATGACTTGTGGTGTATGTATCAGTGATAGAAAGGGAGAGCAATTTGGATGGTTGTGCTCGGCGACTGGGGGATACAAATAATTGAGGTGGTAAAAAGGGGAGATCGGATACAGACATGCTCTGAGATGGAATGGACTCGCTTGGTAAGTGCAACAACAGGGTTTACACCTAACTGCATTAATCCATATAAAAGGAGGCATGATCTGATCAAATGACACTTTGAGACTACTTGTTGTTAACGTGTCTCACTTACTATATTCCATTTCCTTCGGTGGTTGACAGAATTAGTCCACATATCATGTTCAGATACTTCTTATAAAAACACTTAATGTACTAGCACAAGCTCATAACAATCCAAAATTTTCTACGTGATCATAAACAACTCGGTACAATATGTACAGAATATTCATGGTTTACCAAACCAATCACTTGGTTGGTGGTGCTAATGTATTTTCATGAAGGAACAGTGGTGGAGCTGGTTGCACAATGCAAGTCTATGAGCTGTGACAAGATGTATACATTTCCACAAAACAGCTCTGAGAACCTGTCTCTGACCTTGAGCTACGGGGTGCATCACATTTTGGATGCACCACTGCATGTTGCAGAAATAATCCTTTGCCATTACCTAATGGATTCCAAATTGTTTATTCCTTATTCATATGAGCAAGACATATATATCCTGTTAAATAATTCAGATCGATTAGCCAGGTCAAACTTAGTTACAAAACTAATAAGATTAATTTAAATAGTTACGATTAGATAAATAAAAGATACAAATTCAGATTTAAATAAATAGATTAGGATTAAAAGATTTATTGGGATATAATAATTTTTTTATTATTTTAAAAAACTTGTACTCTATCTTTTAGTCAATATAAATAGATGCTTTTGGAGCAATCCTAGTTCTCTATACTAATCTCTTCCTTTTGGTCATTGAAGTTCTAAAGAAAAACCATCAAGTGTGGTATCAAAGTAAACAATGTGGTATCAAAGCCTGGTTCCTAGAAGACCAATAGAAGTATGTGGTTTAAAATAAAGAGAAGACTAGTAGATCTAGAAAATGAAAAAAAGAATATGACAAACACTAGAGTAAGTATTCCAAATCAACTTTTTCTTATCTTCAAATGTGATAATTATCAATTTTGGACTGTTAATATAAAATTTTTATTTATTTTATAATGATTATGAAATTTTGTAGAGAATAGTTTTATTGAGTATGATCTATAGGATCCTGATATAACTAAAAATTAAAGAGATCAAATGAATGAGAATATATAGAAAGATGCAAAAGCCCTCTATATGCTAAAACTGATAGCAGATAAGATTTCTTTAATTGCACGAGAAAATCTCGCTTATCAGTTGAGGAAAATCTTTTCCTCTAACTTGTATAAATAGACATTGTATTCAAACTTCATTGAGTTTTGTAATCACATTCCAATTTAATAGTTTTCACATGATATTAGAGCACTTGCATTAAAGTAAGATTTCTCTTCCCTTCCTCGCTATCCAGCGATAGCTAACTCACCTTCTATCAGTGTCCCCAATAGCATGACAACATCACACTTGCGAGGCCAATGAGGAGGGGATCAACGAGATCCTCCACATCCACCTTGTCATCGACATGCTTACTATCGTATCTTCGTCTCCGTCGACGGACCTTCGGTCCCAGTCGCCTAGACGAGGTGACGGCTTCCACTATGGGTCCTGATCTCTTGGATGAGGTGACTTCTACTATCGCCTCCTCCCTTATCCCTCGAGGCTCTTCCTCCAATAGAGGAGCTCTCCCTTGACACCTTCTTGCGGCTCCTCGTGCACCGGCTCTACCCCTGCAACGTGCCCTTCTTCTTTGTCTTCTCCTTCCATTTCGGGGAACTCTGACAAACTTGCACCATGTTGTTGTCGCTACAGCCTCGCGCCAAGGGCTCTCTGCTAGTGAAGCTGTTGAATCTCGGATTTTGATGATGAAGTCAATTGTCATTTGTTATCTAATCCATATGTTGAGATAAGTGTGCAGGATTAACTACGATGAAAGTAAGACATGCAGCAAGAGTTGCGCCGAAGTCAAGACTATGATCATGTTGGGGGTTTGAGAGTTCGACGGAAGTCCGGACAGTCATCGGAGGTTCTGCGGGAACAAATCCGAGAAGTCCAGGAGCTTGCCAAAGAAGCTCATCGAAACTCGCCAAGTGGATCGTCGCAAGTCCAGGAGTTTGCCGGAAGTCCGCCGGAGCATCGCCGAGGGTTCGTCGGATGATCGCCGGAAGCTCGACGGAAGAAGCGATTGACGCACCGGAGCAAGTTGCAGTAAATGTCTTGAAAAATATCGTAGTTAGGATGATGATTAAGTTAGAAATGGGAGGTGATCCCATTAACTTAATCTTGGGGCAATTGGGCCCTTGACAGACCCAAATTGGGCCGAATGGATCAGCCCATTCGGACCCAAATTCCCTGGCCGACGGTGGCACCGCCCAGCTGCCGAGCCTCGGAGTGAGGCTGGGCGGTGGCACCGCCTAGGCTCAGTCTCGGAGTGAGACTAGGCGGTAGCACCGCCCCTGTCAGGCGGTGGCACCGCCTGGGCTCAGTCTCCGAGTGAGACTGGGTGGGCGGTAGCACCGCCCCTGTCAGGCGGTGGCACCGCCCCTGTCAGGCGGTGGCACCGCCCCTGTCAGGCGGTGGCACCGCCTGGGCTTAGTCTCCGAGTGAGACTGGGCGGTAGCACCGCCCCTGACAGGCGGTGGTACCGCCCGAGCTCGGTCTCCGAGCTCTGTCAGGCGGTAGTACCACCCATTTATGGCGGTAGTACCGCCAGGACCCCGAAAACATGGGATATGACATTTTTGAGCTCCAAATTCAAATCAGTTTGGGGCCTATATAAACCCCACCCTTTCATGCATGAAAGGGCACCCGAAACTTAGCATTTATTCTGAGATTTTGAGAGCTTAAAAGTGTTGTAAAAGGCTAGAAGTTCTTCTCCCTCTTTTCTTCAAAGTTTTGATCATTCAAGAGAGGAGTGAAAAAATCTATAAGGGTTGTCTCCTAAGCCCGTCAAAAGGAGTGAAACTGTAAAAGGGTGGTTGGCCTTCGCCTATTAAAGGAAGGCCTCTAGTGGATGTCGGTGACCTCATCGGAGGAGGAAGCCAAAAGTGGATGTAGGTCAAGATTGACCGAACCACTCTAAATCTCGGTTTGCATTTACATTCTGTTCTCTATCTTAACTGCAATTACTTCCATAGCTTTACTTTAACTGCACTTTGCTTGATCTTAAGTTAAAGCAATTTCCGAATCGACTTTCATACCGAAATCGTTCTTATCGTACGAACATCGTTTTAATCGTCAAAAGTTTTCCGCTGCACTAATTCACCCCCCCCCTCTTAGTGCTCTTGATCCTAACAATTGGTATCAGAGCGGGGTTAACTCTCAAACGGATTAAAACCCAAGAGAGATGGCATACGCCGGAAACCAAGAGGGTCATTCTATCACACGTCCACCCATGTTCAATGGGACGGACTACACCTATTGGAAGACCCGAATGAGGATCTTCCTTATTTCAATGGATTTTGAACTTTGGAATCTTGTCGAAAATGGATTTTCGAAGTCTTCTCTTCCAATGATCGATTGGAGTGAATTGGAGAAGAAGACTTTCGCTCTTAATACAAAGGCTATGAATGCCTTATTTTGTGCGCTTGATAAAAACGAGTTCAACCGTGTTTCGGTTTGTGAAACCGCGTTTGATATTTGGCATACACTCGAAGTGACTCACGAAGGCACAAGTAGAGTGAAAGAGTCAAAAATCAACCTTTTGATACATTCATTTGAACTTTTCCGGATGAAACCGAGCAAGACTATTGGCGACATGTACACCCGTTTCACGGATGTCGTCAATGGTCTAAAAGGACTCGGTAAAAGTTTTTCGGATTTTGAGCTCGTAAATAAGATTCTAAGATCCCTTCCTAAGAGTTGGGACCCTAAAGTCACTGCTATTCAAGAGGCTAAAGATCTAAACAATTTCCCTCTTGAAGAATTAATTGGGTCATTAATGACCTACGAAATGACTTGCAAAGCTCATGAAGAGCAAGAAGACATCCTTCCAAAGAACAGGAAGGATATGGCACTTAGAACTCAAGAAGACCACTTGAGAGAGAACTCAAGTGATGAGGACTTTGACGATGACTTGGCACTTCTAACAAGAAGATTCAAAAAATTCATTAAAAGAAACAAGTTTAAAAATGACACAAAAAATAAATTTGAACCCAAGAAGGACCAAGTTATTTGCTACGAATGCAAGAAACCAGGACACTACAAAAGTGAATGTCCCCAAGTCAAGAAAAGAACACCAAAGAAGAAGGCGCTCAAAGCAACGTGGGATGACTCAAGCGCGTCCGAAGAAGAGGAGTCCAACACCGAGCAAGTTGCTCACTATGCCCTAATGGCCATCGGAGAGGAGGTAACCAATTTAATTGATGCAGATTTATCATTTGATGAATTATTAAATGCCTTCCATGACTTATTTGATGAATGCAAAACTATTAGTAGAAAATACAAATTGCTAAAAAAGGAGCATAATAGTCTTACTTGTAATTTCGATAAATTAAAATCTGAATATCATGATAGTTTAGCTCCATGTATAAAATGCCATGATCTAGAAACTCTCCAAAAGGAGAACTTGCTACTTAAGGACACCTTGAAGAAATTCGAGGTTGGTAGCAGGTCTTTGAACATGATCCTTACAAATAAGGGTCACGTTCCTAAAAGAAGTGGAATCAGATTTGTGAGAAGTCCTCAACAAAATCCAACCACCTTCATAAAAGGCCCTATCTTACATATTCGACACTAAAGCAAATGCAACTTTTGTTGCAAATATGGACATAAAACTTATCAATGTCCATTCAAGAAAACTAGTCCGAACAAACTGATTTGGGTTCCTAAAGAAACCATAATCAATTCTATGCAACATGATAAACAAGTTAGATCAGTTTTTGAGGCACCCAAAAGTAAATGGGTTCCTAAAAATAATCCTTTCTTGTAGAAACATACACCATCACAAGCTAGGAGCAAGAGATGGTACCTTGATAGTGGATGCTCAAGGCATATGACTGGAGATCCATCTCAATTCTCTAAGCTCTCTAGCATAAACGAAGGCTATGTCACCTTCGGAGACAACAACAAGGGTAAAATCATTGGCAAAGGAACCATAGGTAACAAATCCAACTTCTTTATTGAAGATGTTTTGTTAGTTGATGGTTTAAAACATAACCTCTTGAGCATTAGTCAATTATGTGATAAAGGATATATTGTCAAATTTGAATCTAATGCTTGCATCATTGAAAAACCATACAAAAACACATCTATGATTGCATTAAAACAAAATAACGTATATACTATTGACATCAATGATCTTTATAATGAAATGTGTTTCACGGTTTTGAATGAGGATGCTTGGCTTTGGCATAGGAGATTAGGTCATGCTAGCATGAAACTAATCACTCAAATATCATCCAAAGAACTTGTAAGAGGAATTCCTCATATCAAGTTCATCAAAGATAATGTGTGTGATGCTTGTTAATTAGGAAAACAAATTAAGGGTAGTTTTAAATCTAAGAATCAAATAAGTACCTCTAGGCCCTTACAATTGATCCATATGGACTTGTTTGGACCTATCTCTACATTAAGTCTAGGAGGTAGCAAATACGCCTTTGTCATTGTAGATGACTATAGTAGATACACATGGACTTATTTCTTAAAACATAAAAATGAATGCTTTAGATATTTTACCAAGTTTTGCAAACTTGTCCAAAATGAAAAAGGTTCTATGATTTCATCAATTAGAAGTGTTCATGGTGGTGAATTTCAAAACCATGATTTTTAAGAATTTTGTGAATTTAATGGATACAATCATAACTTCTCTACTCCAAGAAATCCTCAACAAAATGGAGTAGTAGAAAGAAAAAATAGAAATTTACAAGAAATGGCAAGAACCATGTTGAATGAACATAGCCTACCCAAATATTTTTGGGCTGAAGCCGTAAACACTGCATGCTATATTTTGAATAGAGTTCTAGTAAGACCCTTACTCACCAAAACTCCCTATGAGTTGTGGAACAACAAAAAACCCAATGTTTCATATTTTAAAGTTTTTGGGTGTAAGTGTTTTATCTTGAATGAAAAGGATGCCTTAGGAAAATTTGATGCTAAATCCGATGAAGGAATTTTCCTTGGTTATTCTTTGGTTTCTAAAGCTTTTCGTATCTTCAATAAAGGACTTTAATTATAGAAGAATCCATTCATGTTGTTTTCAATGAGATTTCCGAAGTCAAGAAAAATGATTTTGATGATGATGTTAATTTTGATTCTTTGAATTTAAATGAAACCCCTTCTCCAACTAGCAACTTGGATGCATCCACTTCCGAAACATCCTTACCCAAGGATTGGAAATATGTAGATGCTCATCCTAAGGAGCTAATTCTAGGAGACACATCTAAGGGGGTTCAAACACGTTCTTCTCTTAAAGAATTTTGTGCCAACGCCGCTTTTCTCTCCCAAATTGAACCTAAATGTATTGACGAAGCCATGAAAGATGATTCATGGATTATCGCAATGCAAGATGAGTTAAATCAATTTGAGAGAAATGAGGTGTGGAAGCTTGTTCCTAGGCCAAATGACCATTTAGTTATTGGTACTAAATGGGTCTTTAGAAACAAGCAAGATGAATATGGTATCGTGGTTAGAAACAAGGCTAGATTAGTGGCCAAAGGTTTCAACCAAGAAGAAGGTATCGATTATGAAGAAACCTTCGTTCCTGTGGCTCGATTAGAAGCCATAAGGATGCTCCTTGCCTATGCTAGTAATAATAATTTTAAGTTGTTTCAAATGGATGTTAAAAGTGCTTTTCTAAATGGCTTTATTTCCGAAGTAGTTTATGTTGAACAACCTCCCGGATTTGAAAATAATAGCCTCCCTAATCATGTGTTTAAATTAACTAAAGCTCTCTATGGTTTAAAACAAGCCCCTAGGGCTTAGTATGAGAGACTTAGTTCTTTTCTTATTGAAAATAATTTCACAAAAGGCAAGGTTGATACTACATTGTTTATCAAGAATTCTGAAAATAATTTTCTCATTGTTCAGATTTATGTTGATGATATTATCTTTGGCTCTACAAATGAATCTCTTTGTGAATCTTTTGCTAAAACCATGAGTCTTGAATTTGAAATGAGTTTGATGGGAGAATTAACCTTTTTCTTAGGCTTACAAATTAAGCAACTAAGAAATGGCATCTTTATTAGTCAAACTAAATATGCTTTAGATTTGCTAAAAAGATTTAATATGGAAAGCTCAAAAGCTATTAACACTCCTATGAGCACCTCCACTAAATTAGAAGTTGATAAAAGTGGAGAAAGTTTCGATCAAAAAACTTATAGGGGTATGATAGGAAGTTTACTTTACCTCACTGCAACTAGACCAGATATCATGTTCAGTGTAGGACTTTGTGCTAGGTTTCAATCGAACCCTAAGATATCACATCTCAAAGCGGTTAAAAGAATACTTAGATATCTTAAAGGTACCACAAATCTAGGATTATGGTATCCAAAAACCGAAAAGTTTGAGTTAATTGCTTATGCTGATGCAGATTTTGGTGGGTGTAGATTAGATAGAAAAAGCACATCAGGAACATGTCAATTTTTGGGACATTCTCTTGTTTCCTGGTCATCCAAGAAACAAAACTCGGTTGCACTATCAACAACCGAAGCTGAGTATATTGCAGCTAGTGCATGCTGTGCACAAGTTGTGTGGATGAAAAACACCTTAGAAGATTATAAAGTTCATCTTAAAAATATTTCCATTAAATGTGATAACACAAGTGCTATATGTTTAACAAAGAATCCCATTCAACACTCAAGAACAAAACATATTGATATTAGACATCACTTTATACGAGATCATGTCACTAATCATGATATAGTTATAGAGTTCATTGATACTAAACATCAACTAGCTGATATTTTTACAAAGCCTTTGAGTGAAGAACAATTTAATTTCATTAGAAGAGAATTAGGAATGTTAATGTGTCCGAATGCTTGAACTCATTAAATCTATTTTTCGGATTCAATAATCAAATCACTTAATTGCTATGATGATTTTACATGATTACATGCCTTAATAATATGTTGGAAATTATGTGTTTTGGATATAAAAATTTCCATGATAATGAGCATGTTTTATCTTCATGATTATATTGGAAAATCTATAGCAAAACCTTGTCCGAATGCATGAAAGTGTTCAATTTTATTTTTGGATTTTCTTGATACCTTATTCTCTTCAGAACTTAATAAGCATATGTCATATCGAGTTTGATTCATATCATTGATTTTTGACATATGGAATCAATTAGCAAATACATCTTTCATAGGCTTATAATGTGAAAAATATTTTCGAGAAATGGATTTGATAAAATGATTCCTTCTTATAATTTCCTTTTTGAAAAAGGAAAATTTTTTACTTGCAAGGATATTGATTCACATACATATCTTGATCCTTGTGAAAATAAAGCATGATTTAATCTTTTCTTGAGATGTTTGTATAATTGGTATCCTATCACTCATTGTTGAAAAATTACCTTTCACTCACTTGTGTTTAAAATTTGCTTATATCGTTCTCCTTTTTGTAGATGACAAAGGGGGAGAAATATATGAATTGATGCTATGAGTGCCATATTTGAATTTGAATTATGTTAAAAAAGCTTGTATCGAAATATATGGTAAATTGATAATAGAAATGCTATGATTGCTAAACACTTTGAAATATTTGCATTATGTTAAGATATCAAGAACTTGCATCGTAATTTTACATGTTGATATCTTACCATATGATGAATTGCTACCATTACTATCATTCACATTTGAAATGTAAAACTTGAAAATGGATGTCAAGCCTTGACATCATTTTCAGAGAGATACATCATGATAGGAATCATGATGGAAGTATTGATAAGGTTAAACAATCTTAACTTATCAATATGTCTCTTGAATTCAAAGGCTTTGAATTCAAAAATGACTTATCTTGAGTATGGCATATAGATAGGGGGAGTTAAAGTTAACTCCGTTATCAATTGATTGTCATCATAAAAAAGGGGGAGATTGTTGAATCTCGGATTTTGATGATGAAGTCAATTGTCATTTGTTATCTAATCCATATGTTGAGATAAGTGTGCAGGATTAACTATGATGAAAGTAAGACATGCAGCAGGAGTTGCACCGAAGTCAAGACTATGATCAGGTTGGGGGTTCGAGAGTTCGACGGAAGTTCGGACAGTCATCGGAGGTTCTGCGGGAACAAATCCGAGAAGTCCAGGAGCTTGCCAAAGAAGCTCATCGGAACTCGCCAAGTGGATCGTCGCAAGTCCAGGAGTTTGCTGGAAGTCCGCCGGAGCATCGCCGAGGGTTCGTCGGATGATCGCCGGAAGTTCGCTGGAAGCTCGACGGAAGAAGCGATTGACGCACCGGAGCAAGTTGCAGTAAATGTCTTGAAAAATATCGTAGTTAGGATGATGATTAAGTTAGAAATGGGAGGTGATCCCATTAACTTAATCTTGGGGCAATTGGGCCCTTGACAGACCCAAATTGGGCCGAATGGATCAGCCCATTCGGACCCAAATTCCCTGGCCGGCGGTGGCACCGCCCAGCTGCCGAGCCTCGGAGTGAGGCTGGGCGGTGGCACCGCCCCTGTCAGGCGGTGGCACCGCCTAGGCTCAGTCTCGGAGTGAGACTGGGCGGTAGCACCGCCCCTGTCAAGCGGTGGCACCGCCTGGGCTTAGTCTCTGAGTGAGACTGAGTGGGCGGTAGCACCGCCCCTGTCAGGCGGTGGCACCGCCTGGGCTCAGTCTCCGAGTGAGACTGGGCGGTAGCACTGCCCCTGACAGGCGGTGGTACCGCCCGAGCTCGGTCTCCGAGCTCTGTCAGGCAGTAGTACCGCTAGGACCCCGAAAACATGGGATATGACATTTTTGAGCTCCAAATTCAAATCAGTTTAGGGCCTATATAAACCCCACCCGTTCATGCATGAAAGGGCACCCGAAACTTAGCATTTATTCTGAGATTTTGAGAGCTTAAAAGTGTTGTAAAAGGCTAGAAGTTCTTCTCCCTCTTTTCTTCAAAGTTTTGATCATTCAAGAGAGGAGTGAAAAAATCTGTAAGGGTTGTCTCCTAAGCCCGTCAAAAGGAGTGACACTGTAAAAGGGTGGTTGGCCTTCGCCTATTAAAGGAAGGCCTCTAGTGGATGTCAGTGACCTCATCGGAGGAGGAAGCCAAAAGTGGATGTAGGTCAAGATTGACCGAACCACTCTAAATCTCAGTTTGCATTTACATTCTGTTCTCTATCTTAACTGCAATTACTTCCATAGCTTTACTTTAACTGCACTTTGCTTGATCTTAAGTTAAAGCAATTTTCGAATCGACTTTCATACCGAAATCGTTCTTATCGTACGAACATCGTTTTAATCGTCAAAAGTTTTCCGCTGCACTAATTCACCCCCCCCTCTTAGTGCTCTTGATCCTAACAGAAGCCTCTTTGTTCTTTCTCACCGATGGAACTACAGCGGTTCCCTACCTGCGACGGAGCTCCTCCTCCTCCATCGATCTCCCTACTGTGGCACCTCTAGCGTAACCACTCTTCACATAAGCAGAAAGCATGAGTGAAGTGACTCATCCCATCCTCATTGTCATATCTAGACAAGCGGTGTTGGGTCCAACCCATATGTGGGCTTGGACTAGACAATTAAGTCTTTGAGCCCAAATCAACAATTAAAATGAAAAAGAAAAAAAAAAGAAAAAAGAGATACGCGTAGTTGAGGGTAGCGCAGGGTTTTGGAGTGTAGCGAACGATGGCGACGTGCAATGAGAGAAAAGAACAGAGAGAGAAAGAGAAGAGAGATAATTAGGATTACTTTATCAATTTTGGCCCAAATTATATGTGAAGAATCCTTATAGTAAGCTCTACAATCCTAACGATGTTGATATATAGTTTATCCTCTTTGAGGTACTTTCTTGCTATACCCACTTTGTGAGATCTAAAATTCTCTTTTCACGAAATCCATCTTTGGTGATGATGATATTTTATTGTTGAGCCAAGATCTATGTTCTTAATGTTATTATGATCCTCTAGTTATTCTAGAGAAGACTTATTGTAAACCTATTATCATTATTGGTGATAGTAGAAGTTTGAGGTGGACTACAGTCCCATAGTTTTTTCCGTATTGGGTTTTTCACATTAAAATTTAGTCTCACTTTGTGATTGATTTATTGCTCTATTGTTTATGTTACTCTAGTTAATATTTTTATTTTGGTAACAAGTTGATTTTGATGAGGAACCCATTTTGATACACAAAGAGGGAAAAGAATTATTCCACTATAATAGGTTTTTCCCAAAAAGTAGTATAAGAGCAACAGGTTATTTGGTGCTATTTTTTCTTATGTGATTGAAATGGAATAGTTAGATGGTATAATTAAATTGAAAGGTATTGCAGCAAGTTTTTACGTCTAAGGTATAGCAGTTTAGACATAAAAGATTAGTGGTTCTTATCTCCTAAATCCATATTTGGTCCTCGAGATGATAGAAATAATGCTCATAAGTTTCCTTGGGGTATCTCATGGACTTGCACCATTATGTCCTGGATTCTAACTTATCGGAGATGTATCTCCTAATGTGGGCAAGGCAACCCCAAATGTTAACAACCTTATATAGAAAAATCTAGAGGCGACATTACATGCGCAGTGGAAGAACAGAAAGCAAAAATCCTAAATTTTCCAAAAAGATGTTCATCGTCATGCGAAGATTGGTGCACAAAAACCCGTAAAACTTAAATCCACATATGAGATATTATTTTTACCTAAGGAGATCATATATCCCTAAATTCCTACAGATCTGAGGGATTGGATGAAAGAGTTCAAGTATCCTCCACTCTAGTGGTAATCCACACAATAGGGTTGCGACGATACTCCTCTAATTGCTACCCAAATCTCCACACCTAATATCTGAGGAGGAGAAGAGGAGAGGAGAATAGGAGGTGGGAACTAGGAAGCCTCTAGCCTATGGGCCTTTGGTTCCCTCCTATTTATAAAGGCCCCTAGTTAACTTAACCATAATTAGATTCTCTTAGAGAACTCTTTCACTCTCAATCTGAATGACCCTAGCTAGGGATTTATCGGAGTAAGAACAAATAAAATATTCCTCCTATGACACTGAGAGCGAAAGATCCTTTATCGACACTCAATAGCCCTCGTAAGGTTGGTTACCACTCCTGATGACTGGTTGTGCTAGATCTAAAACTTTTAGGCCTATAAGTCTGGTATCAAAGAGTGGAATACTCATACAGACCATCCTTGATATCTCAACTCTAAGGACCAAATACACTATTAGGACTACGAAATCACTATCTGATAATAAGGCATCATCAATCATCCAGCATCCCATGAGTGGATCAATCAGTGAACTCATTCTCTAATAAGCACCTGCACTATATCCCTATTATTCCCATATGAGTAGCTATGAGACCAACTACCTCTATCATATGGATGGGTATATAGTATACTAGTGAATCGAGTAACCTATGACCAGGATTATTTAGGGTTTATGTTTAATGGTGAATCGATCTCATTATTACGATTTTATCACGATCCAGTTCCCATTGCATAGATTCATGGACATCACAATATATTCATGCAATAAGCAATATAAAGCGATAGAATGTTAAATAATATAATAAGCAAATAGAATGTGTATCATGTGAAACGTGCCATCACTCACGTGATTGACTTGTAGGGCACTTATGACCACTAATCTCCCACTTGACCTAAAGCTAATCACCTACGTGTCTGATCCCCATTAGACCCATGTGACACTCAAAGGTAATATGAGATAATGGCTTTGTTAGTGGATCTACGATGTTATCTTCAGATGTAACTCTTTCCACTACTACATCTCCTCAGGTCGCGATCTCCCTAATAAGCTAGAATCTCCTTAGAACACTTCTGATGAGACCTAGATTCCCTCAATTGAGCAATCACCCCATTGTTATCGTAATATAAGGGAATCGGCTCCTTGTTGCCTAGCACGACTCCTAGATCTGCGATGAACTTTTTCATCCAGACTCTCTCCTTTGCTGCCTTTACTACAGTAATGTACTCTGTCTCTACGGTTGAGTCAGTAGTAGTATCCTACTTGGAACTCTTCTAAAATACTGCTCCTCTATTCAGGATGTACACATATCTCGAATTCGACTTACTATCATCGATATCAAACTAGAAACTTGAGTCCATGTAGCCTTCAGCCTTGAGGCTACTACCTCTATATACTAGTAAAAGATCCTTAGTTCTTCTCAAGTACTTAAGGATACACTTTACTACTTTCTAGTGCTCAAGCCTGGATCCACCTAATACCTACCCATGACACTCAGAGCACGTACTATATCAAGCCTGGTACATAGCATGACATATATATAGACCCTATCATTGAGGCATAGAGTATCCTATCCATGTTCACCCTTTCTTTAGGAGTCTTTGGGGACTTACTCCTAGAAAGCGCTATCTTATACCAAACCTTTTGACAATAGTGTCTATGTACTTGGATTAGGATAAGCCAAGCATTCTCTTGGATCTATCTCTATAGATCCGAATCCTCAAGATATATGATGCTTCTCTTAAATCCTTGATAGAGAAATGTCTAGATAACCAAGTCTTTACTATGTATAGTATTCTTATATCATTCCCAATGATTAAGATGTCATTCACATATAACATCAAGAAGGTGATAGTACTCCCACTTACCTTCCTGTACACACAAGGCTTATATTTATTCTTAACGAAGTCATATGATCCGATTGCCTCATTAAATTTTATGTTCCAACTTTGAAAAGCTTGCTTCAGTTCATAAATGGACCTAAACAACCTACATACCTTATCTGGGCTGTCCTTGGATACGAATCCCTTAGATTATATCATATATACCTCCTTCTCGAGGTTACCATTGAGAAACATAGTTTTCACGTCCATTTGTCATATCTCATAATCATAATATGCTACAATAGCCAACATAATTCAGATGGATTTTAGTATGACTATAGGTGAGAATGTTTCATCATAGTCAATACCTTGCCTTTGACGATACCCCTTAGCCACTAGTCATGCTTTATAAGTCTCTACCTTTTTATCTACTCTGATCTCTTTTTTGAAGATCCACTTGTAACCAATGGGTATGATACCCTAGGGTGCATTAACTAGGTTTCAAATCTTATTGGAGTACATAGAATCTATCTTAGAATTCATGGCTTCTTGCCACTTCCCGGAGTCTATACTCGTAATAGCTTCCTCATAGGTATGAGGATCGATATTCTCAACATCTTCTCCTCTAATATGTCCCCCATATCTCTCAGAAGGATGAGATACTCTACCAGATCTATATAAAGTTGGAACTTGTGTGCTAGGTACCTAAACAGACTCGGGCTGTAGATTGGTACTTAAGCTAGGTTCTCTAACCTTGCTTAACTCTATCACGCTCCCTATATCTCCACCAAGAATATATTCCTTCTCAAGGAACACCACTCTCTTGGCTACAAAGACCTTTTGGTCCTCGAGGTGATAGAAATAATACCCATAAGTTTCCTTGGGGTATCCCACGAACTTGCATCACTTCATCTTGGATTCCAACTTATCGGGGTTGTGTCTTTTAAAGACCAATTTTTTGCATGAGCAACCTAGCTCTAATACTACTATAAGGAAATCTCGAGGCAACATCACATGCATGACGGAAGAATAGAAAACAAAAATCCTAAATTTTCCAAAATAATGTTCGTCATCGTGTGAAAATTGGTGCGCAAAAACCTACAAAACATAAATTCACATGTGAGATAGTGTTTTTACCTAGGGAGATCATATATCCCTAAATTCCTACAAATCTGTGGGATTGGATGAAGGAGTTCAAGTGTCGTGCTCTCTAGTAGTAATCCTTACAGTGGGGCTACGACGACACTCCTCCAATCGCTGCCCAAATCTCCACATCTATTATTTGAGGAGGAGAAGGAGAGAGGAGAATTAGAGGTGGGAACTAAGAAGCCTCTAGCCTATGGGCCTTTAGTTCCCTCCTATTTATAGAGGCCCTTAGTTAACTTAACCCTAATGGATCATGTCCTATTGGGTATTGGATCTCCATCCAAATATTCAAGCCTTTTAGATTAGTGGGTCTCTACCTAATAATCTCTTATTAGCTCTTATTGGATCTCATCTATGAGATACAATAATTCAGGGGCTTATTGGATATCCAATAAGATAGGAGTTTCGACAAATATCTTATATTCGAACCTCTACTCGTCGTAACTATTAGGATCAAGTTGGCACTAAGGGGGGGGGGGGGGGGTGGTGAATTAGTACTTATGAAAATATTACGTCGAATCAAAAATTTCATTTTAATTTAAACCCATATCGAAAATATGTTAATCATAAAGAAGGTGTGAAGGGGAGTAAGCAACCAAGTCAATAAGCAATATGAAGAAAAAGTAGAATAGGAATGACAAAGTAGAGATCACACTGGATTTATAGTGGTTCGATCATCATGACCTACGTCCACTCTCGATTCCCCCATGTTGAGGCCACTAGCGTCCACTAATGGTCTTTCTTAAATAAGCAAAGGCCAACTACCTTCTTATAACACTTTCTCTTTTTTCGGGTTTAGGAGACAACCTTTACAAACCTCACACCTCTCTTAGAATGATTACAAATCTAAAGAAAGATGAGGACATTTAGTACTTTTTTCAATACTTTCACAACCCAAAATCATAAGACTTTTGTTCACACTTGTGTGCTTTTTCATGCAGGAAAGTGAGGTATTTATAGGCCCTAATGGCTTCAAAAATGGAGCCAAAAAGTGTCTCATTTTCAGTTTCTAGAGTACTGGCAGTACCACCGCCATTATTGGGCATTACCACTGCTTGCAGACTAATACTAGGCGGTACCATCACCCAGTCTAGTGGTACTATCACCTAATAGAGCCTCGGAGACTGAGCTCTAGCAATACCAACGCCTGATAGGGCGATACCACCATTTTGTAGCATTAATTGTCGATGGTACCATCGCCCAGACAACTTGGGAGGCTGAGCCCCAAGTGGTTCCACCACCTAGTATGGGTAGTGCCACCACTTGATGTGGCTCCAAATGGCTGAATAGTACATCCAATCGGTCCAATTTAGCCTTGTTAAATACCCAATTGGCCCCTAATTGAGTTAGTACGATTTCTCTCAAAACTAACTTAAAATCAAAGTCCTAACTATGATAGTTAAGGTTAAAACAATTATTCTACTTACAATCTAAGTTGTTCTGCATGTTAATTATTCAATCAAACTCTAAGTGAACTCCCGATAATCTTTTAGCGAGCTTTCGATGAACTCTCGATAAACCTCCAACGAGCTTTCGGTGAACTCTCGGCGAACTTTCGGCAAGCTTTCGGTGAACTCCTAGTGAACTTTTGGCAAGCTTTCACTACATCATCTAATCCTTCGGTGTATCCCCCAATTCAACCGACTCGATGCCCGATCATTGACTCTGGCCCAACTTCGATTATTCTTTAATCCTTTTGCCTTTCTCACGAAGTTAGTCTTGCATCACTTATCTCAACACTTGGATTAGATTATTAATTCACTAATTGATGTAATCATCAAAATCCAAGATTGAATAATCTCCTCTTTTTTTATGACGATGATCAATTGATGACGGAGTTAACCCTAACTCTCCCTATCTATATGTAATATTAAGATAAAGCAAACTTGAATTCAAAAGGAATCATGACATTTGAATTCAAGTGAAATAATTTCGATTATTATAATAAAATGTAATATATCAAAATTTCATAAATTGTGTATCATCATAGATTAAAGTCATCCAAGTATAACATGCACAATTTCATCACTTCATGCATGATACTAAATCACTTTGAGTATAACCCACATGATACTAAAGCATTCATCACTTCATGTATGATAATAAAATTAACATCATTTTGGCATGATATTCATGGTACTAAAGCATTCATATTTTCAATCATTTTAGGCATACATATATGATACTAAAGCACCATTTATCACTTCATGCATGATACCAAATTTAACATAACATGCATGATACTAAAGCATTTTTTAACCTTATCACTTTATGCATGATACCACATTCAACAACATTCATCATTTCTCTCCCTTTGTCATCAACAAAAAGAAGAATCATTCAACAATTTATGCAAGTATTTTAAACTATTCAAGTAAATAATACACCAATTTATGTAAGCTAGCAAATTTGTGAAATGAGAAGTTAAGCAAAAATTTTGCAAGATAACTCTTTTTGCTTCTTGAAATGGGCAAGCTAGCATTATTGCTTTAGATGTGCAAGCACTTTTTGGTGTAAGTTTTTTTCTTTCTTTTGTCATAAAAATAAGAAGAAGAGGAAGAAGAATAAGGGAGGAATTCATTCATCATAAGAAAAATCAAGAACCAAATCCACGAAAGGATTTGAACCAAATCAAATATATGAAAAATAAGTTTCATTGAATCAATCTTCTACTATCTCAAAGAGAAAGGATTCATAAAAGAGATTAAAATGTGCATACTAAAAATTCATGAATCAAATCCCTTTTCTTATAAATAGAAGGAAGAAGGATTCAAAGGAAATGATTATCGCATAAAGGATCAAGTATACCAAGAGTCCATGAATAAAAACTCTTCTTTTATGAAAGATTAAAAATCCATGAATAAAATCTCTTCTTTAGTGAATTTGCAATAAGAAGGAATGAAGGAAATGATATCAATTTAAAAAGAAAACTCAATTTACGAAAACTCAAGAAATCCAAAAAAATGTATAAAGGAATTCATGCATTCTAAAGATTTAGCATGCCTAATTCTCTTTTAATGAAATCAAATTGTTCTTCATTCAATTATTTTGTAAAAATATTTGCTAATTGATATTTAGTATCAATAAATTCTGAAGATATATCATGATTATTAACATGATCTCTAATAAAATGATACCTAATATCAATATATTTAGTTCTAGAGTATTAAATGAGATTTTTGTTAAACATATTGCACTAGTGTTATCACATTTTATAGATATGTTTTTCAAGTGAATTTCATAATCTTCTAAAGTATTTTTCATCCATATAATTTATGTATAACATGCACCTACTGCTATATACTCAACTTTGGTTGTAGATAATGCAACCGAGTTTTATTACTTAGAAGACCAAGAGACAAGTGCATAACCTAAGAGTTGACATGTTCTGGATGTGCTTTTTCTATCTATTTAATAACCAGCAAAATCAACATCGGCATAAGTAAGTAACTAAAAGTTTTTGGATTTTGGATACCATAATCCTAGATTAGGAGTTCTTGTTACGTATCTAAAAATCTTTTTAACAGCTTTTAAGTGAGATTGCTTGGGATTAGATTGAAATCTAGCACATAGTCCAACATTAAACATGATATCAGGTCAAGTTGCTGTGAGGTATAATAAACTACCTATCATACCCCTATAAATCTTTTGATCAAAACATTCTCCATTAGTGTCCATATCTAATTTTGTAGAAGTGTTCATTGGTGTATTAATAGCTTTAGCACTATCCATATAAAATCATTTCAATAGATCTAAAACATACTTAGTCTGACTAATAAAAATTTTATCACTTAGTTGTTTAATTTGCAATTCTAAGAAACAAGTTAATTCGCCCATTAAGCTCATTTCAAGCTCTTGACTCATATTTTTGGCAAATGATTTACACAAAGATTCACTTGAAGAACCAAAAACGATATCATCAACATAAATTTAGATAATGAAAAAATTATTTTTAAAATATTTAATAAACAATGTAGTATCGACCTTGCCTTTCATAAAATTATTTTGAATAAAGAAATAACTAAGTCTCTCATACCAAACCCTAGGGGCTTGTTTTAATCTATAGAGAGCCTTAGTCAAATTAAACACAAGATTCGAAAAAATAACATTATTAAATCCAGGAGGTTGTTCAACATAAGCTTCTTTGAAAATAAAGTCATCAAGAAAAGCACTTTTAACATCCATTTTAAATAACTTAAAATTGTTACAACTAGCATAGGTAAGGAGAACCCTTATACCTTCAAGTCTAGCCATAGGAACAAATGTTTCTTCATAATCGATACCTTCTTCTTGGTTGAAACTTTTGGCCACTAATATAGCTTTGTTTCTAACCACGATACCAAGTTCATCTTGCTTGTTTCTAAAAACCCATTTAGTACCAATTACTAAATGGTCACCAGGTCTAGGAATAAGCTTCCACACCTCATTTTTCTCAAATTGATTTAATTCTTCATGCATTGTAAAGGCCTAAGAACTATCTTTTAGGGCTTCATCAATGTATTTTAGTTCAATTTGAGATAAAAAAGCTATATTCGCATAAATTTTTTTGAGAGAATAACGAGTTTGAACACCTTTGATGTGTCTCCAATGATTAGCTTCTTAAAATGACCATCTACATACTTCCAATCCTTAGGTAAGGATTCTTTGGAAGAAGATGCATCCAAGTTGCTTGGAGAAGAGTGTTCATTTAATTTTAAAGCATCAAAATTAAAATAATCATCAAAATTATTTTTCTTAAATTCGGGACGCTCATTAAAAACAATATGAATATATTCCTCTATAACCAAAGTTTTTTTATTAAAGACATAAAAAGCTTTAGACATAGAGGAATAACCAAGAAAAATGCCTTCATCGAATTTAGCATCAAATTTTCCTAAGGCATCCTTTTCATTTAAAACAAAACATTTACACCATAAAACTTTAAAATATAAAATATTAGGGCTTTTGTTATTTCACAATTCATAGGGAGTTTTGGAAAGTAATGATCTTATGAGAACCCTATTCATGACATAACATGCTGTATTTATGGCTTTGACCTAAAAATATTTCAGTAGGCTATGATCATTTAATGTGGTTCTTGCCATTTTTTATAAGCTTATATTTTTTCTTTCAACTACTTTATTTTGTTGTAGATTTCTTGGAGTAGAAAAATTATGGTTGTACCTATTTGAATCATAAAATTTTTGAAAATTACAGTTTTAAAATTCATCACCATGATCACTGCAAATAGATGAAATCATAAAACCCTTTTCATTTTGAACAAGTTTATAAAATTTCAAAAAACATTTAAAATAATCACTTTTGTGAGCCAAGAAGTATGTCTAAGTGTATCTACTAAAATCATTAATAATTATAAAGGTGTATTCACTACCTCCTAGACTTGTTGTATTAATTAGTTCAAATAAATCCATAAGGATCAATTGCAGTAGTCTAGAAGTGCTTATTTGATTCTTTGATTCGAAACTACCTTTTATTTGTTTTCCTAATTAACATGTATCATAAACTTTCTCTTTGACAAACTTGATGCTAGGCATTCCTTTCACAAGTTCTCTAATTGAAATTTGAGAAATTAGTTTCACATTAGCATGACTTAATCTGCTATGTCAAAGCCATGCATCATTGTCTAAAGCCGAAAAACATATTTTATCGCAAAAATCATCAATATCAATAGCATACACATTATTATTTTTTAAGGCAATCATAGATGTATTTTTGTGTGGTATTTCAATTATACAAGCATTAGATTCAAATTTGATGATATATCCTTTATTGCATAATTGACTAATGCTTAGTAGATTATGTTTTAAACTATATATTAATAACACATCTTCAATTAAAAGGTTTGATTTGTTACCTATATTTCCTTTGCCAATAATTTTTCCTTTGTTGTTGTCTCCAAATGTGACAAATCCTTTGTCTTGGCTAGTGAGCTTAGAGAAGTGTGTTGGATCTCCGGTCATGTGCCTTGAGCATCCACTATCAAGATACCATCTCTTGCTCTTAGCTTATAATTATAGACATATCTACAAGAAAGGGGGTTTTCTTTTAGGTACCCATTTAACTTTAGGTCTCTTATAAATAGATCTACCTATTATTGAGTGATTTATAGTTCCTTTAGGAACCCAAACTAATTTGTGTGAACTAAAATGTTTAAATGGATATTTGTAAGCAAAATGACCACATCTTCCACAAAAATCACATTTTTCTCTAGGTGAGACATGTAATGTAAGTCCTTTAATAAAGATGGTTAGCTTTTATTGAGTGTTATTTACAAAGTCAATTCCTTCCTTTCTATAAATATGACCCTTATTAGCAAGGATCATGTTTAGAGATTTATTATCTATTTTAAAATTTTCTAATATTTCTTGTAGTAAGACATTTTCTTTCTTAAGTGCTAACATACTATCATCATGCTCATTTTTAGTTTATCAAATTCACTAACAAGAGAAGCATGCTCCTTTTTTAACAATTTATATTTTTACCAACTAGCTTACATTCATCAAACAAATCATGAAAAACACTTAATAAGTCATCAAAAGATAAATAAGCTTCGATTGAGTCACTTACCTTGTCGCCAAATGCCATTCATGTGTAGTTTGTAACTTCTTCTTTGTTAGTTGGCTCCTCGTCTTCGAATGCACTTGAATCATCCCAAGTTGCCTTGAGTGCTTTCTTTTCTTTGATAGCTTCTTCTTCACTTAGGGACATTCATTTTTGAAGTGCCTCGGTTTTTACATTCATAGCATATGATTGTGTCCTTTTTGAGTTCATTTTTGTTCTTAGTGTCTTGTTTTACAAAATTTGTTTTATTTCTTCTTATGAATTTTCTTATTAGAAGTGCTAAGTCCTCATTATCACTTGAGCTTTCGCTCGAGTGGTCTTCTTTAGTTCTAAGTATCATATCCTTTATGTTCTTTAGAAGGTAGTTCTCATGTTCATCATATGTCTTGCATGTCATTTCGTAGGTCATTAATGACCCGATAAGTTCTTCAAGAGCAAAATTGTTTATGTCCTTTGCTTCTTGTATTGCTGTCACTAAGCGGTACTACCACCTAGTCTGGCAATGCTACCGCCTGACAGAGCCTCGAAGACTAGGCTCTGGCGGTACCACCGCTAGGTAGCATTAACTACTGGTAGTACCACTACCTAGTTTGGACGGTACCACTTGGGAGGCTAAGCCCCAAGTGGTTCCACTGCCCAGTCTAGACGATGTCATCACCTAACGTGGCTCCAAGTGGCTAAATGGACTATCTAACTAGCCCAATTCAGCCCTGTTAAAGGCCCAATTGGCCCCTAATTGAGTTACTAGGATTTCTCCCAAAACTAACTCAAAATCAAAGTCCTAACTATAATAGTTAAGGTTAAAATAATTACTCTACTTACAATTTATGTTGTCATGCATGTCAAGGGTTCAATCAAACTCTCGATGAACTTCTGGCGAACTCCTAGCAATCTTCTCGTGAGCTTTCGGTGAACTCTCAGTGAACGTCCAACGAACTCCTAGTGAACCTTCAACGAGCTTTCGACAAACTCCCAGTGCACTTTCGGTGAGCTTTCGGCGAACACCCAATGAACTTCTGGTAAGCTTTCATTGTATCGTCTAATCCTTTGATGTATCCCTTGATTCATCCGACCCGATGCCCGATCATTGACTTCGGCCCAACTTTGATTCTTTTTTAATCATTTTGCCTTTCTTATGATCATAGTAAATCCTGCATCACTTATCTCAGCACATGGATTAGATCATTAATTCACCAATTGATGTCATCATCAAAATTCGAGATTCAATAGTAACACCTACCATATGTTGGTGACTCTCTAGGCCCAATATCGAGTTGGTCATGAGTCATACTTATCAAAACTCCTACTGACTCAATAAATTATTCTCTATAATAAATCACTCGACTCAATGACTACGGACGTACTTGGCCACTATGCTATAGTCTTCAAACGATACAAGAGAATCCAATCCATTATACTTGTCTATCCTTAGTTACTGTGTATCTATAGTCCTTTATCTATATAATATCCTAGAGACTGTATACCAAGCATGGTGCTATCAGGCTCATACGGTTTCTACTCAAGTCTCGCTCTAATCAGATTCTCCTAAAGAACTATTTTTCTCTCAATCCGAATGACCCTAGTCATGGATTTGTTTAAGTAAGAAACCCTAGTCGTGTACCTATAGTCCCTTATCCATCTAATATCCCTAGATGATATAGGGGTCTCCTTGGCAGCTAGGAAACCCTAGCTACTAGGGGTGACCCCTACAGCTAGGAAACTTGGCTGTAGGGTCTCTGCCCTACTCATGTCGAGAGAAGCATTGCTGCTCTCGGTCTGCTGCAGGTGGCCAAGCCAAGGGCTCCCTTGAGAGCTCTCAGCCAAGGCTGCAAGCAGCCTTTGGCCATCCTATAGGGCAGCAACAGTGGCTGTCCTTTCTATCACTTTTGTGTCAATAATTTTGATGTCGAAAGCCCTCTCCAAAACACCTTTTAATAGAAAAGAAGAGTATAGTCCAGATTTGTAAACTCTGACAAAAATTACAGTAATCATACAAAAAAAATTCTATGCGATTGAATACAACACATGCAGTTTATAAACTAATCTTTCGCATGAATAACCTGGCTCTAATACCATTATTAGGAAACTTGGGGCAACATCATATGTATAGCAGAAGAACGAAAAAAAATCCCAAATTTTCACATAAAATAGTTTCTTGTCATCATGCGAATATTGGTGCATGAAAACCCGTAAAATTGAAAAACTGTGTTAAGGGATGTGTGTTACTTAGGGAGATCATATATTTGTAAAAACCTACAGATCTATCAGAGAGATTGTAGGAGATCAACTGTCCTTTGCTCTAGCGATGATCTACACTATAGGGGCTACAAAAATGCTCCTCAAATCGTTACACAAATCTCCTCTTCACGCGCACCACGAGTTCAAGAAGGGTCAGCCCTTCTTGTTGTCCATATATCACAAACAGGGGCTACTCGCTGAGGAGGAGATAAGGAGAGGAGAATAGAAGGTGGTGGCCAAAAGGGGTCTAGCCTATAACCCTTTGGTTTCCTTCTATTTATAGAGGTCCTCTATCAACTGAACCCTAATGGATCCTACCATATTGGGTGGATCTCTATCCAACTACCCAAGCCTCTTAGATTAGTGGATTTCTACCCAATAATCTCTCATTGGCTCTTATTGTATCTTATCTATAGGATCCAATAATTTAGGAGCTTACTGGATATCCAACAAGATAGGGGTTCTAATGGATATCTCACATATGAACCTCTACTCATCGCAATACCTACCATATATATGTGACCCTCTAGGCCCAATATCAAGCTGGCCATGAGTTATACCTATTAGAACTCCTTTTGACTCAATGAATTATTATCTCCATAATAATTCACTCAACTCATCGACTACGAACGTACTAGGCCACTATGTCATAGTTCCCAAACGATATAGGGGAATCCAATCCATTGGACCTATCTATCCTTAGTTATTATGTATTTACAGTCCCTCATCTATCTAATATCCTAGAGACTGTATTCTGAGCATGGTGCTGTCAAGCCAATACAGTTTCTACTCAAGTCTCACTCTAATTAGATTCTCTCATAGAACTCTTTCTCTCTCAATCCAAATAACCTTGGGTAGGGATTTGCTTAAGTAAGAACACATATAATATTTCTCTCATGACACTAAGGGTGAATGATCCTTTATCAACACTTAATGGCTCTTATAAGGTTGGCTGTTACTCTAGATGACCAATTGTGCTAGATCTGAAACTTTAAGGCCTATAAGTCTAGTATCAAAAAATAGAGTACTCATATAGGAAATGTTAGGATCGGAGCGGCACTAAGAGGGGGGGGGGGGGGGGGGGGGGTGAATTAGTGCAGCGAATTAAAACGTCGGTTTTAGAAAATCTTTCGTACGATAAAAACTTGAGTAAAGTGAAGAACAAAAACTTGCTTCTATGTAGACAATAATTGTAGAAAAATAACAACTCACACATTCAAGAAACACACAGATTTAAAGTGGTTCGGTCAAAATGACCTACGTCCACTTGCGAAGCCTTCTTCGATGAGGCCCCCAACTTCCACTAGCAAATCACTTTGAATGGGAAGGACAAATACCCCTCTTACAACCTTTACAAGTGGTTCACACTCTTACAAAATTTCAGCAAGAAAGAAAGGGAGGTGAACACTCAAGCAATTTGAAAGTAAGACTTGCTAAGGCTTTGCTAAGACCTTTTTTTTTTCACTCAATTGCTTCTCAAAAGTTGTAATCTCTACTGAGAATTGAGGGGTATTTATAGGCCTTAAGAGGATTCAAATTTGGGCTCCAAAATTTGAATTCTCTTCGGTTCCCGAAGCTAGCGGTGCCACCGCCTGTCAGTTCTGACACAAACAGTGTACTAGGCGGTGCCACCGCCCAGTCCAGGGGTGCCACCGCCCAGTCCGGTGGTTTCACCACCCAACCTTTCGGGTTCTGGGCGGTGCCACCGCCTAGTCTGGCGGTGCCACCGCCTACACTATTTTAGCTCACTGGTTGGGCTCCAAACTTGGCCCAAACCAATCCAAACTCGGGCCTAATTGGCCCCTACTTGGGTTATAAGATTAACACCTAATCCTAACCCTAATTAACATGCTAACTATGAATTTTAAAGACATTTCCTAAGCTATTACAAAGTCCACAAGTCAAGACTTCTTCCGGTGGTCTTCCGATAAACTCTCGGAAACCATTCTACGGACTCCCGGCAAGCTCCTAGACTTCACGATTCGATCTTGGCGAGTTCGGACGAGCTTCTTCGGCAAGCTACGATCTTTCTCGGTGAGCTCTGCGAACTTTCGACGTACCTTCCGGCGAGCTTCCGAAAACCCTTCGGCAAGCTCCCTACTCATTCTCGGCTAGTTCCGATAGCATTCCCAACGAACCTTCAGACTTCCGTCGGACTCTCGAACTCCCAACGAATCCTTCGCGCTTGACTTCGGCACTTTATTTCGCTTTATGTCTTCATCGTTATCGTAGTTAATCCTGCACACACAAGCCAAAACTCTACTCTGATCTAGACAATTATTACAACGCGAATTGACATTCTGTTGCCTGGCACGTCATTGGTTAGCGCTTCGTCTGATTCTTCAGTGCATCGTCCTCCCTTGTGGCTTGTTGCCCAATCGGTGGTTGACCTCCGTAACCTCAATATCCTTGGTGCAATTCTACTCTCCTTGGCCCGATGCTCGATGTCCGAAGCGTTTTGCCGTCCAATATCCTAACGTGATCTCCTCCGGCGCAACGTCAATTCCTCCTGCGTCAACTGTCTAATCCTGATCGAGTAGACCTACATCACTCAAAATGTAGTTAAACATCTAAACACAATCAATTAGTTTCATCATCAAAATCTGAGATTCAACAATCTCCTCCTTTTTGATGATGACAACTAATTGATGACTACCGGAGTTAACCTTAACTCTCCGGAGTTAACCTTAACTCCCCGGAGTTTAACCGAACTCCCCCTATCAATATGCCATTGATAGAACACTTGGATTATCCCAAATCCAAACAACATTCATCACATGTTATGAAAAACATTTAAACCATCATGCAAATATATATAAAATATTCAATTCAATGCATGAAGTCATCAATATACTTCTCCCCCTATGTCATCAACAAAAAGGAGAAGTAGCTCTAGCTATTTTAAAAGATATGCAAGTTTTTGTAACATGAAGCTAGATTTTCATCATAACATATAAGCACAAAAGCATAACAAGATTCTTAAGTTCAATCATGGCAATTCAACACTTACTTCTTGTGCAAGATTGCACTTTGCTTTTCTTTGCATGTTCTAACTAGCAAAAGCTTTCTCCCCTTTGTTTTTGTCGAAAAGAAGGGAAGAGTACAAGCTAGCCAGCATTTGCCTTTAGTTAGCAATCTTTCTCCCCCTATGTCATTGCTGAAAAGAAGGAGAGGAACCAATGATTTAGACTTTTACATAAACTATGAATTTGCATCAATCAATATTTCAATCATCACATGATACATACAAGACAATAATGCAAAGAAATCATGTCATGAAAGACATCAATTGTTAAACATGATATGATAATAGTCTCAAAAATTTCAATTTGCGATACATGTGATACATTGCGATACACTAAAAAATTTAATGCGATGCTTTTAAGGATATCAACCTATTTTTGATACAAAGCATGACAAGAGCAATTATATTGCAAGTTTTCTAAGTTTTACATTTTTTGCTTCTTTCGAGATAGCAATTCTTTGCTTCTCTTTAGCTTGCAAGATTTGCAATTCATTGGTAGTGTTCATGATAGCAAGTTCTTTCAATGAAATGATCGAGCTAGCAAATTTTCCTTCCTTTGAAATATGCAGACTAGTAAACTAACTCCCCCTTTATCATTATCGAAAAGAAGGGACAAATCAATGGCAAAAAAAAATTTAATCATTACACAAGCCATATTACAAAATCATGTCATGATATCAAGAAAGGACATGATTCATTCGACAAATCTTTTTAATAGAGCAAAAGAATTATACAACCAAGGATCATGATTAAAATATATCAATATCATAGATCAAGTTATGATTCGTGATTCATCATAAAGCAAATTAATTTTCAATCGTCACATAAGGCATTTAAAGAATTTTTGAAACATAGGAGAATGATTAATTTAAGCATGCAATGTTTCAATCAAATTCAAGTCATGAATACCAATATTTTCATATTGTGAGTATCAATTCATGAATACCAAAAGATATTATTTGTGATTCCAATTTTACAAGATCAAGATTATGATTTAGATAAAACTCATTCAAATCAAATCGTTAACTTGAAACTCATAATCAAGTCATCAAAATCAATTTTGAGATTCACAAAATATTATGAAATCATTAATCTCGATCAGATGGGAAAAGTATTTTTTAAGTGATTCTTTTTCATCTAAGCATGCCTTAGTCTTTATATGCCAAATTAAGATAAGCATGAAAGTTTAAGACGTAAAGGCAAAATCTTATAAAACAACTCATCGAGCAAGATTTTAAACATCTATTTTCAAGCCATATAAAGAGTAAGTCAAGGATTCAATTATCTCATGTCATGAATTCTAATAGGCATCTCAAATTTTCAACATCACATTAAAAAGATATTTCAAAAAGATATATCGATAAATGATTCATTTGTATCATTTCATTCATTTGGAAGATTCTCCTCTTTGGTAAATAAATCTAGGAGAACAAAATGAATTAAGGGAGATATAACATGATTGAAACATTGAACATAATTCATATTTAAAATGTGTCTCATGTCATAAGTATGAATCAAGCATTTGTGAAATCCGAAATCATCCTCAAAGTCACATTCATTAAATTCATACATGACAAGCATAGATTTATTGAAAAGTCGATAAGATAGAGGATCGCATTTCATTTTTATAAATTTCTATTCATGTGATTTGCTTCTTATAAGCATGCCTTTACCTTTAATAAAACAAGTGTCAACATTTAAGACGGAAAGGTAAATTTCATAAAACAAATCATTAAGCATGATTCCATGATAACATCCTTTTAATATCTTGATATTCATCATTAAGTATGATTTCAAAAACTATGTTCAAGAGAAATCATTAAGACCAAATGCATGATACACTCATTTATTTTCAAAATATTCATCATGTTTATTTTCATGAGATTCACAAGATTGGTAAAATAAATTTATTAATCTCAATAGGATAGAAAATTTATTTCCATTTCATACAATTGATTTCATGTGAGGGTATTCAAGTCTTTTGTGAAAACATGTATCATCATTTAAAATTGAAACATAAGTTTTGTCATGAAGCCGTCAAGACCAAACACATCATGATATCACATCTATCATCAAAAGACTATCAAGAAATTCATACATAGATGTACATGTACTATGTCATCTTAATATGTCATGAGAATGTCATTTTAATTCGTCATAAAAATGATTAGACCAAAAACATGTTAATCTAAAATGAGAGTTTCAAATCAACATTTACTTCAAAAACTCATGCATGACATAAAATCATCAAGATACACATGCATGGATTAATCCTAAGCATTATCACATATCATATAATTATCATCCCAAATGTTGCATACATCATTTAACATTTCAAAACATAACATGCATGAAACCTTAGCAATATACTTTTCATGATCAAATTTTTTAATTTTTCAAAGATGCTAAAAAGAAAAACATGATATAATTTTTGAAAAATAATTTTTTATTTCCTATTCCTACTATCTAAATTAAACACTCATGAAAAACTTCAAGTAATTTCAAAATAATTCAAGAGAGTTGAGTTACTTACCTTATAGTCAAACCCCATCAAAGCCCAATTCACCGTTCACCTTTGGAAGTTCTTTATTCATCCTTAGTTGCCTTCCTCTTCTTTGGCCTCTTTCTCCGTTCAAGTTCATTGTTTATTTTAGATTTTTGTTTAATAAACTTATTAAGATTTAGTGTTTAAAGTTCAAGTTCATCATTGTCCTCATCACTTGAGTCATCACTCAAGTGGTATTCATTTGTCCGGAGTTCCAAATCCTTCATATTCTTTGGAAGGTGGTTCAAGTGCTCATCGGGTTCAAAATGTTCCAAAAGTGTCATTTCATAGGTCATTAATGACCCAATTAATTCTTCTAATGGAAAGTCATTTAAATTTTTTATCTCTTGTATTGTGGTTATTTTAGGATCCCACCTTTTTGGAAGGTATCTTAAGATCTTACTTATGAGATCAAAATTCAAAAAAGATTTACTAAGAACTCTTAGATTATTGACGACATCCGTGAAACGGGTGTACATGTCGCCTATAGTCTCGCTTGGTTGCATTCGAAAAAGCTCAAAATCATGCAATAAAATGTTAACTTTCGAGTCTTTGACTCTACTAGTTCTCTCGTACGTGATTTCAAGTTTTTGCCAAATATCAAAAGCCGTTTCGCACATAGAAATCCGATTGAACTCATTTTTGTCCAAAGTGCAAAATAAGGCATTCATAGCCTTTGCGTTTAAAGAAAAATACTTCTTCTCCAAATCCGACCATTCGTTCATCGGTTTAGAAGGAAGTTGAAAACCATTTTCAACAATATTCCATAAATCCAAATTCATAGAAATCAAGAAAACTCTCATTCGAGTTTTCCAATAAGTGTAGTCCAATCCGTTAAACAACGGTGGATGAACAATCGAAAAGCCCTCTTGAAAGCCATGAAGAGCCATTTCTCTCGGGTGTAAATTTGAAATGAGAAATATCGGGCTCTGCTACCAATTGTTAGGATCGGAGCTGCACTAAGAGGGGGGGGGGGGGTGTGAATTAGTGCAGCAGATTAAAACGTCGATTTTGGAAAATCTTTCGTACGATAAAAACTTGAGTAAAGTGAAGAACAAAAACTTGCTTCTACGTAAACAATGATTGCAGAAAAATAACAACTCACACATTCAAGGAACACGCAGATTTAAAGCGGTTCGGTCAAAATGACCTACATCCACTTGCGAAGCCTTCTTCGATGAGGCCACCAACTTCCACTAGCAAATCACTTTGAAAGGGAAGGACAGATACCCCTCTTACAACCTTTACAAGTGGCTCACACTCTTACAAAATTTTAGCAAAAAAGAAAGGGAGGTAAGCACTCAAGCAATTTGAAAGTAAGACTTGCTAAGGCTTTGCTAATACCTTTTTTTTTCACTCTATTGCTTCTCAAAAGTTGTAATCTCTGCTGAGAATTGAGGGGTATTTATAGGCCTTAAGAGGATTCAAATTTAGGCTCCAAAATTTGAATTCTCTTCGGTTCCCGAAGCTAGCGGTGCCACCGCTTGTCAATTCTGACACTAAAAGTGTACTGGGCGGTGGCAGCGGTGCCACCGCCTAGCTCTTCGGGTGCTGGGCGATGCCATCGCTTGGCTCGGGTGCTGGGCGGTGCCACCGCCCAGTCCGACGGTTCCACCACCCAACCTTTCGGGTTCTCAGCGGTGCCACTGCCTAGTCTGGCAGTGGCACCGCCTACACTATTTTAGCTCACTGGTTGGGCTCCAAACTTGGCCCAAACTAGTCCGAACTCGGGCCTAATTGGCCCCTACTTGGGTTATAAGATTAACACCTAATCCTAACCCTAATTAACATGCTAACTACGAATTTTAAAGACATTTCCTAAGCTATTATAAAGTCCACAAGTCAAGACTTCTTCCGGCGAACTTCCGGTGGCCTTCCGATAAACTCTCGGAAACCATTCTACGGACTCCCGGCAAGCTCCTAGACTTCACGATTTGATCTTGGCGAGTTCGGACAAGCTTCTTCGGCAAGCTACGATCTTTCTCGGTGAGCTCCGCGAACTTCTGATGTACCTTCTAGTGAGCTTCCGAAAACCCTTCGGCAAGCTCCCTAATCATTCTCGGCTAGTTCCAGCAACATTCTCGATGAACCTTCAGACTTCCATCGGACTCTCGAACTCCCAACGAATCCTTCGTGCTTGACTCCAGCACTTTGTTTTGCTTTATGTATTCATCGTTATCGTAGTTAATCCTGCACACACAAGCTAAAACTCTACTCCGATCTAGACAATTATTACAATGCGAATTGACATTCTATTGCCCAGCACGTCATTGGTTGGCGCTTCGTCCGATTCTTCAACGTATCGTCTACTCTTGTGGCTTGTTGCCCAATCGACGGTTGACCTCCGCAACCCCGATATCCTTGGTGCAATTCCGCTCTCCTTGGCCCGATGCCCAACGTCCGAAGCATTCTGCCGTCCAATATCCTAACGTGATCTCCTCCGATGCAACGTCAATTCCTCCTGCGTCAACTGTCTAATCCTGATCGAGTAAACCTGCATCACTTAAAATGCAGTTAAACATCTAAACACAATCAATTAGTTTCATCATCAAAATCTAAGATTCAACAGGACATCCTTGGTATCTCAAGTCTAAGGATTATATATAACACTAGGATAATGAAATCATTGTTTGACAATGAGGTATCATCAACCATCTAATATTTTGTTAGTGGATTAATCAGTGAATTCATTCTCCAATGAGCACCTACATGGTATCCCTAGTGTTCCCACATGAGTAACTATGAGACCAATTGCCTCATTCATATGGATGTGTATACAATGCACTAGTCTATTCAATTATCTCTCGATGTCCCTCTCGAGTAATCCATGATCAGAATTATTTTTGGTCTATGTTTAAAGGCGAATCAATCTTATTATGATGATCTCATCATGATCTGATTTTCATTGCATAGATACATATACATCACAATATATGTAACAAGCAATATAAATTAAGAAAAATGTCAAATACATAATAGGCAAAAAAAAGTGCATATTATGTCACACATGTCATCACTCACATGATTAGCTTGTAGAGCACCTATGACTAGCATGGATAGCAAGAAGGGTCGGCCCATTCTTGATCACATGGTGCATGTAGAGAGGAGGATCGTATAATGATTTAAGGAGCGTACTCATCGTATCTGCCATGCGGATCACTACTAGAGAGGAGGACAAGTGACCTCCTTCATCCTCTCCCTCAGATCTGTAGGTTTTCATTAATATATGATCTCCCTATATAACATATCTTTTATATATGTGTAGTTTTTTATTTTACTAGTTTTTGCACACCAATCTTCGCACGATGATAGGAAACTTTTTCTGCGAGAAATCTGGGATTTTGCTTTTTGTTCTTCCATTGTGAATGTGATGCTGCCCCAAGTTTCCCAACACATCAAGGTGCTGCTACTCTAGTAATCGATGCTCTTACCCATAGTCTTTCGCTCCTTGTGTAGCACCCAAATTTAGTGACTACTACCTGGTTGTCTGGAGAGACCTACTTCGATTGATCAATCTACGTTGTCTTGGGCTTCCTCTTTTGTCTCAGCCTACCTCCGGTGATGCTAATCTATGCTGACGCTTTCTTCCTCCCTGATCACTGCTATCTCTGCACCTCACTAACCTATTGTCGTTGTTGCAACAACTATGCCCTAGGAAGAAGCACTACACCTCGTCGTAGCCATCTTCCATCCTCCTTCTACAGTTGACAACTCCCAACTTACTCCCTCATATACATATCCTTAAAATGTTTACATCGTCTACCTTTGATGCTCCAATTATTGCCCCCATAGGGAACCATAGCCCTTCTCAACATACAAGCCTTATTACCATTAATGCTGCAGCACTCATCCCCTTCAAATTATCCAAAGGCAGCAACTATGCATCTTGGTGTGCATAATTTTCTAATCTCCTATTTGGATATGATCTACTAGGCTATATCGACGGCTCTCTTCGTTGTCTACCAACAATGATCAACATCCTAGGAGAACCCAGTCCAATACCCAATCCAGCATATAAACTATGCGTACTCGCATGCTCGATCTTTTATCCAATCTAATGAAAATGAAATAAGTGAAAAGTACTATTGTTGATTATCTATAAAATATCAAAGTTATTATCAATGACTTGGCTCTGATAGTTCATTCCCTCAATGATGAAGAAGTCCTAGTCCATATCATTAATGGCCTACGAGATGAGTACAAGAAACTAGCAGCAACAATTCAGGTACGCGACTCACCAATATCATTCGAAGGACTCTATGGCAAGTTGACTGACTATGAGATGTATTTGAGATATGAGGATAGGTTGCCTAAACCAACCATCATAGCTCAAGTTAGTCAAAAATCCAATAGAAAGTGCAAACAGTACAATAAACACGTTAACAAATGTCTAGCTAAGCTGCCTCCTAAACTTATGGATTCCAAATAAACCCCCCCTTATCTACATCATTAACATTTCAATCATAACTATTAAGGTGGTAACTTCAATAATCATCAATCCTAGCATCCTGACCCCATAAGCCAATAAAGAGTCATATGCCAAATGTGTGATAAAGTTGAACATTCCACGAAAGTCTATCGGTCTCGACCCGGACATGATAGATGGGGTATACAATTCATGAATACAAGGGAGTCATATGAAATAAATAAATCATGATATGAAAGATATTAATATCAAAGATCATGAAAAATTAAGTCATAAATACCAAAAGATCATGATTCATTTTGATAATTCTCCTCTTTAGTAAATAGCAAAAAGAAACACAAGAGATCAAATAGTAAAAGATCTCGATTCATGCATAAAAAATCTCAAGTCATTAAGATCATGCTTTGGATAAAACTTATTCAAATTCAATTTATCAAATCATCAAAAACACTTTCATAGTTCAAGAGATTAAAAAAAAATAACATAAATAGATTCATCAATCTCTTCGATAGGCTTTAGAGATAGTGAAATTTTTAAGAAAAATATATTTCCTTTTTAGTTTCAATTTATGTAATTGATTTTATACTAGCATGCCCTAGTCTTCTATGCCAAAACTATGCATCATCATTTAAAATCAAAAAATAAGTTTTGTCATGACAAAGATTAATGTTATAACACATTAAACAATAAAACATCTTCAATCAAAATATTTGTAACCAATAATTCTAATTCCAATGATCTTTTCTTTATTCAGCTAGTGAGCTTTGTAAAGTGTGTTGGATTTCCAGTCATATACCTTGAGCATCCATTATCAAGATATCATTTTTGCTCCTAGCTTTCGAATATAGACAATTCTACTTGAAAGATAGGTTTGTTCTAGGTACGCATTTAACTTTGGGTCCTTTAATATTATGTCTACCTATCTTAACTATTGACATTAAGTCATTTATGGTTCCTTTAGGAACCCAAACTAATTTATGAAAGCTATATTTTTTAAATAAATATTTATAAGCATAATATATATATCTACCACAAAAATTATATTTATTTTCAATGGAAACATGTAATATAGGTCCTTTAACAAATGTGGTTGACTTTTGTTGAGTGTTATTGACAAAGCTGATTCTTTCCTTTTTACGTACGTGATCTTTATTAGCAAGAATCATGTTTAATTATTTGCTACTAATTTTAATTTATTCAAATGTTTGTTGTAATAATAAATTTTTCTTTTTTATAAATCTAACTCTTCACATCTAGTACAAGGAGTTAACATGTAATTGTCATGCTCATTTTTCAATTTTTCAAATTTACTAGAGAGAGAAGCATGATCTTTTTTTTAGCAATTTATATTTTTTACCAATTAATTTAAATTCATCAAGAAAATTATGAAATGCATCAAGTAATTCATTGTAAGGTAAAGAGGTTTCAGTTGAGTCACATACCTCGTTGTTGAGAGCTATCATAGTGTAGTTCACCACCTCATCTTCATTGATTTGCTCTTTGTCTTTTGATGCATTCAATTCGTCCTAGGTCACATTGAATGCTTTCTTTTTATGTAGTTTCTTCTTTAGTTGTGGATACTTAATTTTAAAGTGTCACGACTTTTTGCATTCATGGCAAATGATTGTGTTCTTTTAAGTTCATTTTTATATTCTTATTTTATAGAATTAGTCATGTTCTCTTTTATGAACTTTCTAAATTTTGTTGTCAAAAGTTTTATGTCATCATCATCACTTGAGCTTTCACTTGAATGGTCTTCTTTAGTTCTAAGTACAATATCCTTCCTGTTATTTGGAAGGTTATTCTCATGTTCGTCATATGCCTTGCTAGTTATTTCATAGGTAATTACTGACCCTATGAGTTCTTCAAGAGAAAAATAGTTCAAGCCATTTGCTTCTTGAATAGTAGTTACTTTTGGATCCTAACATTTTGGAAGGGATCTTAGAACAAGTTCAAGATTATTAAAAAATTTACCAAGAGCTTTCAAACTATTGACAATATCCATAAAACGGGTGTATATGTCACCAATGGTTTCGCTTGGCTTCATTTAAAATAATTCAAAACTATGTAGTAAGAGATTAATCTTAGATTCTTTAACTCTACTTATGCCTTCATGTGTAACTTCTAAATGTGTGCCAACTATTATGTATAGTTTTATAAATTGAAATACGATTAAAGTCATTTTTATCCAAAGTACAAAACAAAGTATTCATAGCTTTAGCATTTAATGAAAATAATTTTTTCTTTATATCATTCTATTCATTCATTAGTCTAGAGGATTTTTGAAAACTATATTCGATAATATTTCATAAATCAAAGTTAATAGAAAGTAAGAAAATTCTCATTTGTGTTTTCTAATACGTGTAGTCCGTCCCATTGAACAAAAGAGGAAGAGTGATAGAGTGTCCCTCTTGATTACCAATAAAAACTATTTAAACTCTCTTAGGTGTTCAATCAACCAAGAGAACTTGGCTCTAATACCACCTATTAGGACCGTAATGATACTAAATGGGGGGATAAATTAGTGCTTTCGATAAGTTAAATCGATTTGAAAACTTGTTCGATCAAACCCATATTGGAAATGCATTTAACTTAAAAATGTTCGTAAGAGTAGTAAGTAAGTAAATTAGTTTGTAATAGGAATGAAAAACATAAAGTAAATATACATCAATTTATAATGGTTCGGTTGTCCCGACCTATGTTCACTCTCGATTCCTCTTTCGTCGAGGCCATTGACTTTCACTAATTATCTTCTTCCAATAGGTGAAGATCAACTACTATTGTTATAAACTTTTCTCCTTTTATAAGCTCAAGAGACAACCTTTACACCTCTCTTTTACACTAAGACCTCACTCATCAGAAGACTTCTAACTCTTGGAGAAAGAGACTCTACACTTCAAGAGAGTTTACAATACTTAAAATCTACAAGAATTCTTTCCCCTTTCTACTCTTTTTCTTACTATGCCAAGCAAGAATAAGTGAGGTATTTATAGACCTCAAATAACTTCAGAAATCGAGCCAAAAATTTAAATCCTCAGGTTTTTGAGGTACTGGCGGTATTACCACCTGCATTGGGCGATACCATCGCTTGCCACTATGTGCACTAGAGGAACAAACCACCATAGAGTCTAGGTGGTATCACCGCTTGATAGTTTGGGAGACTGTGTCTAGGTAATACTATCGCTAGTATGGGCGGTACCATCGCTTGACGACACTAGGCGGTACTACCGCTAACCCTAGTGATACCACCGCTAGGTTTCTAGAAACGTACACTCCATACTTTCCAGCTCATAGGTGATTCCATAGCCTGGTTTGGTGGTGTCATCACCTGACCCAATTGTAAGTCACTGAATGGGCCTCCCAATAGGCCCAATGGGTCCCCTAATTGAGTTAGCATGGTTACACCCAAAACTAACTCAATTAGACCTAAACTATAATAATCAAGACATAAATAATTATAATATAATAATTTTATGTTGTTCAGTATGTCATTGGTTAATCCGAATCCCCAACGCATTGTGCTTTCCTTTAGCATATTGCCCGATCTATCAACATGTTAACTCTCGCAACATTCGATCTTGACGCAATGTTTAATTTTTTCGGTGTGATGCTCGATCTCTGACTCTGGCCCAACATTCGATCCTCCTGCTTCTATCATTTTGCATTTTCATGATCGAAGTTAGTCTTGCATCATTTTTCTTAAACGTTGATTAGATCACAAACTCATCAATTGATTTCATCATCAAAATCTAAGATTCAACACTCCGACTACCAGTCAACCTAATTAGATTGTAGACTCTAGCACCTCTTATCACATCACCTCTGATCTTCAGAACTTGTCCATCCACAACAACTATGGTGGAAATGAAAATATCATCATCGGTGATGGTAAAGGAATTTCCATTACTCATACTAGATCCACAATGCTTAATTCACTTACCATAACTTTTACACTCAATGATGTTTTATGTATACCTCATATTAAATGAAACCTCATTTTTGTTTCGTAATTCTATAAATAAAATAATACCTCAATTGAATTTTTTCCTGATTCCTTTTATGTCAAGGATTTGAGCACGGGAGCATGTTAGGAAAGGGTCGGCACTAAGAGGAGGGGGTGAATTAGTGCAGCGGTAAAACTTACATCGGTTCAAAACTTCATTTCGATTAAAATCGATTCGGACGAAAAATCATTCCATAAAGATAATAACTTTGAAACCATTCGTATATGAAGTGAATGCAATAGGCAAGTAAAGATTTAGTTTGTAGTATGTAAATGGCAATAATAGAAATGCAAACTAGAGAACATACCAATTTTATAGTGGTTCGGTCGTCGTTGACCTACATCCACTCCTCCGATTCCTCTTCCATCGAGGCTACTGGCATCCACTAACGATCTTCCTTTAATAGGCAAAGATCAACCTCCTTCTTACAACTCGATCCTCCTTCTTTACCAGGTTTAGGAGATAACCCTTACACCCCCACTTACTCCTCTCTCAAACTATTCTAACACTTAGAACTTTGAGAGGAGTTCCCATAAGATTGCAGTAGCGTTTCTTTCCTTTTTTAACTCTTAATACTTATGTTCTTTAATCAGGGATGAGAGGGGTATTTAAAGACTTCAATTGGATTCAAACTTGGAGCCTAAAAACTTCCCATCTCGAGTTTCCTAGGTGCGGGCGGTACCACCGCCAGTGTTAGTCTGACACTAACACTGCACTGGGTAGTACCATTACCCAGACTAGTGGTACCACTGCCTAGGAGGCTGTGCTAGGCGGTACCACTGCCCAGACCGGTGGTACCACCACCTGTAGCCTCTTGGAGGTTGTCTGGGCGGTACCACCGCCTGACACAGTCTCGGAGACTGTGCCACGATAGTGTCACTTCTCGGATCACTATTTGGGCCTCTCATTAGGTGCAACACAATCCTTAGGCCCAACTGACTCCTAATTGGGTTGGCCCAATTCCAATCCCAATTACGTGCTAACTATGAAATTAAGGACATTTCCTAAGCTAAACAAGTTTTTATGTCTTGGTTTCTTCCGGCAAGCTTTAGATGATCTTTCGGCGAACTTCCGACGATCTCTCGGTAATATTTCGGCGGACTCCCAGCAAACTCCTGGACTTCATGACGATCTTTTTGGCGAGTTCCGACGAGCTTTTTTGGCAAGCTCTTGGACTTCTCGTTCAATTCCAATAGACCTTTCGATGAACATCTAGACTTCCGACGAACTCTCGAACTCCCAACGAAATCACGTTCTTGACTCCGGGACTTCATTTTGCTTTATGTCTTGCATCGTAGTTAATCCTGTACATGTAAAAAGCCACTTCAATCTAGACAATTATTACTAATCTTGAATCTAGTATTGTCCGGTATGTCATTGGTTAATTGACACTTCATCCGAATCTTCGGCGCATCGTCATCTCTTGCGGCCTATTGCCCAATCGCTAGTTGATCTCTGTAACTTCGATTTACTTGGCGCAATGTCCACTCTTCTTGGCTCGATGCTTGAGATCTCGGCCCGTAGCCTTCTGTCGATACGTCGACCATTCCTCCGACCTGACGTCCAATCTTCTGACATTTTCCACTTTGGCCCAACATGATTCTTCCTACTTTAATTATCTCTCCTTGATCAAAACTACCTATATCACTCAAAACGCATATCAAATCAAAATACTTATCAATTGGTTTCATCATCAAAATCCGAGATTCAACAATCTCCCCCTTTTTGATGATGACAACCAATTGATGATGGAGTTAACCTTAACTCCTGGAGTTTATACAAACTCCCCCTATCAATATAGCATATTGATAGAAACTCTTGGATTCAAAAATCCAAGCAACATGTTATCATAAACTTATTCATAACATCATACTTCTCCTCCTTTGTCATCAACAAAAAGAAGAAGTGCAACTTTCAAGTGTTTGAGATATAAGTTCAAATCATTACATACAAGTGTTTTAAATCATTGTATGTTTGGACATACAAGTTCAAATCATTGCATAAAAAAAATCTCATGTTTTATTATCATGCAAGCTAGCAAAAATTTGAGTTTTGCAAGTTTGTAAATGTGATATATGTGCAAGTTTAGCATGTTTTGCTTCTTGAGATAAGCAAGATAGCATGTATTGGTGATATTCAAGAAAGTTTTACATCATGCAAGCTAGCAAATTTTTACATTGTTTTCTAAGAAGGTAAGCTAGTAATATTTGAGATGTTCAAGAAAGCAACTCTTGCTTCTTGAAATATGCAAGTTAGCATTCTTAGCTTCTCTTTTGAGATGAGCCATTTTTGCTTCCTTAGCATAGTGCAAGCTAGCAAAATTAGAGATGTGCAAGTTTAGCATATTTGCTTTCTTCTTATATTATGCAAGCTAGCATATTTTATCTCCCCCTTTGTCATTGTCAAAAAGAAGGGAAGAATAATACAATAGTGCAATTCATTCCCTTTACTATAATCTTGAAATCATGACAAGGGTAAATAACAAAGATGAAAAAATCACATCGTGAATGTCAAAACAATTTTTCATCTTGAATATTTCATCATTGCATGCATCATTATCATAAGTTGAAGTATTGCATGCATAATACAAAATCATCATATATATTTTCAAAATATAAAATCATCATTATATGCATGATTCCAAATCATCATTCATAATTACATCACTATTAGCAACAAATCATAGTATTTCAAATCATGATACTATCTAAATTACATTCCATCCTATCATGCATAATCATAATTTCTCATTTGTATTTCATGCATAATTTCATTTCATCACATTCATTTTTTCTCATCAAGAAAAATTAATTGGGTGATGAATATAAAAATAAATCATATCATGAGAAGAAGATCATATAAATACCAAAAGACATGATTCATATATTAAATCTCCTCTTAAATAAAATACCAAAAGAAATTCTTAGGAGATCATGACATAGATAAAGTTCATTTAATCATGTAGGAGAACAAGATCTCAATTCATGCATATAAAATCTCTCAATTTATTATGAATCATAAAAATTATAATTCCAAAAAACCATGATTCATTTATATAGTAGATAGTAAAAAGAAACAAGGAGATAATGATCTTAATTCATAGAAAGATTTCAAGTATCAAATATTGAGAAATCAATATCATGAATTGAATTATTTTTCTCTTTAGTAAATGGCAAAGAGAAACATAGGAGATCAAATAAGAGATCTTGATTCATAAAAGATTTCATGTTATAAATCTTGAAAAATCAAGATAAAGCTCATTCAAAATTAAATTGTCAAATCAAAATCATTTTCAAAAGATTCACAAAAGTGATACAAATAGATTAATTGATCTCCTTTTTGTAAAACTCGATAAAGTAGGAAAAATAAATTTTTCAAGGAGAAATCTTTCCTCTTTTTAGTCGTTTCAATTCATGTGATTTATTTCATTCAAGCATATCCTTTTTCATTTATGTCAAATAAAAATATGCATCAATTATTTAAAAACCAAAAAAGAACTTTCATTATAGCAAAGATCGATAATCACAAAAATCATCTTGCATAATTTTGAAATATAAATTTATTAAGCATGATCATTATGCATCACTAGTTTGGGCATGACATCAAAACATGATTTCAAAACATTTGATATTTTCATTACATAATTACATCATTATGTATCATCGAAATTGATTTCATCAAACATAAAACATTTTCCATAAAGTTCATTTTGTTTGTTGTAGTCATGCATTTTTCTTTTTAGGTGAATCTGATTTTTCATGCTTAGTTTTTCATACAAAAGCCATGCATCATTAAATCATTAAGCATAATACCACAAGCTATAAATCATTTTCAATCAAAATTGAAAATCATCAAGGAGAAATTTTTTAAAAACATACGTAGGATTATCATTACATTTAAATCTAACATGTTGTTGTATTTTCATAAAACATGTAATTTTCATTATTATTTTCAAAATTACTAGCATGATCCCTTTTTTTATTGGCATTTTCATTACATGCAACTAAAAAAATTATATAATTTTTCTAAACTAAACTAAGAACAACTCATGAAAAACATCAAGTAATTTCAAAGTAAACTAAGGGAGTTTCGTTTGAGTTGTTTACCTCATTGTCGAGAGCCACCAGCGAAGTTCGTCATTTCGTCTTCATTGGTTTGCTCCTCATCTTCGGATGAGCTCGATTCGTCTTTTGGCAACTTCTTCTTACATTCATAGCAAGTAGTTCCATTCTTTTTGTTCTTTAATTTTTGTTTCATGAACTTTTTAAATTTCTTAGTGAAGAATTCAAGTTCACCATCACTCGAGCTTATGCTCAAGTGGTCTTTCGATTGTTCTAAGTCCGAAATCCTTCCTATTCTTTCGAAGGTTGTTCTCAAGTTCGTTTTGTTCAACATGTGCTATAAAATTTATTTCATAGGTCATTAAAGACCCAATTAGTTCTTCAATTGGAAAATATTTCAAATCTTTTGATTCTTGTATTGTCGTTACCTTTGAATCCCAAGTTTTAGAAAGAGATCTTAAAATTTTGTTTACAAGTTTAAAATCCAAAAAATATTTGCTAAGTACTTTTAAACTATTGACGACATTTATAAAATGGGTGTACATGTCTCCAATAGTCTTACTTAGTTTCATTCGAAAAAGTTCAAAATCATGCATCAAAAGATTGATTCTAGACTCTTTTAATCTATTTGTGCCTTCATGAGTTCTAGTATGTGCCAAATCTCATATGTAGTTTCACATAAAGAAACATGATTAAACTCATTTCTATTTAAGGCATAAAATAAGGCATTCATAGCATTTGTATTTAAAGAAAAAGTCTTCTTCTCCAACTCATTCCAATTGTTCATTGGAAGAGAAGATTTTTGAAAACCAAATTTGACTATGTGCTATAAATCGAGATTCAATGATAGCAAGAAAACTCTCATTCAAGTTTTTCAACAAGTGTAGTCCGTCCCATTGAAAAAGGGAGGATGAATGAGAGAGTGACCCTCTTGAAAGCCGAAAAGAGCCATTTATCTTGGGTGTTAAACCAAATGAGAAATATGAGGCTCTGATACCAACTGTTAGGAAAGAGTCAGCACTAAGAGGGGGGGGTGAATTAGTGTAGCGGCAAAACTTATGTTGGTTCAAAACTTTGTTTTGATTAAAACCGGTTCTGATGAAAAACCATTTCGTAAAGGTAATAACTTTGAAACCGTTTGTATATGAAGTGAATGCAATAAGCAAGTAAAGATTTAGTTTGTAGTATATAAATGGCAATAATAGAAATGCAAATGAGAGAACATGCCAATTTTATAGTGGTTCGGTCGTCGTCGACCTACATCCACTCCTCCAATTCCTCTTCCATCGAGGCCACCGGCATCCACTAATGATCTTCCTTTAATAGGCGAAGATCAACCTCCTTCTTACAACTCGATCCTCCTTTTACCGGGTTTAGGAGATAACCCTTATACCCCCACTTACTCTTCTCTCAAACTATTCTAACACTTAGAACTTTGATAGGAGTTCCCATAAGATTGCAGTAGTGTTTCTTTCCTTTTTTTACTCTCAATACTTGTGTTCTTTAACCAGGGATGAGAGGGGTATTTATAGGCTTCAATTGGATTCAAACTTGGAGCCTAAAAACTTTCCATCTCGGGTTTCCTTGGTGCGGGTGGTACCACCGCCCATACTGGGCGGTACCACCGCTAGTGTCAATCTGACACTAACACTGCACTAGGTGGTACAATCACCTAAACAGGCGGTACCACTGCCTGCAGCCTCTCGGAGGCTGTGTCTGGGCAGTACCACTACTTGATACAGTCTCGGAGACTGTGCCACGACGGTGTCACTTCTTGGGTCATTGTTTGGGCCTTTCATTGGGCCCAACATAATCCTTACATAGGCCCAACTGACCCCTAATTGGGTTGGCCTAATTCCAATCCCAATTACATGCTAACTATGAAATTAAGGACATTTCCTAAGCTAAACAAGTCTCTATGTCTTGGTTTCTTCCAGCAAACTTCCGGCGATGTTCCGGCGAACTTTTGACGATCTCTCGACAATGTTCCGGCGGACTCCTGGCAAGCTCTTGGACTTTACGACGATCTTCTTGGCCAGTTCCGACGAGCTTCTTTGGCAAGCTCCAGGACTTCTCGGTCAATTCCGGTAGACCTTTCGATGAACATCCGGACTTCCGATGAACTCTCAAACTCCCAACGAAATCGCGTTCTTGACTCCGGGACTTTATTTTGCTTTATGCCTTGCATCATAGTTAATCCTGCACATGTAAAAAGCCACTTCGATCTAAACAATTATTACTAAAGTTGAATCTAGTGTTGTCCGATATGTCATTGGTTAATCGGTGCTTCGTCCGAATCTTCGGTGCATTATCCTCTCTTGCGGCCTATTGCCCAATCGCTAGTTAACCTCCGTAATTTCGATTTACTTGGTGCAATGTCCGCTCTTCTTGGCCCGATGCCCAAGATCTGGGCTTGAAGCCTTTTGCCGATACATCGACCGTTCCTCTAGCCCGATGTCCAATCTTCTAACATTTTTCACTTCGACTTAACATGATTCTCTTCTTGCTTTAATTGTTTCTCCTTGATCGAAGCTACCTGCATCACTCAAAACACATATCAAATCAAAATACTTATCAATTAGTTTCATCATCAAAATTCGAGATTCAACAAAGCATCCATAGTATGAGGCTAGAATAAAGAAAACATTTATTAGTGGCCATCAACTTTGCAAATAACCCAACCCATTGTTCACTCTTCAGTTGCAACTCTAGTTGATGTGTGGCAGGATAAAACTCTAGAGGAATTCTATATAGATTAATCTTTGAGGGGAATCAATCTTTGGAACATTATAGGGGTTCCACCCTCCTAGAAGTCGGCCATATGGTTGCAATTGTAGATAGATCTTATTCTCAAAGAGATGGAGGCAACATGCTTATATAAGGCTCCAAACCCTAGCCCTAGGGGCTGCTTCCTAAGTGAGTTACCCCTTTTACCCACAACCCTAGCCAATCGAACCAATAAAAAAAGGGGGGGGGACGGCTAGGAAGCCCAAAGGCCCAAATATAATCCCTAGCCACTCTTCTTTATAGGATAGAGATGGCTATGTGGGGTTTATTATAATCTCATTGGATTTTTATTAGCTGCTTCTTGGTTGAGTAGGACCCAACCCTACTAGGGTCTTATTAAGCCCGCCCTCACCAAATCAACCTTGTCCTTAATGCTGAGGTTCCATGAACTCAGGGAATTGAGTCTTCAGTGTTAGGATTGGAGCGGCACTAAGAGGGGGGGGTGAATTAGTGCAGCGAATTAAAACTAGTAGGTTTGAAACTGATTCCGTAAAATGCGAGGATATTTCGATCAATAGCAACTAGAGTAAAGTGAAGAATAAAAACTTGCTTCTATGTAGATAATGATTGCAGAAAAATAACAACTCACACATTCAAGAAACACATAGATTTAAAGTGGTTCGGTCAAAATGACCTACATCCACTTGCGAAGCCTTCTTCGATGAGGCCCCCAACTTCCACTAGCAAATCACTTTGAAGGGGAAGGACAAACACCCCTCTTACAACCTTTACAAGTGGTTCACACTCTTACAAAATTTCAGCAAGAAAGAAAGGGAGGTGAACACTCAAGCAATTTTGAAAGTAAGACTTGCTAAGGCTTTGCTAAGACCCTTTTTTTTACTCTATTGCTTCTCAAAGAGTTGTAATCTCAGCTGAGAATAGAGGGGTATTTATAGGCCTCAAGAGGATTCAAATTTGGGCTCCAAAATTTGAATTCTCTTCGGTTCCCGAAGCTAGCGGTGCCACCGCTTGTCAGTGGCGGTGCCACCACCTGTCAGTTTTGACACTGACAGTGTACTGGGCGGTGCCACTGCCCAGTCCAGCGGTGCCACCGCCTGGCTCTCGGGTGCTGGGCGGTGCCACCGCCTGGCTCTCGGGTGTTGGGCGGTGCCACCACCAAGTAGGGCGGTTCCACCGCCCAGTATTATTGGTTACTGGTTGGGCTTTAAGTCCGGCCCACACCAGGTTTCATTTTGGGCCTAGTTGGCCCCTAATCAAGATATAGGATTATTTCTTAATCCTAACCTTAATTACATGCAAACTACGTAACTAAAAAACATAATCCTAAGCAAGTTTTTAACCGGCGAACTTCAAGTCTTGTTCCGGCGAGCTTTCCGGCGATCTTCCGATGGACTTCCGATACGCCCTTGGATTTCTTCTGACGGACTCCCAGCTAGCTCCCGATCTTGTGGTGAAATCAACGAGTAGCCGAGCCTTCTCGGTGATCTCTGCGAACCTCCGATGATCTCTTCGACGGACTTCCGAAAACTCCGACAAGTCCCCGATTTCTTCTCGATTGGTTCCGGCAGCATCTCCGACGAATCTTCGGACTCTCAAACACCCATCGAACTTGATTCCGGTAGACTCGCTTTATGTCTTCAAGCTTTCGTAGTTAATCCTGCATACTTATCTCAACATATGGATTAGATAAAACATGACAATTGACTTCATCATCAAAATCCGAGATTCAACATTCAGCTCCTTATATAATTCCCATGTGGCATCTTCGAGTGGTAAATTATTCCAATGCACTAATACTTCAGTAGAGGGATGTCGACGATGCATCACGATTTTGCAATCGAGGATGGCTTATGGTTGGGCTTGAATATCTCCATCATCAACGGTATTGGGTAGTTGGATCTAGGGTGACTCGTGTTCTCCCAACTTGGGCTTCAATCATGACACGTAGAAGACAAGATGAATTTTGGCATCCTCAGGCAATTTAAGTCTGTATGCATAGCTCCAATACCTCTATGATCTGATAGGGCCAATAAAAACGTGGAGATAGCTTATGAAGGCTCGTGTGTTGATGAAGAGTTGCTTGTATGGCTATATGCAAAGATAAATCCAATCTCCTATTGAAAATTCTCTTTCGCTTCATCGTGTGTCGGCTTGCTGCTTCATTCTAGCTTGAGCGGTAGAGAGATTATCCTTTAGCAACTATAGGAGTTTGTCCCTATCAATTAAATCTTGATCGACCTAATCTACCTTAGTTGAGCTAATTACACACTTTGGAATCATAGGGGCCGACTGATCATATAGTGCTTCATATGGGGCATATTTTATAGATGAATGATATAGTATTATACTACCATTTGACCTAGGGAAGCCATTTTGCCCACTCCTTTGGTCGGTCACTAGCGAAACACCGAAGGTACATCTCTAAACACCTGTTCACCACCTTTGTTTGGCCATCAGTTTATAGATAATATACTGTGCTCATCTTGAGTTTGGTGCCCTGTAATTGAAATAACTTGGTCCAAAATTTACTGATGAAGATCTTGTCATGATCACTTACAATGGACCTTAGCATCCTATGCAGTTTAACAATATTTTCTATGAAATCTGAGCAATATTAGTAGTAGTGTAGGGATTTCGCACAGCACAAAAATGAGCATATTTCATAAGTAGATCAACCACCACGAGGATTGTGCTTTTTACCTTTGGAAGATAGCAGCCCTTCGATGAAGTCCATGGATATGTTAGTCCACACCGAGTCCAGTATAGGTAGTGGTTGTAGCTTCCCTGGACTCGTCACTATTTCACTCTTTTGCTGTTGACATATATCACATTGTGCCACATATTCAAAAATAATTTTTTTCATCCCTCTCCAATAAAAATTTTGCTTCACTCTTTTGTAGGTTCTCAAAAATCTAGAGTGCCCTACTGAAAGTGTAGAGTGCATTTCGTGCAAGATGATTTTGATGCAAGGGGAGTTGAGTATAAGCACAATGTGACCTTTGTAGCGTAGACCCCTCGAATCCCAAGTGTAGTGGGCTATTGCACTTGGATCCTCCAATTTTTTTATGATGTTGCTGATCTTTGGATCCTTCTTCTATTCCTCCTTAATATCTTTAAATAAGCCGATGGTAGGAAGGGAGATGGTTGAAAATTTAGCTTACTTAGGTAGCCATGAGAGTGCATCCACAACAACATTTTCTTTCCCTTTTTTGTAAATAATTTCATAATCAAATCTTATAAGTTTGGTTACCTATTTTTGCTACTCATAAGATGATATCTTCTGCTCCAAAAAGTACTTGAGGCTTCTATGGTCGGTTTTAATTTGAAATCGTCGGTTGATCAGGTAGGGTCTCCACCTCGTTACTGCGTGCATAATGATGAGCATCTCCTTATCATATATTGACATTTTTTTATGGGAGAGAGACAACGCCTTGCTGGTGTATGCAAGTGGTCGACCATCTTGTATGAGAATGGCTCCAATTCTAACTTCAGATGCATCAGCCTCAATGATGAAGGGTCGGTTGAAATCTAGTAGCGCTAGCACTGTCGTCGTCGTCATGGCTACCTTAAGTTTGTCGAAGGCAACGAAGGCTTTGTCTGAACATTGGAAGGCATCTTTTTTTAGTAGAGAAGTGACTGGTGCATTAATCTTCCCATAGTCTTTCACAAATTTTCAGTAGTAGCCCGTTAGTCCAAGGAACCCGCATAGTAATTTTACATTTATAGGTTTTGGCCAGCCCTACATTGCTTCAATTTTTGTTGGGTCTACTGCCACTCCTTTTGATATTAAGGGCCCAAGGTACTCTACTTTTTGCTAGAGAAAGTGACACTTTGGTTGCTTAACAAAAAGAGTATTCTCTTGAAGGATCATTAAAACAATCCATAAATGCTGAAAGTGAGTCTCAAGAGAAGGGTTGTAAATGAGAATATCATCAAAAAATTGTTAGGATCAAAAGTGGCACTGAGAGGAGGGGTGAATTAGTGCAGTGGAAAAATTACATCGATTCGAAAGTCTTCGTATGATAAAAACAGGTTTCGACTCAAATCATTTGTTTCACTTGAATAAGTAGAGAAGAGAAGTTTGAGCAGTTTGCAATGTAGTAAAGTTGAATGCAATAAAGAGAATTTGCAGTAAGGAAAGAACACACCAAAATTTATATTGGTTCGGTCATTGTGACCTACATCCACTTTCGATTTCTCCTCCGTCGAGGTCACCGACGTCCACTAATAGTCCTCCTTCAATATACGAAGACCAATCACCTCTTTATAGTGCTTTCTCCTTTTCACAGGTTTAGGAGATAACCCTTACAAGCCTCACTCCTCTTTCTTGGATGATTACAAAACTAAGAGAGGGAGGAGGAGGAATCTTCTCACTTTTACAACACTTTTAACACCCTAACACTTCAGATTTTTCCACCCTTGTGATTGCACTTCATTACCCTTTCATGCAGAAAAGGATGGGGTATTTATAGGCCTCAATAGCTTCAGAATTGGAGATAAAAAATATCATATCTCCAGATTTTGAGGTACTGGTGGTACTACCGCCATTATTGGGTGGTACCACCGCTTGTAGATTCACATTGGTCAGTACCACCACTCAGTCTGGGTGGTACCATCACTTGATAGAGCTTCGGAGACCGAGCTCTAGTAGTACCACTACCCAGAGCACCTAGGAGACTGAGTCCCAAGCGGTGCCACTGCCGGCCCTAGCGGTGCCACCGCTGGCCGTGACTTCAAGTGTTGAATGGGCTCGTTCAATCGGCCCAATTTAGCCCTGTTAAGGACCTAGTTGGCCCCTAACTGAGTTAGTGGGATTACCTCTCAATCCTAACTCAACTTAAGGTCTAACTATGATAATTAAGATATTTAACATAGCATTATTAGTCCGGTACGTCAATTGTTCTTCCGTTGAGCTTTCGATAATCTTTTGGCAAACTTCCGATGATCTCTCAGCAATATTCCAGCGGACTTCTAGCAAGCTCCTAGACTTCATGATGATCTTCTTGGTGAGTTCCTACGAGCTTCTTTGGTAAGTTCCTGGACTTCTTGGTTAATTCCGATAGAACTTTCGATGAACGTTCGGACTTCCATCGAACTCTCGAACTCCCAACAAAATCTCGATCTTGACTCCAGCACAATATTTGCTTTATGTCTTACCGCTATCATAGTTAATCTTGCACACTTTTCTCAACATATAGATTAGATCAAATAATTTACCAATTAATTTCATCATCAAAATCTGAGATTCAACAATCTCTCCCTTTTTTTTGATGGCAATCAATTGATGACAGAGTTAACTTTAACTCCCCCTATCTATATGCCATGCTTGAGAAAAGACATTCTTGAATTTAAGACTTTTGAATTCAAGCGTCAAACTGATAAGTTATTTTCATTTAAACTTATCAACATGTACATCATGATACTTATCATGATTTACTAATTCAAAATACGATACCACGTATTTATCAATAAAAATGATGTTAAGGCATGATATCCATTTTCAAATCTAATGATGATAGACAATCATCATTTTCAAATATGATATGAGTTTCGAATATGACAATTCATCATTTTGTGGAAAGATTCCAATACAAAATATGAAATAAAGCATGGTAATCTCAATGCTTCATCATAATGATAGATATTTATCAATTTTATATGAAATCAAGTATGATACTAGGAATAAAACATTTACAAATAATCATGCCACATTCCGATACATTTCAAGCAAACATCTTGATAATTTTTAAGTATGTATTTGACAATACCAATCATATTTGCTCATATTTCAAGCATTCGCAAGACAGTCAATCATTTACAGTACATTGTATGCATTTATCTAAAGCATCAATACATTTTATGCATTTTTCTAAGACATTCATTTTGTCATCAATTTACCACATTTCTCCCCCTTTGTCATTAACTAAAAGGAGAACAATTCAACAATACAAGTGTGGTAAAAATTCAAGCAAATTTTACACCAATGTATCCAAGAAATAAATGAAGGTAAGCAAAACTTTGCATGATAATTTCTTTTTGGATAAGCTAACATTTTTACTCAAGGGCTTTTTGGTTTTTCTTTTAGATGTGCAAGTTTCTTTCTTCCTTTGTCATAAGAAGAAGAGGAAGGAAAGAGTCAATTACAAACCAAATTCATGAAGGGATTAGAACCAAGTCAAATTCGAAATGATGAGTTTCATTAAATCATGCTTTAATTTCAACAAGGAGAAGGGATTTATGAAAAGGATCAAGTGTATCATAAATCAAATCCGTTACACACTAAATTAAATCACCATTCTTGCAAGTGATCATTACACACTAAAAATTCATAAAATTTTTCTTTCATGAGAAAAGTAAGGAAGAAGCATCAAATGAAGGATTAAAAATCCTTCAATAAGACTTCATAAATCAAATACATTTCTCATTGAAAATTCATAAGAGTGAAATCCATGAGAGATGCATTTATCAATGAATTCCATGAGTGAAGGGACTAAGTATACAAAAAATCATTAAGTGATGAAGCAAGGGTCTGAAGTAAACTTGATACCAAGGAAAACAAAATAAATTCACAAAAGTTCCATTCATGAAGTACATTAAGAGAAAGATAGTCCAGAAAAGAAATACAATAAACTCATGCATTCGAACAATTTAACATCCATAACTCCCTTCTAATAAAATCAAATTGTTCTTCATTTAAGGGTTTTGTAAAAATATCAGCTAATTGATGTTTTGTATCAATAAATTCTAGAGATATGTCATAGTTATTAACATGATCTCGTATAAAGTGATGCCTAATATCAATATGTTTAATTCTAGAGTGTTGAATAGGATTTTTTGTTAAGCATATTGCACTAGTGTTATCACACTTTATAGGTATGTTTTTCAGGTGAATTCCATAATCCTTTAAAGTGTTTTTCATCCATATAACTTGAGCACAGTATGCTCCTACTGCTATATACTCATCTTCGGTTATAGATAATGTAACCAAGTTTTGTTTCTTGGAAGACCAAGAGACAAAGTGCGTGTCCTAAAAATTGATATGTTCCGGATGTGCTTTTTCTATCTATTTGGCAGCTAGCAAAATCAGCATCGACATAATCAAGCAATTCAAAGTTTTTAGATTTTGGATATCATAATCCTAGTTTAGGAGTTTCTTTTAGGTATCTAAAAATCCTTTTAACAACTTTAAAATGAGATTGCTTGGGGTTAGATTGAAACCTAGCACAAATTCCTACGCTAAACATGATGTTCGGTCTAGTTGCGGTGAGGTATAGTAAACTACTTATCATACCCCTATAAGCTTTTTTATTAAAGCTTTCTCCACTTTTATCAATGTCTAACTTAGTGGAGGTACTCATAGAAGTATTGATAACCTTTGAACTATCTATGTTAAACCATTTTAGCAAGTCTAATGTATATTTTGTTTGACTAAGAAAAATACTGTCATTAAGTTGTTTGATTTGTAAGCCTAAAAAAAAGGTTAGTAACTCATTTCAAACTCTAGACTCATACTCTTGGCAAATGATTCACATAAAGATTTATTATTAGAACAAAAAATGATATCATCAACATAAATTTAAACAATAAAAAATTTATTTTCAAAATTTTTAATAAACAATGTGTTGGAAAATCTTGGGGGCAACATCACATGCGCAACGGAAGAACAAGAAAAACAAAATCTCTAATTTCCCAAAAAGATGTTCGTCATCATGCGAAGATTGGTGCACAAAACTCCGCGAAACAAACTACGTATAGAATAGATTGTGTTACCTAGGGAGATCGTATATCCATGTTTCCTTGTAGATCTCTAGGAGAGGGTGAATGAGGTCAAGCGTCCTCCTCTCTAGTGGTAATCCGCACATCAGGGTTGCGACAACACTCCTCAAAACTCTAGGCTTGCTTTGAGGTGGAGAAGGGGAGGAGAATAGGAGAGGCAAACAAAGACTCTAGCCTATGAGGCTCTGAATCCCTCCTATTTATAGAGGTCCCCTGTCAAACCCTAATGGATCCTCCCCTAGTGGGTATTGGATTTGCATCCAATTACCCAAGCCTTTTAGATTAGTGGATTTCTATCCAATAATCTCTCATGGGCTCTTATTGGATCTCGTCCATGGGATCCAATAATTCAGGGGCTTATTGGATATCCAATAAGATAGGGACTTCGGTAGATATCTCATATCTGAACCTCTACTCATCATAATGCCTACCATATATGTGTGACTCTCTAGGCCCAATATCGAGCTGGCCGTGAGTTATAACTATCAGAACTCCTTCTAGCTCAGTGAATTATTATCTCTGTAATAATTCACTCGACTCATCGACTACGGACATACTAGGCTACTACACCGTAGTCCCCAAACGATACAGGAGAATCCAATTCATTAGACCTATTTGGCCTCAGTTACCATGTACCTATAATCTCTCATCTATCTAATATCCCAGAGACCGTATATCGAGCATGGTGCTGTCAGACCCATACGGTTTCTACTCGAGTCTCGCTCTAATCGGATTCTCTTAGAGAATTCTTTCTCTCTCAACCCGAATGACCTTAGCCAGGGATTTGTCTGAGCAAGAACACATGGGATATTCCTCTTATGACGCCGAAAGTGGATGATCCTCTATCGATACTCAATAGCCCTCGTAAGGTCGACTACCACTCCCAATGATAAACTGTACTAGATATGGGATATCCAAACCTATAAGTTTGATATCAAAGAGTGGAGCACTCATATAGGACATCCTTGGTGTCTCAAGTCTAAGGACCAGATACACCACTAGGACTACGGAATCGCTGTCTGACAATAAGGTATCATCAATTTGTTAAGCATATTGCACTAGTGTTATCACACTTTATAGGTATGTTTTTCAGGTGAATTCCATAATCCTTTAAAGTGTTTTTCATCCATATAACTTGAGCACAGTATGCTCCTACTGCTATATACTCATCTTCGGTTATAGATAATGTAACCAAGTTTTGTTTCTTGGAAGACCAAGAGACAAAGTGCGTGTCCTAAAAATTGATATGTTCCGGATGTGCTTTTTCTATCTATTTGGCAGCTAGCAAAATCAGCATCGACATAATCAAGCAATTCAAAGTTTTTAGATTTTGGATATCATAATCCTAGTTTAGGAGTTTCTTTTAGGTATCTAAAAATCCTTTTAACAACTTTAAAATGAGATTGCTTGGGGTTAGATTGAAACCTAGCACAAATTCCTACGCTAAACATGATGTTCGGTCTAGTTGCGGTGAGGTATAGTAAACTACTTATCATACCCCTATAAGCTTTTTTATTAAAGCTTTCTCCACTTTTATCAATTAGTAAACTCATTCTCTAATGAGCACCTGTATTGTATCCCTAGTGTCCCCACACGAGCAGCTATGAGACCAGCTGCATCCATCATATGGATGGGTATACATCACACTAGTCTATCCGGTTATCACGATGTCCCTCTCGAGTAACTTATGATCGGGATTATTTAGGATCTGTGTTTAAAGTGAATCGGTCTCATTATCGGGATCTCATCACGATCCTATTTCCATTGCACAGATCCAAGGACATCATAATATATATATATGCATATATGCAATAGATAATATAAAATAATAAATGTCAAAATATAATAAGTAAAAAGATTTCGTGTTAAGTCAAACGTGCCATCACTCGTGTGATTGGCTTATTGGGCACCTATGACTAGCAATCTCCCACTTGACCTAAAGTCAATCACCTATGTGTCTGATCCCCATCAAACTCCTGTGATGCTCAAAGACAATCTGAGACAACGGCTTTGTCAGTGGATCTGCAATGTTATTTTCAGATGGAACTCTTTCCACTACTACATCTTCTCGGGTCATAATCTCTCTAATAAGTTGGAACCTCCTCAGAACACTTCTGATTAGACCCGGGTTCCCTTATTTGAGTAATCGACCTGTTGTTGTCGCAATATAAGAAATCATCTCCTTGCTACTTAGTTCAACTCCTGGATCTATGATGAACTTCTTCATCCAGACTCCCTCCTTTTGTTGCATCTGTTGCAGCAATGTATTCCGCCTCTATGGTTGAGTCAACAGTAGTATTTTGCTTGGAACTCTTCCAGCATACTGCTCCTCCATTCAAGGTGTACACATACCCCGAATTCGACTTGCTATCATCGACATCAGACTGAAAACTTGAGTTTGTGTAGCGTTTAACCTTGAGGCTATTACCTCCATATACTAGTAAAAGATCCTTAGTCCTTCTCAAGTACTTAAAGATACACTTTACTGCATTCCAGTACTCCAAGCCTGGATCCGCCTGATACCTGCTCGTGATACTAAGAGCATGCGCTATATCAGGCCTAGTACATAGCATGACATATATGATAGACCCTATCACCGAGGCATAAGGTATCATATCTATGTTTGCCCTTTCTTCTGGAGTCTTTGGGGACATACTCCTAGAAAGCGATATCCCATATCTCATCAGTATAAGACCTCTCTGGGAATTTTTCATACTAAACCTTTTGACAATGGTTTCTATGTACCTTGACTAGGACAAGCCAAGCATCCTCTTGGATCTATCTCTATAGATCTGAATCCCCAAGATATAGGATGCTTCCCCTGAGTCCTTCATAGAGAAGTGTCTAGATAATCAAGCCTTTACTGTGGATAGCATTCCTACATCATTCCCAATGATCAGGATGTCATCCACATATAACACTAAAAAGGTGATAGCGCTCCCACTTACCTTCCTATACACACAAGACTCATCTTTGTTCTTAATGAAGTCATAAGATCTGATTGCCTCATCAAATCTTATATTCCAACTTCGAGAAGCTTGCTTTAGTCCATAAATGGATCAAAGAAAGGTGCACACCTTATTTGGATAGTCCTTGGCCATGAATCCCTCAGGTTGTATCATATACACCTCCTCATCGAGGTTCCCAGTGAGGAATGTAGTTTTCATATCCATCTGCTAGATCTCATAATCATAGTGTGCTGCAATAGCCAATAGAATTTGGATGAATTTTAGCATTGCTACAAGTGAGAAGGTTTCATCATAATCAACACATTGCCTTTGACAATACCCCTTAGCCACTAGCCTTGCTTTATAGGTCTCTACCTTTCCATCGACTCCAATCTTTTTCATAAAGATCCACTTGCAACTGATGGGTACAATACCTTCGGGCGTATCAACTAGGTACCAAACCTTGTTGGAGTACATAGAATCCATCTCAGAATTCATGGCTTCTTGCCACTTCCCAGAGTCTATACTCATAATAGCCACCTCGTAGGTCTGAGGATCAATATCCTCAATATCTTCTCCCCTAATATGTCCCATATATCTCTCAGGAGGATGAGATACTCTACCAAACCTACGTAAAGTTGGAACTTGTGTGTTAGGTACCTGAACAGACTTGGGCTGTAGAGTGGTGCTTGCGCTTGGTTCTCCAACCTCACTCAACTCTATCATGCTCCCACTATCTTCGCCAAGAATGTGTTTCTTCTCATGGAACACTGCTCTCTGTTGAATCTCGGATTTTGATGATGAAACTAATTGATTGTGTTTAGATGTTTAACTGCATTTTGAGTGATGCAGGTCTACTCGATCAGGATTAGACAGTTGACGCAGAAGGAATTGACGTTGCGCCGGAGGAGATCACATTAGGATATTGGACGGTAGGACGCTTCGGACATCGGGCATCGGGCCAAGGAGAGCGGAATTGCACCAAGGATATCGGGGTTGTGGAGGTCAACCACCGATTGGGCAACAAGCTGCAAGAGAGAACGATGCGCTGAAGAATCGGACGAAGCGCCAACCAATGACGTGCTGGGCAACAGAATGTCAATTCGCGTTGTAATAATTGTCTAGATCGGAGTAGAGTTTTGGCTTGTGTGTGCAGGATTAACTACGATAATGATGAAGACATAAAGCGAAATAAAGTGCCGGAGTCAAGCGCGAAGGATTCGTTGGGAGTTCGAGAGTTCGACGGAAGTCTGAAGGTTCGTCGGGAATGCTGTCGGAACTAGCCGAGAATGAGTAGGGAGCTTGCTGAAGGGTTTTTCGGAAGCTCGCCAAAAGGTTCGTCGGAAGTTCACGGAGCTCACCGAGAAAGATCGGAGCTTGCCAAAGAAGCTCGTTGGAACTCGCCAAGATCAAATCGTGAAGTCTAGGAGCTTGCCGGGAGTCCGCAGAATGGTTTCCAAGAGTTTATCGGAAGACCGTCGGAAGTTCGCCGAAAGCTGGCCGGAAGAAGTCTTGACTTATGGACTTTGTAATAGCTTAGAAAATGTCTTTAAATTTGTAGTTAGCACGTTAATTAGGGCTAGGATTAGGTGTTAATCCTATGACCCAAGTAGGGGCCAATTCGGCCCAAGTTCGGACTGGTTTGGGCCAATTTTGGAGCCCAACCAGTGAGCTGAAATAGTGTAGGCGGTGGCACCGCCCAGAGGCCGAGAGTTGGGCGGTGGCACCACCTGGGCTGGGCGGTGGCACCGCCAGCATCGGGAACATAAGAGAATTCAAATTTTTGGAGCCCAACTTTGAATCCTCTTGAGGCCTATAAATACCCCTCAATTCTCAGCAGAGAGAACAACTTTTTGAGCAGCAAGTGATTGAGAGAAAGGTCTTAGAAAAGTCTTAGCAATCCTTGGTTTTCAATTTGCTAGTGTTCACCTCCTTCTTTCTTGAAAATCTGTAAGAGTGTGAACTGCTTGTAAAGAGTTGTAAGAGAGGTATTTACCCTTCCATTTCAAGAGATTTGCTAGTGGAAGGTGGGAGCCTCGTCGAAGAGGGGCCTCGCAAGTGGATGTAGGTCATTTGACCGAACCACTTTAAAAACGGCGTAATCTCTGGTTTGCATTTCATTGTTGCTATTCACATTACTGCAAACTTTCTTACTTGCTTTATTTACTCATTACCTTAGCTGCTCTACTATACGAATACGCTTTCAAGTTCAATTTTTACCGTACGAAAGATTTATCAAAACCGACGTTTTAATCCGCTGCACTAATTCACCCCCCCCCCCCCCCTCTTAGTGCTCTTGATCCTAACAATTGGTATCAGAGCCCGGTATTTCTCATTTCGGATTTACACCCGAGAGAAATGGCTCTTCATGGCTTTCAAGAGGGCTTTTCAGTTTTTCGTCCACCGTTGTTTAACGGATTGGACTAGACTTATTGGAAAACTCAAATGAGAGTTTTCTTGATTTCTATGAATTTGGATTTATGGAATATTGTTGAAAACGGTTTTCAACTTCCGTCTAAACCGATGAACGAATGGTCGGATTTGGAGAAGAAGCATTTTTCTTTAAACGCAAAGGCTATGAATGCCTTATTTTGCGCTTTGGACAAAAATGAGTTCAATCGGATTTCTATGTGCGAAACGGCTTTTGATATTTGGCGAACACTTGAAATCACACACGAGGGAACTAGTAGAGTCAAAGACTCGAAAGTTAACATTTTATTGCATGATTTTGAGCTTTTTCGAATGCAACCAAGCGAGACTATAGGCGACATGTACACCCGTTTCATGGATGTCATCAATAATCTAAGAGTTCTTGGTAAATCTTTTTCGAATTTTGATCTCGTAAGTAAGATCTTAAGATCCCTTCCAAAAAGGTGGGATCCTAAAATAACCGCAATACAAGAGATAAAAAATTTAAATGATTTTCCATTAGAAGAATTAATCGGGTAATTAATAACCTATGAAATAACACTTTTGGAACATTTTGAACCCGATGAGCACTTGAACCACCTTCCAAAGAATAGGAAGGATTTGGAACTCCGAACAAATGAATACCACATGAGCGATGACTCAAGTGATGAGGACAATGATGAACTTGAACTTCGAACACTAAATCTTAATAAGTTCATTAAACAAAAATCTAAAATAAACAATGAACTTGAACGGAGGAAGAGGCCAAAGAAGAGGAAGGCAACCAAGGATGAATCAAGAACTTTCAAAGGTGAAATGGCGAATTGGGCTTTGATGGGCTTCGACTACAAGGTAAGAAACGCAACTCTCTTGAATTATTTTGAAATTACTTGAAGTTTTTCATGAGTGCTTAATTTAGATAGTAGGAATAGGAAATAAAAAATTGTTTTTCAAAAATTATATCATGTTTTTCTTTTTAGCATCTTTGAAAAATTAAAAAGTTGATCATGAAAAGTATATTGCTAAGGTTTCACGCATATTATGTTTTGAAATGTTGAATAATGTATGCAACATTAGGAATAATAATTATATGATATGTGATAATGCTTAGGATTAATTCATGCTTGTGTATCTTGATGATTTTATGTCATGCATTAGTTTTTGAAGTAAATGTTGATTTAAAACTCTCATTTTAGATTAACATGTTTTTTGGTCTAATCGTTTTTATGACGAATTAAGATGACATTCTTATGACATATTAAGATGACATAGTGCATGTACATCTATGTATGAATTTCTTGATAGTCTTTTGATGATAGATATGATATCATGATGTGTTTGGTCTTGACGGGTTCATGACGAAACTTATGTTTCTATTTTAAATGATGATACATGTTTTCACAAAAGACTTGAATACCCTCACATGAAATCAATTGTATGAAATTGAAATGAATTGAGATTAATGAATTTATTTTACCAATCTTGTGAATCTCATGAAAATAAACATGATAATATTTTGAAAATAAATGAGTGTATCATGCTTTTGGTCTTAATGATTTCTCTTGAACATACTTTTTTAAATCATACTTGATGATGAATATCAAGATATTAAAAGGATGTTATCATGGAATCATGCTTGATGATTTGTTTTATGAAATTTACCTTTCCGTCTTAAATGTTGACACTTGTTTTATTAAAGGTAAATGCATGCTTATAAGAAGCAAATCACATGAATAGAAATTTATAAAAACGAAATGTGATCCTCTATCTTATCGACTTTTCAATAAATCTATGCTTGTCATGTATGAATTTATTGAATGTGACTTTGAGGATGATTTCGGATTTCACAAATGCTTGATTCATACTTATGACATGAGACACATTTTAAATATGAATCATGTTCAATGCTTCAATCATGTTATATCTCCCTTAATTCATTTTATTCTCCTAGATTTATTTACCAAAGAGGAGAAATCTTCCGAATGAATGAAATGATACAAATGAATCATTTATCGATATATCTTTTTGAAATATCTTTTTAATGTGATGTTGATAATTTGAGATACCTATTGGAATTCATGACATGAGATAATTGAATCCTTGACTTACTCTTTATATGGCTTGAAAATAGATGTGTAAAATCTTGCTTGATGAGTTGTTTTATAAGATTTTGCCTTTACATCTTGAACTTTCATGCTTATCTTGATTTGGTATATAAAGACTAAGGCATGTTTAGATGAAAAAGAATCACTTAAAAAATGCTTTTCCCATCTGATCGAGATTAATGAATTTATGATATTTTGTGAATCTCGAAATTGATTTTGATGACTTGATTATGAGTTTCAAGTTAATGACTTGATTTGAATGAGTTTTATCTAAATCATGATCTTGATCTTGCAAAATTGGAATCACAAATAATATCTTTTGGTATTCATGAATTGATACTCACAATATGAAAGTATTGGTATTCATGACTTGAATTTGATTGAAACATTGCATGCTTAAATTAATCATTCTCCTTTGTTTAAAAAATTCTTTAAATGCCTTATGTGATGATTGAAAATTAATTTGTTTTATGATGAATCACGAATCATAATCTTGATCTCTTGAAATTTATAACATGAAATCCTTTATGAATCAAGATTTCTTACTCTTTATTCTCTTACATTTTGAGAAAATTTTCAATATGAATCATAAGTGTTCTTATGCATGAATTGAAATCTTTTTCTCCTATGTTTCCTTTTGTGATTTACTAAAGAGAATATCCTTTTTGAAAATTCTTGACTTAAAATTTATTTAAAAATCTCTTATTATTTGATCTCCTAAGATTTTCCCTTGATTATTTATGAGGCTTTTCAAAAAGAAATCATGCCTTTTGGTATTCACATACTCTAATATTTTATGATATGATTTTTATGTAATTCCTTGTATTTATGAAATGTTTATCGCATCACCCAATTATTTTCTCCTTGATATTCCTTATGTGATGATATGAATACATGAAATATTCATTAATTTGTTTTGATGAAAAGTTATGATCATGAATGGTAGGATGCAATTTGACAAATTAATACCATCATGATTTGAAACATTTATGATTTGAAATTATACATGCAACACTTGTGCCTTCTAATTATGATGTGATGTATTGCATATAATGTAAATCATGATTTAAAATGCTATGAGTTGTTGCTAAAATGATGAATTATAAATGTTGATTTAATGTTTTGTATCATGAATGCTCTAAATGATGAATGTTTAGTATCATGATCAAAATGTTGATAAATAGTTAAAAATTTTAGTATCATGTATGATATCCTCATAATGTTGATCGATTTATTCAATATCGTGCATGAATGAAATATAAGGTTTTTAAAAATGTGCATATTCTAATTTGAAAATATAATGATGCACAAATAAGATTGACTTACCTTTGTCATAATTGATGTAAAGGGTCTTCCCTTCTTTTTGACAATGACAAAGGGGGAGATAGCTAATTTGCACAAGTCAAGAAGATGCAAAAACTTGATTGCTAGCTTGCCTATCTTAAGTAGCAAAGATTGCTAACTTGCTTATTTCAAGAAGCAAAAGTTGTCTTCTTGAACATCACTATCTTGCCTATCTCAATAAGCAAAACATGCTAACGTGCACATCTAGCAAACTTGTATATTTTAAGAAGCAAGGGTTGCTTTCTTGAACATCTCAAAACTTCTAGCTTGCATGTTCTAAAAATATTGTAAAATTTGCTAGCTTGTATGTAGTAAAACTTGCATATCGTAAAAGTTGCTACCTTGTAGAGAAGCAAAGAATTGTTATCTCAAAAGAAGCAAAAATTGTAAAACTTAGAAAACTTGTAATATAATTGCTCTTGCCATGCTTTGTATCAAAAATAGGTTGATATCCTTAAAAGCATCGCATTAAATTTTTTAGTATCGCAATATATCACATGTATCGCAAATTGAATTTTTGAGACTATTTTTAACAATTGATGTCTTTCATGACATGATTTCTTTGCATTTTTGTCTTGTATGTATCATGTGATGATTGAAATATTGATTGATGCAAATTCATAATTTATGTAAAAGTCTAAATCATTGGTTCCTCGCCTTCTTTTCGGCAATGACATAGGGGGAGAAAGATTACTAGCTCAAGGCAAATGCTGACTAGCTTGTACTCTTCCCTACTTTTCGACAAAAACAAAGGAGAGAAAGCTTTTGCTAGTTAGAACATGCAAAGAAAAGCAAAGTGCAATCTTGCACAAGAAGCAAGTGTTGAATTGCCATGATTGAACTTAAGAATCTTACTATGCTTTTATGCTTATATGTTGTGATGAAAATCTAGCTTCACATTACAAAAACTTGAATATCTTTTAAAATAGCTAGAGCTACTTCTCCTTTTTGTTGATGACATAGGGGGAGAAGTATATTGATGACTTCATGCATTGAATTGAATATTTTATATATTTGCATGATGGTTTAAATGTTTTTCATAACATGTGACGAATTTTGCTTGGAATTAGGATAATCCAAGTGTTCTATCAATGGCATATTGATAGGGGGAGTTTGTTAAAACTCCGGGGAGTTAAGGTTAACTCCGATAGTCATCAATTAGTTGTCATCATCAAAAAGGGGGAGATTGTTGAATCTCGGATTTTGATGATGAAACTAATTGATTGTGTTTAGATGTTTAACTGCATTTTGAGTGATGCAGGTCTATTCGATCAGGATTAGACAGTTGACGCAGAAGGAATTGACGTTGCGCCGGAGGAGATCACGTTAGGATATTGGACGGTAGGACGCTTCGGACATCGGGCATCGGGCCAAGGAGAGCGGAATTGCACCAAGGATATCGGGGTTGCGGAGGTCAACTGCCGATTGGGCAACAAGCCGCAAGAGAGAACGATGCGCTGAAGAATCGGACGAAGCGCCAACCAATGACGTGCCGGGCAACAGAATGTCAATTCGCGTTGTAATAATTGTCTAGATCGGAGTAGAGTTTTGGCTTGTGTGTGCAGGATTAACTACGATAACGATGAAGACATAAAGCGAAACAAAGTGCCGGAGTCAAGCGCGAAGGATTCGTTGGGAGTTCGAGAGTTCGACGGAAGTCTGAAGGTTCATCGGGAATGCTGTCGGAACTAGCCGAGAATGAGTAGGGAGCTTGATGAAGGGTTTTTCGGAAGCTCGCCAAAAGGTTCGTCGGAAGTTCACAGAGCTCACCGAGAAAGATCAGAGCTTGCCGAAGAAGCTCGTCGGAACTCGCCAAGATCAAATCGTGAAGTCTAGGAGCTTGCTGGGAGTCCGCAGAATGGTTTCCGAGAGTTTATCGGAAGACCGTCAGAAGTTCGCCGAAAGCTCGCCGGAAGAAGTCTTGACTTATGGACTTTGTAATAGCTTAGAAAATGTCTTTAAATTTGTAGTTAGCACATTAATTAGGGCTAGGATTAGGTGTTAATCCTATGACCCAAGTAGGGGCCAATTCGGCCCAAGTTCGGACTGGTTTGGGCCAATTTTGGAGCCCAACCAGTGAGCTGAAATAGTGTAGGCGGTGGCACCGCCCAGAGGCCGAGAGCTGGGCAGTGGCACCACCTGGGCTGGGCGGCGGGTGCTAGGCGGTGGCACCGCCTGGCTGGGCGATGGCACCGCCAGCATCGGGAACATAAGAGAATTCAAATTTTTGGAGCCCAAATTTGAATCCTCTTGAGGCCTATAAATACCCCTCAATTCTCAGTAGAGACAATAACTTTTTGAGCAGCAAGTGATTGAGAGAAAGGTCTTAGAAAAGTCTTAGCAATCCTTGGTTTTCAATTTGCTAGTGTTCACCTCCTTCTTTCTTGAAAATCTGTAAGTGTGAACTGCTTGTAAAGAGTTGTAAGAGGGGTATTTACTCTTCCATTTCAAGAGATTTGCTAGTGGAAGGTGGGAGCCTCGTCGAAGAGGGGCCTCGCAAGTGGATGTAGGTCATTTGACCAAACCACTTTAAAAACGGCGTAATCTCTGGTTTGCATTTCATTGTTGCTATTCACATTACTGCAAACTTTCTTACTTGCTTTATTTACTCATTACCTTAGCTGCTCTACTATACGAATACACTTTCAAGTTCAATTTTTACCATACGAAAGATTTATCAAAACCGACGTTTTAATCCGCTGCACTAATTCACCCCCCCCCCTCTTAGTGCTCTTGATCCTAACACTCTCTTGGCTACAAAGACCTTTTGGTCCTCAAGATGATAGAAATAATACCCACAAGTTTCCTTGGGGTATCCCAGGAACTTGCATCGCTCTATCCTCGATTCCAACTTATTAGGGCTGTGTCTTTTAATGTGGGCAAGGCAGCCACAAATCTTAACAACTTTAAGATCAAGCTTCTTTCTTTTCCATATCTCATATGGTGTATACACTACTGACTTAGTTGGAACTCTCTTCAGAAGGTAAGCTGCGGTCTCTAGAGCATATCTCCATAATGAGATGGGTAGGTCAACGAAACTCATCATGGATCTTACCATGTCTTACGGTAGTTCAAGAGTTTGTCGAAAGTCCGGATGTTCATCGGAAGTTTTGCGGGAACCAACCGAGAAGTCCAGGAGCTTGCCGTAGAAGCTCGTCAGAACTTGCCAAGAAGATCGTCACAAAGTCCAGGAGCTTGCTGGGAGTCCGCTGGAGCATCGCCGAGAGTTCATCAGATGTTCGCTGGAAGTACGCTAGAAGCTCGCCGGAAGAGTGATTGACGTACCGGAACATGAAATGCAGTAATCATGTCTTAATTATCGTAGTTAGAGTATAAATTAAGTTAGGATTGGGAGGTAATCCCACTAACTTAATTAGGGGCCAATTGGGCCCTAAGTTGGGCTAGTTTGGGCTGGATTCAAGGCCCAACCAGGACCCTAAATTCTTGGCCGGCAGTGGCACCACCTAGGAGACTCGGTCTCCCAGGAATTCTAGGCGGTGGCACCGCCAGCAGTTATTGTTGCCAGCAGTGGTATCACCCCTATCAGGCGGTAGTACTGCCTAGTGTCAGATGTCAGGTGGTAGTACCACCCAGTAATGGCGGTGGTACCGCTAGTACCCCGAAAATCCAGGATTATACACTTTTTGGCTCTATTTTTGAAGCCATTGGGGTCTATAAAAACCCCACCTATTCTTGCATAAAAGAGCACAAAACCTATTGGCATAATCTTGAGTTCTTGAGCCTTAAAAATATTGTAAAAGTGAAGAGTTCTCCTCCTTCATCTCTTAGCCTTGTAACCATCCAAGAAAGAGGAGTGAGACTTGTAAGGGTTGTCTCCTAAACCCGATAAAAGGAGAAAAGCTGTTAAAGGTGGTTGGCCTTCGCCTATTGAAGAAAGGCCTTTAGTGGATGTAGTGACCTCGTCGAAGGAGGAATCTGAAAGTGGATGTAGGTCACATTGACCAAACCACTCTAAAACTCGGTTTGCATTTACTTTGAGCAACTTTCTTTTATAGTAAACTACCTCTCCTCCTTACTATGTTTTAACTACGTCTACATACGCTTTCATGTAAACACCTTCCGAGATCGGCTTTAATCGTACGAAGACTTTATGAAACCGACACTTTTCATTTGTGCAATTTACATTACTGCAAATCACCTTAGTCTTCTCTTGCACTTTCACGAAAGCTTTCAAATTCAAATTCTTTTCAAAATGGATTGAATCGAAACCATTCTCGTTAGAATCGATTTTAATCAAAACAAGTTTTTTGAAATAGCGAAAGTTTTCTGCTGCACTAATTCACCCCCCTCTTAGTGCCGCTCTTGATCCTAACAATTGGTATCAGAGCAAGGTTCACTCTCGTTTTGTTTAAAACCTAAGAGAGATGGCATTTGCCAGCAACCAAGAGGGTCATTCAATGACACATCCGCTCAGGTTCAATGAGACGGATTACATATATTGGAAGACTAGAATGAGGATCTTCCTAATTTTAATGGATTTTGAGCTTTGGAATGTTGTCGAAAATGATTTTCAAAAGTCTTCTCTTCCAATGAACGATTGAAATGAGTTAGAGAAGAAAACTTTCACTTTAAATACCAAGGCTATGAATGCCTTGTTTTGTGCATTAGATAAAAACGAGTTTAATCGAGTGTCGATTTGTGAAACGGCTTTTGATATTTGGCACAGATTTGTGAAACGACTTTTGATATTTGGTATACACTCGAAGTGACTCATGAAGGCACTAGTAGAGTGAAGGAGTCAAAAATTAATCTTTTAGTGCATTCTTATGAGTTATTTTGAATGAAATCGAGTGAGACCATTGGAGACATATACACCCGATTTACGGATGTCGTCAATGGTCTAAAAGGACTTGGTAAAGGTTTCTCGGATTTTGAACTCGTTAATTAAGTTTTAAGATCCATTCCAAAGAGCTGGGACCCTAAAGTAATGACTATTCAAGAGGCCAAAGATCTAAATAATTTTCCTCTTGAAGAACTAATTGGGTCGCTAATGACCTATGAAATGACATGTAAAGCACATGAAGAGCTTGAGGTCGCACTTTTAAAGAATATGGCACTGAGAACATAAGAAGACCACTTGAAAGAAAACTCGAGTGATGAGGACCTTGATGAAGACTTGGCACTTTTAATAAGAAAATTTAAAAAATTCATAAGAAGAAATAAATTTAAAAATGACACTAAAAATAAATTTGAACCCAAGAAAGATCAAGTAATATACTAGGAATGCAAGAAGCTGGGACACTACAAGAGTGAATATCCCCAAACCAAGAAGAGGACACCAAAGAAGAAGGCTCTCAAAGCAACATGGGACGACTCAAGTGCATCCGAAGAAGAGGAGCCAACCAACACCGAGCAAGTTGCTCACTATGCACTAATGGCCATTGGAGATGAGGTAACAAGTTTAATTGATGCAAATTTATCATTTAATGAACTATTAAATACTTTTCATGATTTATTTGATGAATGCAAATCAATTAGTAAAAAATATAAATTGTTAAAAAAGAAGCATGATTCTCTTGTTAATGATTTTGATAAATTAAAAATTGAGCATAATGATAGTTTAGCTAATTCAAAGTGATCACGGTGGTGAATTTGAAAACCGTGATTTCCAAGAATTTTGTGAATCTAATGCTTGTATTATAGAAAAGCCACACAAAAACACATATATGATTGCTCTAAAATAAAATAATGTATACACTATCGACATTAATGATCTTTGTAATGAAATGTATTTTTTGATTTTAAATGATGATGCTTGGCTTTGGCATAGGAGATTAGGTCATGCTAGCATGAAACTAATCTCTCAAATTTTATCTAAAGAACTTGTAAGAGGAATTCCTCATATCAAGTTCGTCAAAGATAATGTGTATGATGCATGTCAATTAGGAAAACAAATAAAAGGTAGCTTCAAACCTAAGAACCAAATAAGTATCTCTAGACCTTTGCAATTAATCCATATGGACTTGTTCGAACTAATTTCTACATCAAGCCTCAGAGATAGCAAATATGCATTTGTCATCGTAGATGATTATAGTAGATACACATTGACTTATTTTTTGACACACAAATGATAAGTTAAGCCGATCAGTTTTGAGGCACTCAAGGTCAAATAAGTACCTAAAAATCATCCTCTTTTGTAGAAACATATACCATCACAAGCTAGGAGTAAGAGGTGGTACATTGATAGTAGATGCTCAAGGCATATGACAGGAGATTCATCTCAATTCTCTAGCTCACTAGCCTAGACGAAGGATATGTCACCTTCGGAGATAACAATAAGGGTAAAATCATTGGCAAAGGAACTATAGGTAACACATCCAACTTTTTTATTGAAGATGTGTTGTTAGTTGATGGCTTAAAGTATACCTTTTGAGCATTAGTCAATTGTGTGATAAAGGGATATTGTTAGTTGTATTATAGAAAAGCCACACAAAAACACATATATGATTGCTCTAAAATAAAATAATGTATACACTATCGACATTAATGATCTTTGTAATGAAATGTATTTTTTGATTTTAAATGATGATGCTTGGCTTTGGCATAGGAGATTAGGTCATGCTAGCATGAAACTAATCTCTCAAATTTTATCTAAAGAACTTGTAAGAGGAATTCCTCATATCAAGTTCGTCAAAGATAATGTGTATGATGCATGTCAATTAGGAAAACAAATAAAAGGGTAGCTTCAAACCTAAGAACCAAATAAGTATCTCTAGACCTTTGCAATTAATCCATATGGACTTGTTCGAACTAATTTCTACATCAAGCCTCAGAGATAGCAAATATGCATTTGTCATCGTAGATGATTATAGTAGATACACATTGACTTATTTTTTGACACACAAAAGTGAACTTTAGGTATTTTTCCAAGTTTTGTAAACTTGTTCAAAATAAAAAGGGTTCTATGATTTCGTTAATTCAAAGTGATCACGGTGGTGAATTTGAAAACCGTGATTTCCAAGAATTTTGTGAATCTAATGGATACAACCACAACTTCTCTACTCCAAGAAATCCTCAACAAAATGGAGTAGTAGAAAAAAAGAATAGAAATTTACAAGAAATGACAAAAACAATGTTGAATGAACATAGCCTACCCAAATACTTTTGGGCCGAAGTCGTAAACACGACATGCTATGTCATGAATAGAGTTCTAGTAAGACCCTTACTCACCAAAACTTCTTATGAGTTATGGAACAACAAAAAACCTAATGTTTCATATTTTAAAGTTTTTGAGTGCGAGTATTTTATCTTAAATGAAAAAGATGTCTTAGGAAAATTTGATGCTAAATCCGAAGAAGGAATTTTTCTTGGTTATTCTTCTATTTCTAAAGCATTTTGTATCTTTAATAAAAGAACTTTAATCGTAGAAGAATCTATTCATGTTGTTTTTAATAAGGTTTCCAAAATTAAGAAAAATGATTTTGATGATGATGTTAATTTTGATGCTTTGAATTTAAATGAAACCCTTTCTCCATCTAGTAAGTTGGATGCATCTACTTCTGAAACATCCTTACCCAAGGATTGGAAGTATCTAGATGCTCATCCTAAGGAGCTAATCATATGAGACACATCTAAAGGGGTTCAAATACGGTCCTCTCTTACAAATTTTTGTGCCAACGTCGCTTTTCTCTCCCAAATTGAACCCAAATGCATTGATAAGGCCATGAAAGATGATTCATGGATCATCGCAATATAAGATGAATTAAATCAATTTGAGAGAAATGAGGTGTAAAAGCTTGTTCCTAGGCCACATGACCATTTAGTTATAGGTACTAAATGGGTCTTTAGAAACAAGCAAGATGAATCTGGTATCGTGGTTAGAAATAAGGCTAGATTAGTGGCTAAAAGTTTCAACCAAGAAGAATGTATTGATTATGAAGAAACTTTCACTCTTGTGGCTCGATTAGAAGCCATAAAGATGCTCCTTGCCTATGCTAGTAGTAATAATTTTAAGTTGTTTCAAATAGATGTTAAAAGTGCTTTTCTTAATGGCTTTATTTCCGAAGAAGTTTATGTTGAACAACCTCCCAGATTTGAGAATGATAATCTCCCTAATCATGTGTTTAAATTGAATAAAGCTCTCTATGAGCTAAAACAAGCCCCAAGGGCTTAGTATGAGAGACTTAGCTTTTTTTTTATTCTAAATAATTTCTTTAAAGGCATGGTCGATACTACATTATTTATCAAAAATTTTAAAAATAATTTTCTTATTGTTCAAATTTATGTTGATGATATCATTTTTAGTTCTACGAATGAATCTCTATATGAGTCATTTGCTATGAGTATGAGTCTTGAATTTGAAATAAGTTTGATAGGGGAATTAGCTTTCTTTTTGGGCTTACAAATCAAACAACTAAGTAATGGTATATTTCTTAGTAAAATAAAATATGCTTTAGATTTGCCATCAACACTCCCATGAGTACCTCCACTAAGTTAGAAATTGATGAAAGTGGAGAAAGCTTTGATAAAAAAACTTATAGGGGTATGATAGGAAGTTTACTTTACCTCACCGCATCTAAACCAGATATCATGTTTAGTGTAGGACTTTTTGCTAGGTTTCAATCTAATCCTAAGATATCTTATCTTAAAGTAGTTAAGAGAATACTTAAAGGAACCACAAATCTAGGATTATGGTATCCAAAATCTGAGAACTTTGAGCTAATAGCTTATGCTGATACGGATTTTGCTAGATGTAGATTAGATAGAAAAAGCACATTGGGAACATGTCAATTTTTAGCACACACTTGTTTTTTGAACTTCCAAGAAACAAAATTTGGTTACACTATCTACAACCGAAGCCGAGTACATTGCAGCTAGTGCATGTTGTGCACAAGTTGTGTAGATGAAAAACACTTTAAAGGATTATAAAATTCATCTTAAAAATTTTCCCATAAAATGTGATAACATAAGTGCAATATGTTTAACAAAGAATCTCATTCAACACTTTACAACAAAACATATTGATATTAGGCATCACTTTATACGAGATCATATCACTAATCATGATATAGTCTAAGAATTTATTGATACAAAACATCAATTAGCCGATATTTTTACAAAGCCTTTAAGTGAAGAACAATTTGATTTTATTAGAAGAGAGTTAGAAATATTAATTTGTCCGAATGCATGAGTTGTTATATTTCTTTTTCAGACTATCTTCTTGAATGGAGTTTATGCAATATCAAATTCACTTCATACCCTTGCTCCATCACTTTTGATACACTCAATCACTTCATGGATTTCATTGACAAATGCATCTCTCGGATTTATCCTATGTGAATTTTATTGAGAAATGGTTTTGATGTGACGCTCCTCTCATTATGAAGATTAATTCTCAAAATTTCTTTTATCTTTTATATGATAATTCTTTCACATGAATTCCTTCTTAATGAAGGAAGAATTTTTTTTTTATGAACACTTGCAAGAATGAGGATTTGATTTCACATGAATATCTTGATCCTTGTGAAATTTGAAGCATGATTTAATGAAACTCTTTTATCATTTTTAACTTCATTCAAAGTTGGTTCTCAATGGATTTTTTTCCTTACTCTCCTTCTTCATTCAAAGTTTTGATGAAAAATAAAAAGGGAGAAGTTGATGGAAGCCATCTCTTTAATGTTTATAACTTTTAATGTTGAGAACTTTTGAATGATACCATGTCATGAATGCTTGAAATATGATTGGTATGAATTTCTTTACTATTTGAAATATGACGTGAATCTTTACCACACTTCCATTATTGAATTGTTCTCTTTTTTGTTGATGACAAAGGGGGAGAAATAATACCAAAATGTGGTAAATTGATGATAAATGTATGCAATATATTTCATCATATACTTGAAATGTTTACTTGATAAATTTTCTTCATTATGATAAGATATCTAGAGCTTAACTTGTAATTTTACAAATTGATATCTTGTCATAGAATGATGAATTGCTGTCTTTGTCATCTTTCATATGTGAAATATCAGACTTGAAAATGGATATCATGCCTTGACATCATTTTGAGAATGTTAGATCATGATAGGAATCATGATATGTATTGATAAGTTTAAATGAACTTAACTTATCAATATGTCTTTTGAATTCAAAGGCCTTGAATTCAAGAATGTCTTTTCTCAAGTATGGCATATAGATAGGGGTAATTAAGGTTAACTTTATCATCAATTGATTGTCATTATCAAAAAGTGAGAGATTGTTGAATCTCGAATTTTGATGATGAAGTCAATTATAATTTGTTTGATCTAATCCATATGTTGAGAAAAGTATACAGAATTAACTATGATGGCAATAAGACATAAAGCAGGTGTTGTGCCAGAGTCAAAGATCGAGATCATGTTGGAAGTTCAAGAGTTCGTCGGAAGTCCGAACGTTCGTCGGAAGTTATACGAGAACCAATCGAGAAGTCCAGGAGCTTGCCATAGAAGTTCGTTGACACTCACCAAGAAGATCGTCGCAAAGTCCAGGAGCTTGCCGGGAGTCCGTCGGAGCATTGCCAAGAGTTCATCGGATGTTCGCCGGAAGTACGCCGAAAGCTCGTCGGAAGAGCGATTGACGCACCGGAACATGAAATGCAGTAATCATGTCTTAATTATCATAGTTAGAGTGTAAATTAAGTTATGATTGGGAGGTAATCCCACTAACTTAATTAGGGGCTAATTGGGCCCTAAGTTGGGCTGGTTTGGGCCGGATTCAAGGCCCAACTAGGACCCTGAATTCTTGGCCGACGATGGCACTGCTTGGGAGACTCGGTCTCCCAGGAATTCTGGGCGGTGGTACCGCCCCTATCAGGTGGTGGTACCACTAAAGCTCAGTCTCCGAGCTTTGTCAAGCGGTAGAACTGCCCAAACTCGATGATGGTACCGCTTAGTGTCAAATGTCAGGAGGAAGTACCGCCTAGTAATGACAGTGGTACCGCCAGTACCCCGGAAATCCGAGATTAGACACTTTTTGGCTCTTTTTTGAAGTCATTGGAGCCTATAAAAACCTCGTCCTTTCCTGCATGAAAGAGCACAAAACCTATTGGCATAATCTTGAGTTCTTGAGCCTTAAAAATATTGTAAAAGTGAAGAGTTCTCCTCCTTCATCTCTTAGCCTTGTGAACATCCAAGAAAGAGGAGTGAGACTTGTAAGGGTTGTCTCCTAAACCTGACAAAAGGAGAAAAGCTGTTAAAGGTGGTTGGCCTTTACCTATTGAAGGAAGGCCTTTAGTGGACGTCGGTGACCTCGTCGGAGGAGGAATCCGAAAGTGGATATAGGTCACATTGACCGAACCACTCTAAAACTCAGTTTGCATTTACTTTGAGCAACTTTCTTTTATAGCAAATTGCCTCTCCTCCTTATTGTGTTTTAACTACGTCCATACCGCTTTCACATAAACACCTTCCAAGATCGGCTTTAATCATATGAAGACTTTACGAAACTGATGCTTTTCATTTATGCAATTTACATTACTGCAATCACCTTATTCTTCTCTTGCACTTTCACGAAAGCTTTCATGTTCAAATTCTTTTCAAAACGGATTGAATCGAAACCATTCTCGTCGGAATCGATTTTAATCGAAACAAGTTTTCTGAAATAGTGAAAGTTTTCTACTGCACTAATTCACCCCCCTCTTAGTGCCGCTCTTGATCCTAATAGAGACTAGCTGCATCCATCATATGGACGGATATACAACATACCAAACTGTCCAGTTATCTCGATGTCCCTCTCGAGTAACCTATAACCGAGATTATTTAGGATTTGTGTTTAAAGGTGAATCGTTCTCATTATCGTGATATGATCATAATCTGATTCTCATTACACGGATCCAAGGACATCACAATATATATATATATATATACAACAAGCAATATAAAGTGATAAATGCCAAAATATAATAAGCAAAAAGATTACGTGTCAAGTCACACGTGTCATCACTCACGTGAATGGCTTGCAAGGCACATGTGACTAGCAATCTCTCACTTGACTTAAAGCCAATTACCTATGTTTTTTATCTCCATCAGACTCCTGTGATGCTCAAAGATAATCTGGGACAATGGCTTTGTTAGTGGATCTACAATGTTATCTTCGGATGGAACTCTTTCCACTACTATATCTCCTCGGGTCATGATCTCTCTAATAAGCTGAAACCTCCTCAAAACACTTCTAATAAGACCTAGGTTCCCTTATTTGAGTAATCGCCCCGTAGTTGTCACAATATAAGGGAATCAACTCCTTGCTTCCTAGCACGACTTTCAAATTTGTGATGAACTACTTCATCCAAACTCCCTCCTTTGGTCCCTCTATGGTCGAGTTAGTAGTAGTATTTTGCTTGAAACTCTTCCAGCACACTACTCCTCCATTCAGGATGTACACATACCCCGAATTCGACTTGTTATTATCGACATCGGACTAGAAACTCGAGTCTGTGTAGCCTTCAACCCTGAGGCTACTACCTCCATATACTAGTAAAAGATCCTTAGTCCTTTTTAAGTATATATTTTACTGCTTTCTAGTGCTCTAAGCCTAGATCTGCCTGATACCTGCTCATGACACTTAGAGCATGCACTATATAAGGCCTCGTACATAGCATGGCATACATGATAGACCCTATCATTGAGGCATAGGGTATCTTATCTATGTTCGCTCTTTCTTTTGGAGTCTTTAAGGACATACTCCTAGAAAGTGATATCCTATGTCTTATCGGTATGAGACATCTCTTGAAATTTTTTATGCTAAACCTTTCGACGATGGTGTCTATGTAGTTGGACTAGGACAAGCCAAGCATCCTCTAGGATCTATCTCTATAGATCTGAATCCCCAAGATATAGGATGCTTCCCCTAAGTCCTTCATGGAGAAGTGTCTAGACAACCAAGCATTTACTATGGATAGCATTCCTACATCATTCCCAATGATCAGGATGTCATCCACATATAACACTAAGAAGCTGATAGAACTCCCACTTACATTCCTGTACATATAACGCTTATCTTCATTCTTAATGAAGTCATAAGATCTAATTGCCTCATCAAATCTTATGTTCCAACTTCGGGAAGCTTGCTTTAGTCTATAAATGGATCTAAGCAACCTGCACACCTTATCTAGGCAATCATTGGACATAAATTCCTCAGGCTGTATCATATACATCTCCTCCTCGAGGTTGCCATTGAGGAATGTGATTTTCACATCCATCTGCTAGATCTCATAATCATAGTGTGCTATAATAGCCAATAGAATTCGAATGGATTTTAGTATAGCTACGGGTGAGAAGGTTTTGTCGTAGTTAACACCTTGCCTTTGATGTTACCCCTTAGTCACTAGCCTTGCTTTATAGGTCTCTACCTTTCCATCTACTCTGATCTTTTTCTTAAAGATCCACCTACAACCGATGGATACAATACCCTCGGGCGCATTAACTAGGTTCCAAATATTATTGAAGTACATGAAATCCATCTTAGAATTTATGACTTCTTGCCACTTCCCGGAGTCTATACTCATAATAGCCTCCTCGTTGGTCTGAGGATCAATATCCTCAACATCCTCTCCTCCAATATGTCCCACATATCTCTTAGGAGGATGGGATACTCTACCGAACCTACGTAAAGTTGGAACTTGTGTGTTAGGTACCTAAACAGACTCGGGCTGTAGAGTGGTGCTTCAGCTAGGTTCTACAACCCCGCTCAACTCTATCATGCTCCCACTATCTCCACAAAGAATGTGTTCCTTCTCAAGAAATACCACTCTCTTGGCTACAAAGATTTTTTGATTCTTGAGATAATAGAAATAATACCCACAAGTTTCCTTGGGGTATCCCACGAACTTGCACCGCTCCATCCTTGATTCCAACTTATCGGGGTTGTCTTTTAACGTGGGCAGGGTAGCCCCAAATCTTAATGACCTTAAGATCGGGCTTCTTGCCTTTCCATATCTCATATGATGTAGACACTACCAACTTAGTTGGAACTCTGTTTAGAAGGTAAGCTACGGTCTCTAGGGCATATCCCCAGAATGAGATGGGTAGGTCAATGAAACTCATCATGGATCGTACTATGTCTAATAACATACAATTCCTTCTTTCAGATACACCATTGAGCTAAGGTGTATAAGGAGGTGTCCATTGTGATAGAATCTCATAGTCCTTGAAGAATTGGGTAAACTCTGTACTTAAGTACTAACCTCCTCGATCTGATCGAAGAGTCTTGATACTCTTTCCAATCTGATTCTCCACTTCATTCTTATACTCTCTGAATTTCTCAAAGGTCTCAGACTTGTACTTCATTAAGTACACATATCCATATGTTGAGAAATCAATAGTAAAGATAATGAAATAGGAGTAACCACCAATGGCATAAGTTGACATGGGTCCACATACATCACTATATATGAGTTCCAATAATTCAATGGCTCTTTCTCTAGTTCCACTAAATGGAGAGTTGGTCAGTTTTCCACGAAGGCAAGGCTCACAAGTTGCATATGACTCATAGTCGAATGGATCTAGATATCCATCCTTTAACAACTTTTAAATTCTTCCCTCATGGATGTGACCTAGCCAATAATATCATAAGTATGCATTGTTCACTTTATCTCGTCTCCTCTTAGACACTTACATTCATGATATGTGGAGTAGTATCTAGAATAAACAATCCATTATGCAATGTTCCTCTCGTAATGATCTCATCATCTAATAATATTAAACAACCATTGTTCTCAAAAACTAATTTATATCCACTAATTGTCAAACAAGAAATAGAGATAATGTTTTTAATAATAGAAGGAACAAAATAACATGCATCCAATGCAATAATAGCTCCACTAAGCAAATGTAGGGCAACCTCGCCAACAGCTACTGTAATAACTTTTACTCCATTGCCCATCTTGTGGTTCATCTCACCTCTCTCCAATCTCCTAGGCCTTGTCAGAACTTGCAACAAATTATAAATATGATAAGCACTATCGGTATACAATACACATGTATTATCATAAGAGTCTAACAAATGGAGACTGATCATGAATGTACCTAAAGCTTTACTAAGCTTCTGTTTCGCCCTCTCTACAAGGTATTCTTTGTAGTTCCTCTTCCAATGCCTATGTTTTCTGCAGTGGAAGTATTGGCCTTTGTCCTATTAGGAAAGGGTTCGACACTAAGAATTAGTGTAGCGGTAAAAGTTACATCGGTTCAAAAAACCTTCATATGATAAAAACCGTTTCCAACAAAAAACTGATTTTAGAAACTTAACTTGAAAGTGTACATAATGAATTGAAGGTAGTAAGCACTTAAGGAGGTTTGCAGTAAGGTAATAGTAAGAATAAAATGTAAACCAGAGAACACAGCAGTTTATAGTGGTTTGGTCGTCGTGACCTACATCTACTCCTCCGATTCCTCTTCCGTCAAGGCCACCGGTATCCAATAACGATCTTCGGTTAATAGGCAAAGATCAACCTCCTTCTAACACCCCTCTTCTCCTTTTCATAGGTTTAGGAGTCAACCTTTACAAGCACTCACTCCTCTCTCAAACTTTTCTAACACTTAGAACTTGAGGAGGATTCTCAAAGAGATTTCTACAGCGTTTTTCCCTTTTTAAACTCTTTGTGCTTATGTGTTTTAACCGGGGATGAGAGGGGTATTTATAGGCTTCAAGTTAATTCAAACTTGGAGCCTAAAACTTTTCCATCCCGGGTTCCCCAAGCACGGGTGGTACTATCGCCCAATGTCAGTCTAACACTGACACTACCCTGGGTGGTACCACCACCCAGGTCTGGTGGTACCACCGCCTGGGGGGGCAGTGTTGGGCGGTACCACCGCCTGACATAGTCTCGAAGACTATGCCACGATGATAAGAATTCTTAGGGCACTATTAGGGCCTCTTATTGGGCCCAACACAGTTCTTACATGGGCCTAGCTGGCCCCTATATGGGTTGGCCCAAATCCGAGCCCAATTATGTGCTAACTATGAAATCTTAAGACATTTGCTAAGCTAAACAAGTTCCTATGTCTATTTTTCTGGCGAGCTTCCGACGATCTCTCGATAATGTTTCGGCAGACTCCCGACAAGCTCCTAGACTTCATGACAATCTTCTTGGCGAGTTCCAATGAGCTTCTCTAGCAAGCTCCAATACTTCTCGACTAGTTCCTCCAGAACTTCCGACGAACGTCCGGACTTCCGACGAACTTCCGAACTTCCGATGAACTCTTGAACACCTAATGTGATCTCGATCTTGACTTTGGGACTTCATTTTGCTTCATGCCTTGCTATTGTAGTTAATCTTGCACATGTAAAATATACTTCTATCTAGAAAATTAATACTAAGCATTAATCATGTTGTCCGGCATTTTATTGGTCTCTCGACACTTCATTTGATTCTTCGGCGCATCGTCCTCTTTTGTGGCCTATTGCCCAATCGGCCAATTGACTCCACAACTCTGATATCCTTGGTGCCATATCTGCTCTTCTTGGCCCGATGCCCGAATCCACGGCCCAAAGCCTTCTATCGATACGTCAACCGTTCCTCCAACCCGACGTCCAATCTGCTGATATGTTTTCCTCCAGCACAACATGATTTTCCTGCTTTAATTGTCTCATCCTGATTGAAGCATCCTGCATCACTCAAAACACAGATTAAAATATAAACACATATCGATTGGTTTCATCATCAAAATCCAAGATTCAACAATCTCTCCCTTTTTTATGATGACAACCAATCGATGACGGAGTTAAACTTAACTCCCGGAGTTTAAACAAACTCCCCCTATCAATATACCTTATTGATAGAAACTCTTGGATTCAAAAATCCAAGCAACATGTCATGATCAAATCATGCATGACACAATATGTCATGATCAAATCATGCATGACATCAGCATACTTCTCCCCCTTTGTCATCAACAAAAAGGAGAAGTTCCAACTATCAAGTGTTTGAGATAAAAAGTTCAAATCATTGCATAATTAACATAATCTCCAGTTTTATCATCATGCAATTTTGCTATCATCATAGATATGCAAGGTAGTGAGATAGCATGTTCTACTTCATACAAGCTAGCAAATTTTACAACATTTTAGAACATGCAAGCTAGTAGTTTTGAGATGTTCAAGAAAGCAACACTTGCTTCATGAAATATGCAAGTTGCAAGCCAGTAAATTTTTGCTTCCTTTGCAATGTTTGAGCTAGCAATTTTGCTTCCGTTGCAAAGTGCAAGTTGTCCGGCATTTTATTGGTCTCTCGACACTTCATTTGATTCTTCGGCGCATCGTCCTCTTTTGTGGCCTATTGCCCAATCGGCCAATTGACTCCACAACTCTGATATCCTTGGTGCCATATCTGCTCTTCTTGGCCCGATGCCCGAATCCACGGCCCAAAGCCTTCTATCGATACGTCAACCGTTCCTCCAACCCGACGTCCAATCTGCTGATATGTTTTCCTCCAGCACAACATGATTTTCCTGCTTTAATTGTCTCATCCTGATTGAAGCATCCTGCATCACTCAAACACAGATTAAAATATAAACACATATCGATTGGTTTCATCATCAAAATCCAAGATTCAACAATCTCTCCCTTTTTTATGATGACAACCAATCGATGACGGAGTTAAACTTAACTCCCGGAGTTTAAACAAACTCCCCCTATCAATATACCTTATTGATAGAAACTCTTGGATTCAAAAATCCAAGCAACATGTCATGATCAAATCATGCATTACATCACATACATCATCATAATAAAAAGCATAAGTATTGCATGCATCATTCCAATCATAAATATTTCACATCATGAGAATAATAATTTGTATTATAAACATAATCTCATGTTTTATCATTCAAGCTAGCACATATTTTTTGTTCTCTTTTGCAATGTACATGCTAACAATTTTCTTTTTCTTTTACAATAATGATTTAATCATTTCATGCGATATATAAATCATAATTATTTCAAATCATTTCAAGGCATACAAGCCATAAATATAAAGAAATCATTTCATGAAAGATAAGATATCAAAGATCATGAAGGATTAAGTCATGAATACTAATAACATGATTTATCTTGACAAATCTACCTTTTAGTAATAAAAAAAAAATCTTGGGAGATCAAATAATAAAAGATATTCAAAAGAAATTTTAAGTTATGAATTCCGAAAGAGATATTCTCTTTAGTAAATCGTAAAAAGAAACATAGGAGAAAAAGATTTCAATTCATGCATGTAAAATCTTGATTTAAGCATCAGAAATCTCAAGTTATAAATCTCGAAAAATCAAGATTAAGCTCATTTAAATTTAAATCATCAAATCAAAATCATTTTCAAGATAATTATAAAAAGGACATAGATAGATTCATTAATCTCTCATTTTTAGAAAAATTGTAAAAAGAAACATATAAATTCAAAAACTAGATCTTGATTCATAGAGAAATCAAGATGATGATTCATATAAAAAATATCACAAGTTATAATCAAAAGAAAAATCATCATTTATCTTCAAATCATTTAACTTGTTAAATCAACAAAGTCATTTTTAAGAGATTCATAAAAATGACACACATAGATTCATCAAAATCAATTAGATAGAGATGTTTCATTTTAAGTTGTTGGTTTCATACAAGTATGCTTTTATCTTTTTACCAACCAAAAATATGCATCATTTTTAAAACCAAAAAAGTCACTTTCATTACGATAAAAATCGATAGTCCATAAATCGCTAGAATCATCATGCATAATTTCGGAAGATAAATAATTAAGCATGATCTCAAATTATCATTATATTATTAAAACATCAAGCATGGTTTCATTAATCATAAGGCATCTTCAATCAAAATCGAAAAGCAATACGAAAATCAACATGATTACATATTATTACTTCTTAAAAACATACATACGATTATTCTTATTAGATATACAAGCGTTAGATTTACATTTTATTATATTTTCATAAAACATACAATTTTCATGATCATTTTAAAAAATTACTAGAAAGATAAACATGATTCCTAATTTTTTTGCATTTTCATTACATTATTAAACATGTGATTTTCAAGAAAAATAATTTTTTTCTAAACTAAAATAACTCATGAAAAAGCATTATGTAATTTCGAAATAAATTAAGGGCATTTTGATTACCTTATCGTCGAAAGCTGTTAAGGCATAGTTTACCACCTCGCCTTTGTTAATTTTCTCCTCATCTTCGGAGGAGCTCGATTCATCCCAAAGTGCTTCCTTCTTCTTGCGTTCATAGCAAGTAGTTCCATTCTTTTTAAGTTTGTTCTTTAATTCTTGTTTCATGAACTTTTTAAATTTTTTGAGTAGTTTGAGTTCACCATCACTTGAGCTTATATTCGAGTGGTCTTCAATTGTTCTAAGTTCAAAATCCTTCCTGTCCTTTGGAATGTGGTTCTTATGTTCGTCAAGTGTCATATTAGTTATTTTGTAAGTCATTAAAGACCCAATTAGTTCTTCGAGTGGAAAACGGTTCAAATCATTGGCCTCTTGTGTGGCCGTTACTTTAGAATCCCAAGTTTTATTAAGAAAATACAAAATCTTGTTCAAGAGTTCAAAATCCGAAAAACATTTGCCAAGAGCTTTTAAACCATTGACAACATCCGTAAAACGGGTGTACATGTCAACAATGGTTTTCCTAGGCCTCATTCAAAAAAGTTTAAAATCATGCATTAAAAAATTAATTTTAGAATCTTTAACTTTATTCGTGCCTTCGTGTGTGATTTCACGAATATGCCAAATATCGAAGGCTGTTACACACAAAGAAACCCAATTAAACTCATTTTTGTCTAAGGGACAAAATAAGGCATTCATAGCCTTTACATTTAGAGAAAAAGCCTTCTTCTCCAAATCATTCCAATGGTTCATTGGAAGAGAAGACCTTTGAAAACCAAATTTGACTATGTGCCATAAATCAAGATTCAATGATGTTGAATCTCGGATTTTGATGATGAAGTCAATTGTCATTTGTTATCTAATCCATATGTTAAGATAAGTGTGCAAGATTAACTACGATGAAAGTAAGACAGGCAGCAGGAGTTGCGCCGAAGTCAAGACTATGATCAATTTGGGGGTTCGAGAGTTCGACGGAAGTCTGGACGGTCATCGGAGGTTCTGCGGGAACAAATCCGAGAAGTCCAGGAGCTTGCCAAAGAAGCTCATCGGAACTCGCCAAGTGGATCGTCGCAAGTCCAGGAGTTTGCCGGAAGTCCGCCGGAGCATCGCCGAGGGTTCGTCAGATGAACGCCGGAAGTTCGCCGGAAGCTCGACGGAAGAAGCAATTGACGCACCGGAGCAAGTTGAAGTAAATGTCTTGAAAAATATCATAGTTAGCATGATAATTAAGTTAGAAATGGGAGGTGATCCCATTAACTTAATCTTGGGACAATTGGGCCCTTGACAGACCCAAATTGGGCCGAATGGATCAGCCCATTCGGACCCAGATTCCCTGGCCAGCGGTGGCACCGCCTGGGTCGGCGGTGGCACCGCCTAGCAGCCGAGCCTCGGAGTGAGGCTGGGCGGTGGTACCGCCCCTGTCAAGCGGTGGCACCACCTGGGCTCAGTCTCCGAGTGAGACTGGGCGGTAGTACCGCCCCTGTCAGGCGGTGGTACCGCCCGAGCTCGATCTCCGAGCTCTGTCAGGCGGTAGTACCGCCCATTTATGGCGGTAGTACCACTAGGACCCCGAAAACATGGGAAATGACATTTTTGAGCTCCAAATTCAAATCAGTTTGGGGCCTATATAAACCCCACCCTTTCATGCATGAAAGGGCACCGAAACTTAGCATTTATTCTGAGATTTTGAGAGCTTAAAAGTATTGTAAAAGGCTAGAAGTTCTTCTCCCTCTTTTCTTCGAAGTTTTGATCATTCAAGAGAGGAGTGAAAAATCTGTAAGGGTTGTCTCCTAAGCCCATCAAAAGGAGTGAAACTGTAAAAGGGTAGTTGGCCTTCGCCTATTGAAGGAAGGCCTCTATTGGACGTCAGTGACCTCATCGGAGGAGGAAGCCAAAAGTGGATGTAGGTCAAGATTGACCGAACCACTCTAAATCTCGGTTTGCATTTACATTTTGTTCTCTATCTTAACTGCAACTGCTTCCGTAGCTTTACTTTAACTGCACTTTACTTGATCTTAAGTTAAAGCAATTTCCGATTTGACTTTCATACTGAAATCGTTCTTATCATACAAACGTCGTTTTAAATCGTCGAAAGTTTTCCGCTGCACTAATTCACCTAGTGCTCTTGATCCTAACAATTGGTATCAGAGTGGGGTGAACTCTCAATCGGATTAAAACCCAAGAGAGATGGCATACGTTGGAAATCAAGAGGGCCACTCTATCACACGTCCACCCATGTTCAATGGGACGGACTACACTTATTGGAAGACCCGAATGAGGATCTTTCTTATTTCAATGGATTTTGAACTTTGGAATCTTGTCGAAAATGAATTTTCGAAGTCTTCTCTTCCAATGATCGATTGAAATGAATTGGAGAAAAAGACTTTCGCTCTTAATGCAAAGGCTATGAATGCCTTATTTTGTGCGCTTGATAAAAATGAGTTCAATCATGTTTCGGTTTGTGAAACCGCATTTGATATTTGGCATACACTCGAAGTGACTCACGAAGGCACAAGTAGAGTGAAAGAGTCAAAAATCAATCTTTTGATATATTCTTTTGAACTTTTCCGAATGAAACCGAGCGAGACTATTGGCGATATGTACACCCGTTTCACGGATGTCGTCAATGGTCTAAAAGGTCTCGGCAAATGTTTTTCGGATTTTGAGCTCGTAAATAAGATTCTAAGATCCCTTCCTAAGAGTTGGGACCCTAAAGTCACTGCTATTCAAGAGGCTAAAGATCTAAACAACTTCCCTCTTGAAGAATTAATTGGGTCATTAATGACCTACGAAATGACTTGCAAAGCTCATGAAGAGCAAGAAGAGATCCTTCCAAAGAATAGGAAGGATATGACACTTAAAACTTTCGAAGACCACTTGAGAGAAAACTCAAGTGATGAAGACTGTGATGATGACTTGGCACTTCTAACAAGGAAATTCAAAAAATTCATTAAAAGAAACAAGTTTAAAAATGACTCAAAAAATAAATTTGAACCCAAAAAGGACCAAGTTATTTGCTACGAATGCAAGAAGCCGGGACACTACAAAAGTGATTGTCCCCAAGCCAAGAAGAGAATACCAAAGAAGAAGGCGCTCAAAGCAACGTGGGGATGACTCAAGCGCGTCCGAAGAAGAGGAGTCCAACACCGAGCAAGTTGCTCATTACGCCTTAATGGCCATCGGAGATGAGGTAACAAATTTAATTGATGCAGATTTATCATTTGATGAATTACTAAATGCCTTCCATGACTTATTTGATGAATGCAAAACTATTAGTAGAAAATATAAATTGTTAAAAAAGGAGCATGATAGTCTTACTTGTAATTTTGACAAATTAGAAATTGAATATCATGATAGTTTAGCTCCATGTAAAAAAATATCATGATCTAGAAACTCTCCAAAAGGAGAACTTGCTACTTAAGGACACCTTGAAGAAATTCGAGGTTGGTAGCAAGTCTTTGAATATGATCCTTACAAATAAGGGTCATGTTCCTAAAAGAAGTGGAATCGGATTTGTGAGAAGTCCTCACCAAAATCCAACCACCTTCATTAAAGGCCCCATCTTATATGTTCGGCACCAAAGCAAATGCAACTTTTGTTGCAAACATGGACATAGAACTTATCATTGTCCATTCAAGAAAGTTAGTCCAAACAAATTGATTTGGGTTCCTAAAGGAACCATGATAAACTCTATGCAATATGATAAACAATTTAGATCAGTGTTTGAGGCACCCAAAGTAAATGGGTACCTAAAAATCATCCTTTCTTGTAGAAACATACATCATCACAAGCTAGGAGCAAGAGATGGTACCTTGATAGTGGATGCTCAAGGCATATGATCGGAGATCCATCTCAATTCTCTAAACTCACTAGCATAGACGAAGGCTATGTCACCTTCGGAGACAACAACAAGGGTAAAATCATTGGCAAAGGAACCATAGGTAACAAATCCAACTTCTTTATTGAAGATGTTTTGTTAGTTGATGGTTTAAAACATAACCTCTTGAGCATTAGTCAATTGTGTGATAAAGGATATATTGTCAAATTCGAATCTAATGCTTGCATTGTTGAAAAACCACACAAAAACACATCTATGATTGCATTAAAACAAAATAACGTATACACCATTGACATCAATGATCTTTGCAATGAAAAGTGTTTCTCGGTTTTGAATGAGGATGCTTGGCTTTGGCATAGGAGATTAGGTCATGCTAGCATGAAACTAATCACTCAAATATCATCCAAAGAACTTGTAAGAGGAATTCCTCATATCACGTTCATCAAAGATAATGTGTGTGATGCTTGTCAATTAGGAAAACAAATTAAGGGTAGTTTCAAATCTAAGAATCAAATAAGCACCTCTAGGCCCTTACAATTGATCCATATGGACTTGTTTGGACCTATCTCTACATCAAGTCTCGGAGGTAGCAAATACGCCTTCGTCATTGTAGATGACTATAGTAGATACACATGGACTTATTTCTTAAAACACAAAAATGAATGCTTTAGATATTTTACCAAGTTTTGCAAACTTGTCCAAAATGAAAAGGGTTCTATGATTGCATCAATTAGAAGTGATCATGGTGGTGAATTTCAAAACCGTGATTTTCAAGAATTTTATGAATTTAATGGATACAATTATAACTTCTCTACTCCAAGAAATCCTCAACAAAATGGAGTAGTAGAAAGAAAAAATAGAAATTTACAAGAAATGGCAAGAACCATGTTGAATGAACATAGCCTACCCAAATATTTTTGGGCCGAAGCCATAAACACTGCATGCTATATTTTAAATAGAGTTCTAGTAAGACCCTTACTCACCAAAACTCTCTATGAGTTGTGGAACAACAAAAAACCCAATGTTTCATATTTTAAAGTTTTTGGGTGTAAGTGTTTTATCTTGAATGAAAAAGATGTCTTAGGAAAATTTGATGCTAAATCCGATGAAGGAATTTTCCTTGGTTATTCTTCGGTTTCTAAAGCTTTTCGTATATTCAATAAAAGAACTTTAATTATAGAAGAATCCATTCATGTTGTTTTCAATGAGATTTCCGAAATCAAGAAAAGTGATTTTGATGATGATGTTAATTTTGATTCTTTGAATTTAAATGAAACCCCTTCTCTAACTAGCAACTTGGATGCATCCACTTCCGAAACATCCTTACCCAAGGATTGGAAATATGTAGATGCTCATCCTAAGGAGCTAATTCTAGGAGACACATCTAAGGGGGTTCAAACACGTTCTTCTCTTAAAGAATTTTGTGCCAACGCCGCTTTTCTCTCCCAAATTGAACCTAAATGTATTGACGAAGCCATGAAAGATGATTCATGGATTATCGCAATGCAAGATGAGTTAAATCAATTTGAGAGAAATGAGGTATGGAAGCTTGTTCCTAGGCCAAATGACCATTTAGTTATTGGTACTAAATGGGTCTTTAGAAACAAGCAAGATGAAAATGGTATCGTGGTTAGAAACAAGGCTAGATTAGTAGCCAAAGGTTTCAACCAAGAAGAAGGTATCGATTACGAAGAAACCTTCGCTCCTATGGCTAGATTAGAAGCCATAAGGATGCTCCTTGCCTATGCTAGTAATAATAATTTTAAGTTATTTCAAATGGATGTTAAAAGCGCTTTTCTTAATGGCTTTATTTCCGAAGAAGTTTATGTTAAACAACCTCCCGGATTTGAAAATAATAGCCTCACTAATCATGTGTTTAAATTAACTAAAGCTCTCTATGGTTTAAAACAAGCCCCAAGGGCTTGGTATGAGAGACTTAGTTCTTTTCTTATTAAAAATAATTTTACAAAAGGCAAGGTTGATACTACATTGTTTATCAAGAATTTTGAAAATAATTTTCTCATTGTTCAAATTTATATTGATGATATTATCTTTGGTTCTACAAACGAATCTCTTTGTGAATCCTTTGCTAAAACCATGAGTCTAGAATTTGAAATGAGTTGATGGGAGAATTAACCTTTTTCTTATGCTTACAAATTAAGCAACTAAGAAATGACATCTTTATTAGTCAAACTAAATATGCTT